>JACERP010000340.1:0-80197 GCA_014080715.1 Scenedesmus sp. NREL 46B-D3
TTTCCTGCAAGGTCTGGCTAAGGCTTACACGTGTCACCAAACCAAGCGGCAATGATGTGTGTTGCTGTACAGCGTGGTAGCTAGGCAGCCACCGGGGTTCAAGTTGAATGCACACGTGCTGCTGCAACCAACAGCAGCTGCTGCGCGTGGGAGGTTCCAAAATGGACGGCACCAGCGCGGCTGGCGTGAACAGTGGCAGGTGCTGGCAACAGGGCCAGCTATTGCTATCGCGAGAAACTGCTGCGACGCATACCTGGGTTGGGACGCAGCTTGTGAATAATCACATCAAAGGTGCCCTGTGTAAGCAGACTCCTTGTGTAGTCTACCTGCTGCAGCAAGATGCCGTGCAATGCTGCTGTCTCCATCATCTTTGGTGTAAGATAGCGAGTTACCTGTGTAGGTAGACACAGTAAGGATGGCGTGAGCAGTTAGCTACGCAAGCAGAAAGAAAGTTGCACTCTGGTTCAAACACACAACTCGCCTTCTTCGGGAGCAGCGCGCACCCCACGCGCAGCACTTGAGTGCTGCTTCTTTCGTGCCTCATTGGAGCTGCAGCTTCGCCTTTATCCAGCATGCCGTTCTGTAGGTGACTCTGCCAGCCAGCTACCCTTCGGCTCGGGTTGATAAGGCTGTTCTCCTGTTTCTATCGTTTACTTCACCTTAAGCTTGATGTAAAAATCAAACACAACACTGCTGCACAGCAACAGCTAGCTGGCCAGAAAATGAGTACGCGTTCGCTTCCTCGTCCGTCAACTGATGAAGCAACTGCAACTTTGAAACACATAACTTATTATACAATGTTGGGCACAGTAAGGCGTGCAACCTGACGTGTCTGCCTGGCACACTCCTGAGTGTCTGACACTCACAGTAACGAGGCCCTCATGCTGAGGTGGACACCGTTGGTGATCATTGCAGCCGGCACCACACGCTTCAACTTGACGCGCATCAAGTGCGCTCATTGGTCATACTCTACATCTGACCGTCGTGATATGCTTGCCCAACGACGGCAAAGGCCCTTCAAACGGACCTTCGAAAGGCCGCCAGCCTTTCCCTCCAGCCTGATGCCACCTGGCATGCGCAACCAACTGGTGGGGTCCAAGCCTGCAGCACCACCAGTGCTACTAGTGCTGCCCACTAAACTTTAAGCAGCAACATAGGACACCAGCTTGAGATGGCAGCTTGAATGCAGCCCTGCCGCCATGCAACCTGCAGTGCCACGGTGGCAAGCCCTTTCCAAATTACCGATTTACCAAGTAGGGCCACTGGCCCACCCGCAAAGGAGCCAAACAAGGCTCATGGGGTCCACAAAACTCAAAAGAAGACCATCAACCGAAAGAAACCGCAACCTCAACAAGCTCAGAGAGCTCAGAACTCAGAGAATCAGTAACTTCAGAAGCACTGCTAGTAATGCCATCACTGGGAAGCAACAAATGTGCCAACTCTGGATCGCTACGTACCAGTAAGCAATTGTGGATGAAAGCAGCAACCCTATCCTGTCTTTGCCGCATAAAGTCTGCCAGACATCGCCCGCGCGGGTTTGCTAAGGCATCTGGGTTCTGCCAACCACCGAACTCATCAAACAGACATCAAAACGCTCCCGGACTAGCTCGTAAGCATCACACTTAAATACCACGTGGAACTCATCCTCAACCTGGCCAGCAGCGCATCGGGTGCAGAGCCGCTGATGTCTAGGTAGCAAGGAGTTGCCAGCCCTCTCCCACCGACCAGTAGCCACGCGCAAGTCATGTGCACCCAGACGAAAACGCATCAGTGACGACAGGTGTACTTTGTTGAGGCCAGCAGTGTTGTGCACATAGTCTGGACACCAGCTAGACGGCTTTGTCATGTCCAGCTCATCAAATGATGTGCATGCAAACCAGCTCTCGTACGTAGAATGCATCATCATCATCATACTACCCATAGCTCTGGTACGTAGAATGCATCATCATCATCATATTACCCATTCAAGCCATAGCATCAGCGCCATCGGCCCCGCGCCCCACTGGAGCGGAAAGAGAAGTTTATGTAAGGTTACATTGCTGCATGCAGCCAAGCAGCAGTAGGACTCCTGCTGCTCAGAGCAGTCAGGTGGCTGTGAGCCAGAGCATGGTGTAGCCTTGCACTCAAGTACGTAGTTGGCCTGGTGATCCAGACTGTATGCTGCGACTGATGAATCATAGACCAAACAGCTGTGGCTGAACTGGTACATTGATGGACGTAAGACATCAGGAATCAGTTTGCGATCTGATGTGGGATGGTTTTCAGGATGATACTTGGTAGGGATGGCTTTGTCCTTTTTCTTTTCTGGTTTGCTTATGTTTTGCTCTTTGCTCAACATTGGGCTCATTATTGAGCCTGTCATTGGCTCCCCAAACGGATGAAATTACCCATGTAACTTTCAAAATGTGGCCAGCCAGCTGTCCGCATTGTACGGTTGAAGTCATGGAAGACGAGAACAGGTCTCTGCATGTCACTGACTATCTGAAATCCTACCTTGCATACGGTTGTGTTGTTGCTAAACCCATCAATTGAGACTCAGCGGTGTGAACCTGGTTTCAACCGTTCGACCTGGGCCAGGTCGAAAGTGTGTGTGCCAAGGCTGCAGGAGCGAAGGAGCCTGACAGTTGTAGATGCGTACGTGCTTCTGCAAGATGGTCCTTTAAACATAAAATAAATCACTTGAATTGCAGGCATTGGGAAGTAGGGCTTGTCTGCTGACCTACCCGGACTCACTGAGTGCCTAGACGAGCAGCCGCGTAAATATAAGGAAGGCCACATGTACGATGGGTGCACGCTGCTTTCTTTGTCATAGTCAGCGTATACAATGATCCATTGAATGCAATAGGGGCCTATCGCCGTAAACTGCAACCTTGTCACTTCCCAAGAACACTACTACCGGTTTCAAGGATGCCTCCAAGGTTAAAGAAATTGTTGCGGAAGAAGCTTGCTTGGCCAACATACTGCTACAAACCTCTGTGTACTTTGTAGTCTGTCAGGTTCATTATTATCAAAGTGCACAACATAATCATCAGCAACATTTAAGGCAGGAGCTGTGCAAGCACGACGCAGTCAAGTTCCGCAACATAGTTCATACAATTACGATCAACATAGCGTCGATGTTAATGATGGCAACAGACCCTATCAGGGCGCTGCTTGCCCACTGCTTGGGCAGCAGGAGGCCACGACTGGAGTCGGCAGGTTCGCCTGCGGCCGGTGAGGGACAGCTACGCAACTCCCTGCCAAGCGATCTGCTGGGGTTAATCGTGCAGCACCTACCACGCTCGGACTACGCCGCTGCACGACTGACCTGCCAAGACCTCAAAGAGCTCATCGCACCCATGCTTCGCACCATTTTTATCAAGGACTGGGAGGAGCTTATATCTACAGTGAGTCTCGTTTGCATGAAGTTGGGTGCGCGATCAGGAACATCGAACACGGCGCACCTACCTGCTTAGCAGTGCAGCTCGAGACCAGGCTTCAACCTGAAGCGCGTGCATCGTGGGACGCACTGGGTCTCAACAACTGCCAACGAGCTTTCATTTTTGTATCGGGTTCATAACGCTACCCACCAGCAAGTAACGCTGTGTTGTGGCTGAGCAGCTGCAGTGCAGCAGTGGCCCAGCAGCAGTGCTGTAGGTGAATGCTGATGTGCTGGCCTACACAATGATGAGCTTAAGAGGGCTCAGTGCATGAAATGAACCATGTGCATGCACCGTGGCTGCAAACACCATTACAGTGACGGGTCTGCTGGCCCAGGCGTCCGCCACTCCAGGCGGTACCGCTCAGCGGTACCGCACACCATTGGCTCCATGGAGCCATACCATCTTGCCAAAAGCCCAAACGCACACCAGGCGTGCGGCGTCCCTGCGAACCATGCATGTTTGATTCCCTACAAGCCAGTCTCCTGCCATCTAGCGTCGCAGACCCCCTTGTGCACCCTCACATCTGCTGCTGCCTGTCTTGCAGGACCCTGCAGCAGCAGCAGCAGCAGCAGCAGCAGCCCAGTCGGGCACCTCCACCTCCTGCAAGTGGGCGTACGTGCAGCACCTGGAGCTGCTGGTTGAGCCAGTCTGGCCCCTCCTGCAAGCCACCCTGGCACGCCTGCCCAACCT
Organism: Scenedesmus sp. NREL 46B-D3; assembly: GCA_014080715.1. Taxonomy (NCBI): domain Eukaryota; kingdom Viridiplantae; phylum Chlorophyta; class Chlorophyceae; order Sphaeropleales; family Scenedesmaceae; genus Scenedesmus; species Scenedesmus sp. NREL 46B-D3. Next base: position 4,113 of record JACERP010000340.1, read on the forward strand.
CACACACCTGCGCATCAACACGCACCTGGACGAGCGCCTGCCAGCACCCTTTGTGGCATCTGGCGCACTCGCAGGCCTCACCCGTTTGGACCTTGGCCGCGCAGATGCTGTGCTGCCGCTTGGCCTGCAGCTGCCCAAGCTGCAGGCGCTCAGCTTTGGCGGTTGCTACGGCCGCAGCGCTGCTGCGATCTCAGCGTTCGCCCCCAACCTGCAGCAGCTGTTCTGCGAGCGGCTGTCGTTTGCGGCAACAGACGACGCATGCCTGCCCCACGTCACGCACTTTGGGGCCTGCCACATGTACGTCAGCTGCAGCGCTAGCAAGTGGGCTGGCCTCCGCAGGAACAGCAGCAGCACCTGGGGTGCTGGCAGCAGTGATGCTGGCAGCAAGTCTGCGCATCTGCAGGCGCTGCTGCAGCCGCTGCTGCCCAGCCTGCAAGTGCTGTACCGCCTTCCAGAGATCAGCGCCACAGACGGCTCCCAGCCCCTCTTGGACCTCGCTTCGCCTGCCGTCCTGCAAGCAGTGAAGGGCATCGGCAGCTTGCGCAACAGGGAGCTGCTGCAGCAGCTGCAGCAGATGACCCGGCTCAGCCGCCTGGCCCTGCACAGCCAGCTGTCGCTGGGATTTGGCGGGTTTGCAGGCATCAGCTCGCTGAAAAGCTTGCAGGCGGTGCGGCTGACGGGCAGCTGCAGCAGCCGCGGCGGCGCAGATGCAGCAGCGGTGCTGCCAGAGCTGCTGCAGCTGCCGGATCTGCGTCAGGCAGCACTGGCAGTCGAGCTCCTGTGCAGCAGCTGCTGCCCTGCGGCGGCCCCTGCACTGTGTGCGCTTGCAGGAAAGCGCGGCCTGCAGCGGCTGGTATTCTTGCAGCTGAAGCCGTGCGGCCCGACTGTGGAACGGCCCCACCGGCGATACAACGGCTGCGAATGCCAGCACAGCAAGAGCTGGTGTGGGGGTCTTGCTGCTGTGGAGGCGGCAGCAGCAGCAGCCGCTTCATCCGCAGCAGCTGCTGGCCTGTGTGACCCGCAGCAGCAGCTGTCTGTCGAGGTGGAGGCGGGTGAGGTGTGGATGGACCGTCATGCGTGGGCGGCACGGCAGGATGATGCGAGTGGGGCGGGAGGGATGTGGGGCGAGTATGGGCCGGCTGGAGAGTGGTGAAGCGAGCAAGCAGCTCAGCAGGCTGCTGTGGGCACTGTGGTTCTGTAGGTTGTGCAACAAGCTTCAACGGCGTGCACTGTGCTGATGCTGCCAGCAGCACCACCTGAACTTGACGGGCTGCTCAGGTTGTACCAGCAGCCTCAATCAGGAATCTGGGGTGCCTGCAGCAGGATCATACATTTAGTTTGTTCTGCTTCACAGGCATGTGCACACAGTAGGTGCTCAATTTGTTGCTAGACTGCCTACCATGTGTGCTTTTACTTCCATTTTGTACATGTTTCAGATTCTTTTGCGCAGACTTCTGAATGCTTGCAGGTCGCACAAATTTTGTATTATTGTGTATCACAGTTCACCTTGTGTTGCTGCCCGTCTGTGTGTAAACCAAGGTTGTGTATTCCTTCCTTGCTGCAGGGCAGCGCCTTTATTGCTGCTTTGCAGCCCCCTCGTGGTACTTGTTTCCATGCGTGGCAGTGGCGGGCATGTTCATGGACTGCAAGTGCTGCTGCACAGCGAATCTCCAAATGCATGGTATGCCGGAGATCTGTCGTCACGCACCAGAAGTCGATTAAAGGCTTTGCAGCTTGTGCATCCGTGCATATGCTTGTTTGCTTGAGCTAGACTCATGTTGCAGTGCCCAATTCCATGTGTCAGGTGCTGCAGCATCCTACATCAAAGCGGTGCAGTAGCATGCTTACTTTTAGGTTTATTGCTGTTGAACTAGCCAGTTTGTTGTGGCTCTCTGCTGCTTGCAGGATGCCAATATTCAGGTGTTTTTTGCTTCTAGGATACAGGCCTAGACCAGTCTAGGCGTGTTGCTGGGCTTGCAAAGCCTCACTGGGGTTCTTGGGGCTGCATGTGTGCACGTGCATGTGTGTGAGTAAAAAACTTGCATGGGAGGGGCTTTGCGCAAATGTTGTGACTGCAGATTATCAATCGACCTTGTGGCTATGATGCTATGGCTTGAATGGGTAATATGATGATGATGATGATGATGATGATGATGATGATGATGATGATGATGATGATGATGATGATGATGATGATGATGATGATGATGATGATGATGATGATGTTGATGACCTCGTGGCATGTCGTGTCCAGCCTGCATTGGGCGCATGACCCAACAGCCTTGCTGCCTGCATCATGGGTCAGCAGCAGCTGATGTGGCATGGGCGTGGCAGTGGCGGGAGTGCCAACCTCATCCTGCTCCGTGATGGTGTGGGCGGTTGACCGCTTCGAAGGCGCCTGCACATGGCAGCACGAAGCAGAGAGTGGCCGACATGTGGCACTGCTCCCCTGCTTGCGTGTGCAGCACTGCTGTGCCTTCTAGAAGAGGCAAGCACACCATCTTCGTGCTGTCTTGGCTGTTTTGAAGTGGAATGGAGTTTTGGAGTGGAGTTACATCTTTTGGAGTGGAGATCACCTGTATGGCCCTGCCGCTGTTTGGATGGACCGTTTGGAACAGCCAGTGCGGGCAGAGTATTGGCTTGTAACTTGTGGCGTGCCTTCATAGGCACCCCATTGTTTATTTTCAAAATGTATGAGTGGCAGTTTCTACAAGCCAAACATGCTGCGGGGTGCTTGTGCATAGGACGCTCCTATGGCCCCCTCAAGACCAATGCGGCCGTCACTGGATGAACTTGCAAGCAGAGCTTGGGCTCACACGCATGATGCTGCTGTCGCAGCAGCCCTCAGTGCATGCGGCAACACTCTATTTGCTGCGCAAGGCAGCTCCTCGTCTCAAAGGGAATGTTGAGCCTACTGTGATTAGGCTTGTGAGAATGGCGTCATGACCTTGTGTCTGTTTCATGATGTCAGTGACGGCTTGGGCTGGTATACGCCTGCAATATGTCAGGCTCACACATGTCGACTGCACGAACCCGCGCAACCTGCTGCAGGTTTCGTTCACATACAAATTGACGCACCTTGTCCGGTGCTTGTATCAAGACGAAGCCATGGTGTCCCTATTAAGTGTTGTATCTTGCAAGGTAGCAGCCGGCTGCCACTGCTGCTCCCCCTATGATGGGTGTTGTGCCCTTTGCATGTGTTTATTTGTGGAGTATGTAGACACCTGCTGCCTCGCGGCACCGCAGCTGATCTGGATACACAGCATCGCACTGTGTGCTGCGGACAACACTGAACTCTAGGTGGATGGTCAAAAACAGCACATGAGCCTCCTACAGTATGTCACAGCGTGTCAATGCATGGCCTAAAGGGAATGAGGGGCGTGCTTAACAATTATTTTTTGGGTGTCAGGCTGAGCTGTGCGGAGGTTGGTGTTTATGGGTATGGCTGCACTGGGCTAGGCTGACCTGGGGGATGGGCTGCCATGTACAATGTAAGGTGAGACTCCATGCCTTGCGGCTGTCACATGCAACCTTGTGCAGACAGTTGCATGCTTACAATTGCCCGGTTGCTGAAAGCTGTGTCTCTACCAGCTGTGCTGACGCTTCTACCTGAGCAGCATGCACCTGCATGTGCCATGCAAGCCAGCGGCTTAGCGCGGCTCTTACCGTTGTAATGCATGCAGGGCATCACTGCGTTTTACACCAGCACTTGCATTGCATGAGCCTGCTGATTTGGTAGTGATGCTACCGTGCTCTGGCAAACTGCAGCATTAGTTGTGGCATCAACCCTGATAAGGGTTGATGGGCTGGCATGCGTGCAACAGCATTTGAGATCAGTATTGCTCCTTGGTTGCTCACTTGAACGTGCTTGATGTGCATGTGTGTTGGGGTTTCAGAAGGACGATGCTGCAACGGCTTTGCGGCCGCCAGGTGCACATGGGCTACCTGCACTGCAAACCAACCGGTGGTGTGCCAGTGTGCTGTGTGCGCTCGTTTACTGTCGGTGTTCCAGGTGCCTGGCTTCTGCTTGCATGCATTGCTGTGTCCTTTCACAGCTGCAACACCTGATACTGCTGCAACCAGTGGTGGTATGAATGTAGCCTGCACAGATTGCCAGTTACTAGCATGCATAGATGCCAGTTACTAGCATGCATAGCATGCATAAATTGCCAGTTACTAGCAACCCTCATGAGCGGAACAACGGCTCGCTGGGCTAGTGCCTGAGGCAGGTTCAGTCCTGTACTACTGTATTGTATTGTATTGTATTGTATTGTACTGCAACGTATACCCTGTACATGCAGCACAGCTCCCATGCTGTACTGGTATGCCCATCCATGTTGCAGTAATGCCACCAGCTCACTACAACACATCTCCAGGATCAAAATCTGACACCAGGCACTAGCCCAGCGAGCCGATACACCGCTCGTGAGGTGTTGCAGTGTGCCTGAAGTGTGCTTGCCGCAGCATTTAACTGGCTGAGCTGGGTCAAACTTTGGTACATTGTGTCCTTGTTGCGCATCGGCGTCATAGCTTGGGAAGACAGCCCCAACTTGTTCGGCATTGCAGAGCATTGCGGTTTGTCAAGAGCATAAAGGGCACAGGTGCCCAGGCCACTGGCTGAGCCTTACACACGGCTGCAGGCTTGGCTGTTTCCAACGGCTGACGTGACGCATATGCTGCAAGGATTGGAGCACAGCAGCGTTCTGTGTATTCACTGTGCACTGCGTACTGCCTATGGTGCACCAGTCACTGCCTGTGGAGTGGCAGCAGCCGCAACACATGCCAGTGACAGCTGCACTCTACTGCTTCAGCATGCTCGCATGCTATTGCACACGTTGCTGGGTGGTTGACTACACACTGCTGCCTGCCTGCCGGCAACTACGCGTGCCACTTCGTTGTCTGGGTTGTACGAAAGCATGTATGCCATGAAGCCTCTGCTTGATCGGAGTTCTGGCACATTGACACGCTGATGCGTTTCCTTGCGCTGCATCTTGCACTGGAGGTACATTTCATGCTGGCCGTGCTACACGGCCCAAGGCCTTCGCTGAATTGCACTAGATCTAGTAATGGCTTTGATGTTTGCAGCCGATGGCCGTTGAACGGCGCGGCTTGTTGCCACATTGTCTTGTCACAGCTGTCACATGTTGAGTGTTTTGATTAGAAGTTGCGTGCTGCTCTGACCTGGAGCCATGGGCATGGGTGGTCCTGAGCAGCTTCAAGCATGATGACAGCATTACCTGCTAGCCGGCGCAGCAGTTCCTGCGCCGAGCTCTGGCCGGCATTTGCGGACTCGCACATCCGCATCAGAATAACAACCAAGTTGCGGCAGGCGACCACCTACCGTCGATGATCAGGATTATGCCCCCGCAGCACTTCTTGATGGTCAGGTCTGATGGTCGCCAACGGTTTTGTTAGGGCCCAGAGCACAACAAGCTCACAAGGCCTGTTCAACAGCTGTAGAATACTGTGAACTATTAGGGGTGCCTTGTGTTTGGTTTGCTCCCGTTGTTCAGGTGTTAGGTGCTGTGGCATGCAGGGGCAATTGGCTTTCATCAGCCACATGCCTGCTGCAGATCTTTGCCAGTCCAACGCTTATGCTTGCTGCAACCGAGTGCCGTCTGTTGTGCAGTAGTGTGCATGTTTGGTATGGCAATTGACTGGTCTGGGACTCTAGCTCGTTTTGGTGCGACCAACCAATGAGTCATCCAACTGGGTCACACAACTTTCCCTGCGCACTCATGCGCATGTGTCCTTCCAATGAACAAAGATGTGGTGCATGCTATCTGAGATGACGAACTGCCCACAAGTAACAGCAGAGCTTGCATGCGGGAGGGTGGTGGGCTGTGGGGCGCTCCCTTTGCATGCATGCAGTACTGAACTAGTGCTGTCCTTTCACATGTTACTCCTTTTCTGAACGAACATGGATGTACTATTAATCTGCATGCTTCCTTTTACATCTTGTGACTGACATGGGGATACCTGCACGCTGCTTGTCCTCGTTTCACAGTCGTGCGTTCTGCATGGCCAAAGCACAGCAGGCCATCATGACCTGCAAATGTGATGATTGCAGCCTGCCTTGCAGGTTGGTGAGCAGGCTCTTCAGCATCTGCTATGCTGGCGCATTGTGACTGAGTGAGTCTGCCCATTCGTTCCTTATCGCCAGGCTGTGCCATGCCCTGACTTGCGTGTAGCTCGGAAATTGCGACCGTCAGTTTGTCATGACTGAGCAGTTACATGATCTCACTCCTTGGTCACTCCGTGCAGCACCCCGTTCCTCCTGCACTTCCAAAGCGCGCACGGACAGTCAAAATTTACACTGGCTGCGCATCTGACTGCGAGGCTGAAAACTTACGGCCTTGAACGTCATCATCCTCAATTCAAGCACCGCACCATTAGGGCTTTTTAGTTCGTATGGGCACATGAACGAGCAGCAGCCGTCAACCAAACGCATAAAGTCTGCATTTCAAGGCACATGCGACCGTGCAGCTGCAGGGCAAGGAGGCGGTGGCAAGCCGGATGGAAAGATGGGCAGCAGCACCAGCATCGGCAGTAGAGGGGCACCAGCTCCCGCTGGAGAAACGCAGCAAACACGCTTGGCACCAGTACCAACACCAACAGCAGCACTAGCTGCAGCTGCAGCTGCCAACACAGCGCGTCACGCCAAGCCGCTGCATGCGAGGCCTGCTCTTGCACGCGAAGGCGGTACAGCGCAGGCAGCAGGCGCAGCAGGCGCAGCAGGCGCAGCAGCAGCAGCAGCAGCAGGCGCAGCAGCAGCAGCAGCAGCAGCAGCAGGAGCCGGTAATAGCAGTACCACTTGTCAGCAGGACGCGAGCAGCAGTCAGCATCCTCTCACCGGCATGGTCATCTTCTTGCATGGGTGAGCAGCAACTGGCAGGCATAGCTGTCAAAGTTGAGTGCACTGCTGCTGCACGTTGCTGTCATGGATTCCTTGTAAGGCTGCAACAGGGCTTGTTGTTGCACGACAGGCGGCGGGTGATGCTTGATGCACCCGTATGCTTGCAGTGACATGCTTCTTGTTCAGGGTAGCAAAGGGCTGTGATGGTGAGGTGGGGACTCACTGTCCACTGCCTATGAGGCAGTAGCACCAACTGTCAGATTGACGATGCCCTTGCACCACTGGTCAACGCTGCACACGCAATCTGCAATCAGCTGCGCTGGCTTTCCCGCTCCTTTCAACAAATCTTGCATGTGATACACAACTTGCAGGAGCATACCCCTGTTGCAGCGCCGCGCAAAAATTATAACGCAGCGACTGCAGCAGCTGGGCGCTGCCGTGCGTGCTGCTCCCATCACAACAGCCACCCGCCCCATTGACCTCGCCAGCAGCGTCTCCCACATCGTGCTACACCCGTCGGACCGTGACGGCAGCAGCAGCGGCGGCGGCGGCGGCAGCAGGAGCAGCGGCATCATTGGCCAGCAGGGCGCTGCTGCAAGTGTGCAGCAGGTGCTGGATGTCATGCAGCAGCTTCGGCAGCTGCAGGCTCAGCGGAGACCATCACACAGGCAGCAGCAGCAGCAGCAGCAGCAGTACATAGTAAGGCTTGTTTCGGATGAGTGGCTCGACGCTGTTCTGTCGGCAGGGCAGTACGTTCCTGAGCAGCAGTACAGCCTGGAGGGGCTGCTGGAGTCGCCAGGTGGCAGCAGCAGCGGTGACGACAGCGGTGAGGAGGAGGGACAGCCTGGCTCCAGCAGAGTAGCCAAAAGGCAGCGACGGCAGCAGCAGCAGCGCCTGGCTGATCCAAGGCATATGGCTGATCTGGAGCCGTCTCCAGATGCTCCAATGGGCAAGTGAGCGCGCAAGAGCCTGGACTGCTTCACCTGCCACTCCAACCCCAACAATGCGGCACAGGTAGCAACAGCAGTGCACTGGCCGGGTTGCATTGCGCTGTGACCTTGTGTTCTACGGGGAGCCTGGCTGCTGCGCTGTGTGCAGTGCATGAGCACCATTGGGCGGACTTGGAGGCAGCCGCATGCCACCTGTCAGGCAGGAAACCCCGCCTGAAGGCTGCACACCTGTTGGAAGGTTTTGGAACCTATCACAGCTGCACACCACACGGTTGAGCAGGCCACCGCGTGCCTGCGCTGTAGGTATGCTTTGTGGCTGGGCCGCTGGGAGCGCAGCTTCGACCAGTTTACCACGCAAGTCGAGGTCGTGCTGCATGGCAGCTTTGATGCCTCTGACTCGGCAGCCAGGGGCCCGAACGAGGCGGTGCGGGCAGCGCTGAAGGAGCTTGAGGCGTTTGAGGTTGCCGTGGCTGTCAAGGATGCCGGCTGGGGGCCAGGTATGACAGCAGCACACCTTCAGCACAGCCTGGGCTGCACTTGCACACTTACCACTGTCAGGAAATTGTAGGGCACGGCGCAATTGTAGGATATTGTAGGAAATTGTAGGGCACGGCGCATGCAAGCTGGCTGTGGCTGTCCAGCATGCTGGCTGGCGGCCAGGAAATCAGCAGCACAGTCTTTTTGTTGCAGTATGTGCATGCTGATCATGCATTACGGGAAGGTGAGCTAGAGAGGCATGTTGCAGTGGCTGTTGTGCATGCTCGCTGGGCGCCGAGTCAGGCGTTGCAAACAGGGCCGTGCACGGAGAATGTTGCTCTTGGCGGGCGTTTGGTAAGCAGGATGCTCTGTACAGTGTCTAAACCAGTCTGGATGGAAGGATTAACGCACCGACGCAGCACCGGCAGTGGCGGTTGCCACAGCCCATGCCACCTCCTCCATGGCAGCAGCTAGCATCCTGCACTCGTACACGGCTGCGGCACTCAGAGCAAGCAAAGCATGCAACCTTGCGCCTGCTGCTCCTGCGCTCAAGCAACAAGCACCTCCATCTTCACCCCCAACGTGCTGCTGCTGTGCTGCTCTTGCACCACCAACCCTTCTTCGCTCAGCCTCTCTCCCCACCCAGCCACACAGCAACCAACCCGGCCTCGCTGCTCTGCGCCTGGCCCTGCAGGTGCCATCGCGCATGAGGCGCTGACATACGCGCATGCGGCCGCAGTGGTGCGCGGCTGCTGCTTCCCCCTGAGCCCAGCCCTGAGCCCCAAGCGCCTGCAGCAGCTGCTGCCCTTTGTGGGCGCCTTCACCGCCAGGACCATCCACCAGCTGCTGACAACAGGTGCAGCGTGCTGCTGCCGCTTGGCGGCCAAAGTTGCGCGTCACACTGTCGTGCGCATCGGCTGCCGTTGGCCGCAGCGCCGTGGTCACTGCGCTTGCTGCACACTCAGGGCGCTTGGTGGCCTGGAGCCCTGCCTGCACTGGCGCACCAGGGCTGGTCGCGCTCATGCACTGGTAGCCGCATAACTTGCAGCCGTGCAAGCCGTGCAAGCCGTGCTGCTCATTGTTATTGCACCTCTGCCAGACTTGCTGCTGCCGCCGCCGCTGCTGCTGCTGCCGCCCCGCTCTGCTGCTGCAGGCACCTGTGAGCAGCTGGGGTCGTTCCGTGCCAACCAGCCGGTGCGCAACTCCCAAGGGCAGCCGCGCCCTGGCACAGCAGGCGGCGCAGCACGCGCCGCATTCGTGAAGCTGCCAGGCGTCGGCCCTGCGCTGGCGGAGGTGTGGTGGAACGCAGGCTACAGTAGCTTGCCCGGCCTGCTGCGTGCAGCGGCAGAGGCGGGCCTGCTGGTGCAGCCAGCCGCTGCTGCTGGTGCTGGCAGTGGGAGTGGTGCGGTTGACGTGGCGCATGTTGGGTGTAGCGGGGTGGATGGTTCGGCGCCAGGAGTGACAGCAGCAGCACAGAGCCTGCCCCGACAGGTGAGGGCCGGCCAGCCAGATGCAGCAGCAGCAGCAGCAGCAGGAGGGGGTGGCGGTCGGGGACGAGGCAGGGGTGCTGGCGGCAGCAGCAGCAGGCACAGCAGCATGACAACAGCAGCGGCAGCAGCAGCAGCATCAACGACGGGTGGTGGTGCAGCAGGCAGTGTGGCTGATGCGTCTGCTGCCGGTAGTGCTGCTGCTGTGCTGCCATTTGGGAGAGAGGCACTGTACAGTCTGCGGTACAACGGTGACTTGTTGAGCGGCACGGTTTCAGCTGGCGAGCTGGAAGAGATGAGGCAGTTCCTGCTGGAGTCGCTCGCAGCAGTGACAGGCGTCAGCGTCGGCTGGAAGCTGCAGCTGGTTGGTGGCGGGCGCCGCAGCAGCGCAGTGCATGACGTGGATTACCTGGTCGGGCGCGAGACAAACGACTCGCTGCTGGTCGGCCTCGTGGGGAGGCTGTACAGCAGGATGGTTGCGGCTGGGCGTGTGGTGGCGGAGGATGAGGGGTTTTGCAGGGTTCAGCATGACAGGATGCCAGCATACAAGGAGAAGGCCCGCATGGATGTGCTGTTGGGCAGGTGAGGGTGCTGCAGGGAGGCATGTAGGGCTGTGCATGGTTGGCCATGAGATGGGCATGACTTGGAACCCTTGGCTGTATAGTGCATGCATGTGTTTTTGTCGGCCACTGTTCAGGGCATCAGGGCTGTCAAGGGTGTGTCCGACATAACCTATGTCACACAAGCTGTGCTTCCGAGCGTGCATTTCCCCATGCACTAGCTGGCAGAGGGCGGCAGCAGAAATTTTACGAATGCATGCTTCATTTCAAGCAGCCCATAATCATCTACAACCCTCGCACAGCTGGGTACTGTGAGAGTCTATGCAACTGCACACTGCGGCCTGGAACACGTGCATGCACGTGCAGCCCGTCAGCATGCTGCCACGCCACACCGCGCATGCTGTGCTGCACCCACGCCACGCCCCGCCCTGCAGGTTTGACAGCAACCACCAGATGGACCACTATGACCACCTGTGGTGCATCCACATCAGCCCGGCAGGCAGGAGGCGCCGATGGGACCTCATGTTCGTTCCGTCATGCTACTGGGCAATGGCGGTGGTCGGGTGGTGAGCTGCGGCTGCTGCTTCTGCTGCTGCTGCTGCTGTTGGTGTCAGCATCTTTGCCTTTGTAGCAGTGTTCTGAGGACCGCATGTGGGGTACATTGCTGCGGCAGCACTTGAACAATACTCGACTAGCACAAAGCAGCAGCAGCTACGGCTGCCAAGGGAGGCACCTGCTGCTGCCAGCTGCTCGTGCTTTCACAAGTAAAGATGCTGCTGCGCTGCTGCTTGCTCCGTGCAGGAGTGGCAGCAAGCAGTACCTGCGCTTCATGCGGCAGCACGCCGGCAACTGCGGCATGAGCCTCAACAGCCACTACCTCATGCGCGCAGTGAACCTGCTGCCAGGGGCTCGGCACACCGCAGCCGCCTCGCCTTCCGGCGCTGCTGTCAGCAGCGGCGGTGTGGCGGCTGCAGCAGCACCCACCAACCCAGCAGCAGCAGCAGCAGCAGCAGCAGTAGCAGCACAGTCAGAAGATGCTAGCAGCGGAGGCAGGAGCAGCAAGCCATCTGCCAGTGGCTCCTTGGCCGAGGCGGTGGAGTACGCCGGTGCTGCTGCTGCCTCTGGCTCCATACGCGTGGTGCTGTCAGTGCCTGACGAGGCCCCGCCCACCGATCGCCACGGCAATGAGTGGTGGCCGCCAGGCTGGCAGCCGGCACACGCTAGCGCTGCTGCTGCTCAAGCTGGTGTTAGTGTCGGCTCGGAGGCTGGGAGTGGCGATGCAGCCGTGGCAGCACGTGGCAGGACCCAGCTAGCCGCGCTGGTCGAGTCTGGTCCCGGCAGTGCCCGCAGCATCTTGCGGGAGCAGGACCTGTTTGAGTTGCTGGGGGTGCCGTACTTGGAGCCCAACCAGCGCAACTGCTAGATGGAGCGGCTAGTGCGGCAGGGCTGCTTGCAGGCATGCGAGGTGGCATTCGGTGACGCTGGCTGCACACGGGGCAGCTGGAGCAGCTTGTATGTTTGTAATCCTGGTGGCATGTGGCGGCATGCATGCAACCATCGTCAGGCCGTTGGAATATGGCTGGCTGCCTCCAGGCCGATGAAGCTGCCTGTCAGGATACGATGCGCACTGCTGGGCGGGTAATTTGTCTGCCAACCAGCTCGCGTAGCTACATAGGCATTGGCATCAACATGCTTCATGTTCATCAGTACAACCAGCGGCGCAGTACAGTGGGTGGAGCCAGCTTTGTTTACATGCGTAGCCTCGCATGCAAGGGTAGGGTGACACTGCTTGCTTGCTTGCCTTTTGCTGCTGCGTTAAAGTGCTGCAGCTGCTGCTTCTTGACAAAGGTATGCACAGGTGTCACAAGCGTAGCAGGGCTGGCAAGCACCATGTAGCGATTGTGTGCAGGTGAATGACGTTTCACGGTCGGTTGTACCGAGATCAATCATAGCGGAAACAGCGGTACCCGCCGGATCCGGGCCGGACGAAATCACCCCTGACCTCCGCCCGGATATTCGTCGGGACGAAGCATATTGCCATACGTCGTCAAACGGGGAACTTTGGCCTCATGAAATCGTATCGACGACGTGGTTAGAAGCCCTGGTGTATAGTGCCGCATCTGGTGAGACCTGCACCGCTAACTCATGTACTATTAGCCGACAGGGCCACATTGGTCGGTGTCGAGACTTAAGAGTTGATACTTTGACTGGGCTGCTGTGTAGGCACTGGCATGGCGCAGCCGCAGCTGTAACCAGCCAGTACAGCAGGTAGCCTACTGCATCATGACGCAACGCATGCCGTCCAGAAGTTCAGATATCATAGCTACTGTACCAAAAAAACGGTACAACTACCAGTGGTTATGCGTCATCAGCATATTAGCTCTACCCAAACGGGCCATAGCATCAGCACCATGCGGCCATGCAAGAATGCCAACCACAAAGCGCACCGCGTGCTGCATGACTCTGCACTGCTCTCAGCAAGACGGCGCGCACATGCGTGCGTCTGATGTTTCGCGCAATCCCCGCTGGTAGACCACTAGCACCTGCTACAAGCCACAACACAAACTGAGACCCCACACCATCTGCATACATAGCCATATGCCAGAATGCACCTTGCCATTGCTTGGCACTAGCTAGTGCTACAGCTGCACCGCATCATCGTCACAACATGACAGGTGTGTGTGCTCCCGCCTCGTCACACAACAGCCGGCACTCGTTGGTGCAAACCTCGTGTGTGTTAGCAACAAACCTGACTTTCAATAGCTGTAAAATCGACCTGAAAACATACAACTGCAGCCAATGCGCTCGGCAGGCTCTCACCACCACAGCATCACCTCGGCAGGGTCCACAGCAGCACCCACATCCCCAGCCCCAGCCAGCAGCGCAAAGAACGTCAGCAGCACGCCAGCATACACGACCAACACCGTGCCCGCAACAGCCCAGCCTGAGGGCTCGTAAGGCGCCAGGTCATCGCCCGCCAGCCCACCCTCCGGCCGCATCAGGCTGTCATACCTTGGATCATAGCCTTCAGGATAGCCTGGGCCATATCTGGGGTCGTAGCCGGAGCCATAGCCTGCTGGGTAGTTGCCGAAGTACCCATCCGGCCCTGCCACATCATCAGGAGCTGCCTTTCCAGCCCCGCCAGACCTGCCGATACTGCTGCTGCTGCTGGCGCCCCTGCTGCGGATCAAGCTAGCGTCATGATTGTGCTGGTAGCCGAACGGCATCGGCCCCTGCTTGCTGGCTGCTGCTGCAGAGTCGTCTGAATACCGCCAAGGCTTGGCCTGCAGCTGCTGAGCAGCACGCCGTCTGCCCCAGACACTGCTGGGTGCCCTTGGCCTTCCCTGCTGCTGCTGCTGCTGCTGAAACTGGCCCTGCCAGCCAGCAACACCTGGAGGCGCAGCAAATGCTGCTGCGGAGTATGGCAGGCCTTTCCTGATCAGCAGGGCTTCAGCAATAGCCCAAACCTCAGGGTCCAACAGCTCAGGCTGGCTGATCAAGCCATGGCCTAGCATGCTGTCAGGCCTATCAGCTGCATCATAGCCTGGCCAACCCCAGGGCCCATGGCCACGATACCCTGCTGCTGCTGCTGCTGCTGCTGGGTCTAAGCCGCGCGATGTTGCTGCTGCACCTGGTGGTACTGATGGGCCAGCTGCATTTCCGGCTGTCGGATCCTGCACCAGCTGCTGCTGTGCACCTGGCTGCAGAGTCAGCTTGAGCAGTTCGAGCTCCAAGAATGACAAGCGAGCCTCAACGCCTTTCAGGCCTGGCTGCTGGTGCCGCTGCCGCTGCTGCCGCTCCGCCCTGCCTGCTGACATGCTACTGCTCGTGCTGTCGGTGTTGGTTGTGTTTGTACTGTGGTCAGCAGCAGCAGCAGTAGCTGCTGGCTGTGGCGCCTCCGCACTGCGAGACTCGCTGCATGTGCCTGCAGGCATGAAGTATGCACTGGTCATCTGCAACGCCCGAGGAAATGAAGGTGGTCAGCATAGCAAACATGGTGCGTTGGAAGGTGATCAGACATGTGCTACGGGTGGCTAGTAAGCAGATTACCATCTCACTATGTTGGAGGTGCAATTGAGACGGTGCCACTTCCCCAGTAATTCACTACAACATATATCCATGCAGATCCTATCGGGCAGTGCGTGCAACTCCAATGCTTTGTTAAGTGAAATACAGCGCTTGCAGACAATGTATACATATGTCTGCAACGTGCTGACTGCTGTACTGCCAAGCCGCACTTGAGCGACATACCGGCAACCGCAGGCTGAGGAGCGGTTCTGCGCTCTGTGATCTCCAATATCAAGGATGCCTGGTCATAGCTAAAGCCAGCCTCCATCAGCAGCTTGTGCTGCTGGAACGTACGGCCAACATTACTTCTCAATGGGGCAGAATCACTGCCTGATGTGGCACTGCACCGGCTGGCCAGCACATGCCTGGCCTTGGACTGGGGCCGTACAGAGCCTACGACACTGCAGCCAGCTTGTACGGGCCTGAAACACGCATGAAGGCTGAATTGTGACGCAAAGCTACGATGCTGAAGCCTTTGCATGTCCATGCAAATGCTGAAGGGGCAAAGGCCCGGTGAGTACGGAACTGCAGGATGAGTTGCTTCGGTAGCTGTTTTGACGCTAGCACTTTTGACGTGTTGTATGAACGTAGCCAGCCTACGAAACGCTGTTGCACAAGAACCAAAGGATGTGGGGGAACTGACCGCTTTTTAGGGTCTTCGTTTGAAGTTTGTCGTGGTCCCGTCAAATAAGTGTGGGACGGATGTTCAAGTGCGTAGCAGGGGATCGTGATAGCAGACAACAGAGGCGTCAGCTGTTGTTGACAGCACATGCTCTGTAGCTGATGGGTGCCACGCCTTTTTGGGCTCCAGGCATCGCGTGCAATACTTGCTGATATGCATCCTCAAGCAACCGAAATTGCAGAATCTGCACATGAAGGGCCGCGGTTTCCGCAGCTGTGCCACTTACTGCTGGCTGTGTGAACCACTGCAGATGTGCAGTACTATCAAGAGATAGCAGCGCACGTTAGTGAACTGTAGCCACGGCAGGTTAACAACCGTAAAGATGGAGGATCAAGCAGAAATCAGCGCAGATATTCAGCGCTTGGAGCAGCAGTTGGCACTGCTTGCTGCTGAAGGTGAGCATTCACAGCTAGGCATGCTGCATAGCCTAAGTTCAGATCACAGCACTGCACAGATGTCTCCACCCTCTTTTATGCAGCAGATATCATACACCGTGTAGTATCAATGGAATTTTGCCTGCAGAATGTATTGCTCTTCCTGAGCGCTTAAGCACGCCTGCAGCAGCGGCACGCGCTCAACTGGCACACCACGCAATTGCAGCACAGATCAGCGAGCCCAGCAGCAGTGCAGTGCCAGCACCGTCCAACAGCTGCAAGGCCAGCCTGACCCACGCGGAAGGATGTGGACAACTACAACATTCAAACAGCAAGCCAGCAGAACCTCCTGTGCAGGATGCAGGCAGCACAGCTGCCAAGGCCGTTCACCTGCAGCAGCAACAGCAGCACCAGGCACAGCAGCAAGACTTCCTGCAGCAACAGCGCGAACGCGCTAACAGCAGAGCACCACAGGGTTGTGGCACAGCTGCGGTTGATGCCGCTGCAGAGGCTATTGCTGCTAATTCTGCTGATCATGAAGCTGGTGGCAAGAAACCAATGCAGCACCGCCAGGCCCTGCCTGGCATCCCACCTGCAGCCATCCAGCCGCTTGCACCACATGCGTCACTGACAGCAGCAGTTGGAACAAAGGCAGCTGCCAGGGCAGCAGCAGCGCCACCAGCAGCCGCACATACTGCAGCAGGCCAGATGCCAGCAGAGCTTGTGCAGGAGCTGCTGCAGCAGCACAGCAAGCTGCTGGACCTCATGCAAACCATGGCAAGCACCGCCAAGACACAAGCCGAGCGATCCTTGCGCTCTGAACAGCAGCAGCAACTGCAGCAACAGGCAGGAAATGCAGCAGCAGGTGCGGCTGCAGCGGGTGCACGGACTGCTCCTGCAAGCGCCGCCGCTGCAGGCCCTGTGTCTGCGGCTGCTGCTGGCAGCGGCAAAGGCCAGCAGGCGCAGCAGCAGCAATATGAGGCGCAGCTGGCAGAACAGCACCAGCTCAAAAGGCGGTTTGCGAAAGTGCAGAAGGTGCTGCTGCAGCACTTGCAGGAGGCACGGCTGCAGGTGGCAGCAGCAGAGGCAGCACGAGAGGATGCATGCAGGTGAGCTCAGTCAGTAGCTGGGCGCTTGGTGCGGCCGCCTGTCATCAATTCTGAACGATAACCACATGTTCGGCAACAGCACACTTATACGGATTTGAGGTAACATACATGCACACTGCGCTGAATCAGTGGTATGTCAGCTTGTCAGACTGCCATGCAGCCAGGGTCGCTGTTGGTGCCCTGGTATACCATCAAGCCGGCCTGACCATTGCGCCACATTTGTGTTGCCACAGGAGGGAGCAGGAGTCGGCTACCGCGGCAGCCGCACTGCACATGCAGCTGCTGCAGCAGCAACAAGACATGCAGATGCAGCAGCACGAGCTGAGCTGCGTGCGGCAGCAGCTGCTGCAGGTGAAAGAGGTGCACAAGCGCAAGATGCAGCAGCTCAAGCAGCAGCTGAAGCAGCAGTACAAAGTGCAGCTGCAGGCCACGACTGCTGCATATGCGCAGGAGCTGGCTCAGATCCAGACTCATTTGGCATACAGCAGGACGAGCGAGGGCCTCAGGGCTAGCAGTGTAGCAGCTGCTCCTGCTGCCATCACTGCTGCAGGAACGGCTGGCCAGGACATGCCATGCCCTAATAGCAACCCTGCGCCCAGGCTACTGCAGCAGCCTGAGCAACAGGGAACGCACGGGAGCATCCCTGTGCATATGCTGACACACCAGCACATACAGCAGCTGCAGACGCAGCACCAGCAGCAGCCACACCAGCATGCACCCGTGCCTGAGGAGCACTTATACTTGCAGCAGCAGCAGCAGCAGCAGCAGCAGCAGTTCCAGCAGCAACACCAGGAGCAGCAGCAGCAGCAGTATCACATCAGTTGCCAGGACTCGGTTGTCCCAGCAGAGGTGCTGGAGTATGCTGAGCGCTACCAGCAAGGTGTGTTTGGCCAGTGCCACTGATGGCCGCCCTTCATGTCCACACTACCGCATGTGCAGTGTTGCAGCTTTTGATGACGCAGCTGAAATGCAGCACTTGTATGATGGCGTATACACGTAGGCCGCTTGAAAGAGCATGTTTGTCTGGCTTTGCCACTATCGCTGCTGATGTGTGTCTTTGTCAGAACCTGATTGCTGCTGTGTGCCTGTGGTGTTGCAGGTGGCGAGGGCAGCATACGGCCGCCCTCTGCTGCCCCTTCGATGTTGCAGCGCCAACGCTGCAAGGAGCAGCCGGTTCCTGAGGCGGCAGCGCAGCTAGCACAGCATTTCGTGGCAGGTGTGTGGGGCGGGGGCCGCACAGGAAACTGCAGCACCACAGGTTGGTCTCTGCTTGCTGTGGTGTCCGTCGCACAGCAGCAGGCCTGCAGATGCAGCTGGTGTCATGCACTCTGCTGCACCACCACAAGCTGCGCTGAGCTCAGATTGTGTGGCTGTATTGTGCCTGCTTGTGCAGGTGGTGAGGGCATCAGCAGGCCGCTGTCCGCCCCATCCTCTGACCGCTGTGGCATGCCGCCTCACCAGCAGCAGCAGCAGCAGCAGCACCCCCACCACGACAGCAGCTGCTGCAGCCCGCAGCGCAGCTGCCGGCCCTCGCTGCGCAACAGCTGCGAGCACGCAACCACTGCGGCCGCCAGCACCAGCGCGAGCTTGGACCTGCCGGCATACATCTTAGCCAGCAGCTCGCTGTGGGATGCGCTGTGCAGCTGACCAGCAGCGGCGTTCTTCCTGCACCAACGCAAGTCGTGCAGCACCTGCTGTGTCCCTTGCTCGGCAGTGTCTCGTACTCTACTCAACAGCGCTTGCATGTGGGGGCCTGCAACAACCAAGCAGCTGAAGAGGTTCTGGCCAAGCTTTGTTGCCAAACCAAACCTAGTGAGAGAAAAGCGTCCTCTAAACCATGTTTCTCTACTGTACACCTTCAAAGCATTGAACTTTGGGTTTTGTCTCAGGGAGTGCTGTGGCCGTCTACATCATCATCATATTACCCATTCAAGCCATAGCATCAGCGCCATCGGCCCCGCGCCCCACCGGGGCGGAAAGAGGAGGGAGCACTGCTCCAGCATGTTTGCATGCATTGCGCACATCCCAAGACTTGACAAGAAAAGCAGCAATAACGGTGCCACCATCAGACATCTTCCAGAACTGCCCCAAATATCATCAGATACAAACGCAACACCTTGATTGACGAATCAGCCATGGACAAAACGCTGTGCAACTTTTCAGCGCAACCAGGCAGGGATCTGATCTCAGCAAACATAAATGGCCGTCTGCATATTACATTCAATTTGTAAAATTGCGTGTCTATCATCACTGCGTTATGGTCATGTTCTGGAGACTGTTACAGTGACACAACGTCATGTGACGGCATGTGGGGCCAATGGCCTTTATGCTATGGCTTTATCGGATAACATGATGATGATGCTGGTGACCTCATGTGCGGTGTCAACCACATCAGCAAGTCAGTGGGTGGTTGCAAATGTTGCACTGCTAAAGCAATGGGCCAGCACTTCACAAAGTGAACACGGCCTGTTACAAAAGGGGAAGCCCTGAATCGTCATGATGATTCATGTGATGATCATTAAGTATGTGTCGTGGGCAGCAGACTGCTTCCTGTACGGTGCATGAAACAAACACCCAAATTGATGGATCTTTCTGTGCACATTTCAGTGCTTGACACAGCCCGCCGCACGCGAGCATGCTGCAAATCACTCAACTGTAATCCCACCAAACTCTCTCAAACAGATTATTAGTGTTGGCTGCCTACAGCCGACAACCCAGCACCAGATGGGCAGCTGGGTTGTCTCTCAACAACAGACAGCATGCAAACCGCCATGGTGTACAGCTCAGAATAACAGCCACCTTGCTGACAGCACAATGTTCTGCTAGTGATAGTACCTGCACTATCATCATCACGACAATACCTCTCGTATGTGCTGAAGTCGCTGCAGTTGAGCTGGGAATGAGCGGCTGCATCAGTACCTCTGATATGCCCCGCCACTTTGCCTCATGCCTTCTGGTAGTCTGGGAAGCATTGCTGCAAAAAGACATGTGCCAATACAGAAGCAGCTACATCAGGCAGTTACAGATGGTTGCTGCTGCCATCAAAGCCTGCAAAGCATTCCAGAATGGCATCCAAGCCGCTCTCCTGCTCTGCTGCCCTGTCACGACAGTGTACATGTCAGTAGACAGCTGCAGCTCACCTCAAAGCTTGACTTGGGATGCCTGTTTTCCTGGTGGTCCTTGAGCTGCTGCTCTTTGCTCTGCAAACATCAAACCAGCCGTTGCAGTACATTGCTACCCAGAACCACCGCATAAATTTGTTGCTGCCAGCATGGGCAGAGACCGTTGACAAACTGCTGTAGCCCCTCCAACATGGCGATGACACTGCATGCGCTGACCAAAGAACATGACAACGTGGAGTGCTGTACATAGTGCATCGATCAGCAATTGTATCTTGCATGTTTCTTGCACGACAAGCACGCACAGTGCCTGCCAAGCTCTCACCGTGCACACAAACTGTGTCAGGCACACATGGCACTGCAGCACGGAAACACAAACAGCAGCCATGCAGTTAGCAATGAGCAACAGCAGTGTGAAAATGATAAGTATCTGCACATCAGCTGCGGCTGGCTGAAGCTGCACTGCAGCACACACACACCAATGGCCATCACGTTGTAACAGCCTGCCTTCTGTTGCTGTGCTCAACATGCAGCTGATATTGCGTCTATACTTATGTAGCTGCAGGTGCAAGTAACAAGCACCAAGAGGTTAGAAGTAGCGCAAGGCCAAGGCTGTCCTGCAAGGTGCTGCAGACTGCAGTGCCAGATAACTGCAACAATAGAATAGCACAAATTACCTTGAGGGTCATGGCTGCTTGGTTGGACTTTATCTGGCTGCCTGCAGACACAGGGCAATTCCGAGTGGCATGCAGCGTCAGCACCTGTCGTAAGCTTATGCGACCAACTGCCAACACTGCTACAGCATAGGTTAGCTGACAGAGCAGGGCGGCAAAGCAGCATGCAATGGCTGCTGATGCCCCAAAGCATGTAGGTCTGTGTGCAGCTGCTGCTTTTACTGCTGCACATACCCTTGGGTGCAGCAAGCTTTGCTGCATTACGCTCGCGCTTGGTTGCGGACTTCTGACCGTTTCCGCCTCCCATGGTGCTGTTGGCCTGATAATGGATGGCAGTGCAGCAGAGGAGCAATTGCGCATCAAACACAAAGACACAGTTGAGGGTGCTAACAAAAGAGCCTGCATGACGCATGCATGCGTCCAGCTTGTAAAAAGCAGGAAAGCTGCTGCAGCCACCCAGCAGCAAGCTGTCCTTACAAAGCTTGCATGCCGGCACTGCACCTTGAATTGTCGGGACAATTATAATTTTAAAATACAATTGGACAGGGACACATTAACTGCGGGCAGCCACGTACATCGGGTGCAGACCGATACTATACGGCCGGCCGCAGCGCCTCTGGGCGCCTAGCAATACGATGATAGTTGAACATACCTGAGGTCAACGGTGAACACCCTTTCCGCCGCGGCTGTCCAGGTGAGAGCTCTACGCGGGAGTGCAGTCCCAAGATGACCTCTGCCCTGCACGCAACTAACACGCAGCGCTGAACCGAGTGCTGATTGATTAGCACACCGTGACACCGACGTGCTGCATTGAGACGGGTGCCACGGTAACATGGCATAACATCCAGGGCCTAGGCTGTTCCTCAGGCTCCATGGCCTGAACTGGTGCCAAACCTGACGCGTACAGCGCTGAGACACGCTGAGTTTTGGTGCATGGTCGCTTTCAAGTGTACATGTCTATCTCCAGTGCAAACACAAGCATCAACATCATCAGCAGCAGCAGTACTAGTACCGGCTTCACGCCAGACCCCATCTGCTCTACATCAATAGGGATGCAATAAATGAGCTCACAGCACAGCACTCCTCCCGTGTCGCAGTTTCCAAACCTGCAGTACACGCCCAGCAGCGGCGACTCGCAGGCATATAGCACACCAGACAGCAGCACGCCCAACACAGGTGTGCCTGCATACATGGGGTGTGTAATGCCACCCATCTTGATGAAGAACAACACTTGGCCATATCCTGTGATGATTTAATTCACTGCATACTGCTTTGCACTCATTTGGCTGACTGCTGCTGGCGCTTGCACTGTCAGCACATCTGCTGGCCCATGACAGCAATGCCGAGCATCAGAGCAGATCATCCAGCTCAACTTTGCATGGCCCTGTGCTGGATCCCTGCAGGCGACCCGGTGACCCCCGTTGACCCAAGCAGCAGGAAAGGTGGGCACACATAGAGCAGTTGCCAGCAACCGCGCCAGCAGCAATTGTTATAGTTGAGTTGCAGCAAGATCAGAATCCATCACACCAGGTGATCGCAGCAACTGCGTCCTTCCAAGCAATCATCAGCATGGTCTGATCACATGCCGCGCATGTGCACCGCGCCTCCAGGGCCACAAGCAGCGCTCGCTGTACCTGCAGCTGTCTGTTGATGTGTCCTGCAAGTCTGGCACTGCTGACCACTTTGTGGCCGACTTTGAGTGTGCTGCTACACAGAAGTGAGGCTGTTGATGCTGCTGTTGGTGCTGCTGCTGCGGTGTTTTAACACTGCAGAGGTGCTTGCTCAGAGCCTTGCCAAGCTGCAGGAGGCCGTGGACAGCCTGCACACTGACAGCTGGATGTTTGAAGTGCCCCGCCACACCTACCACTGAAGCAGCAGCGCCAGCGCAGCCGCTCACAGGCCGCATCATCCGACACATCAGCGCAGCAGGTGGGAGGAGTGTTGCAGGAGCAGCAGCAGCAGCAGCAGCAGCTGCGGTATGGAGGGCGACCCAGGCTTTGTGCCGTACTCGCAGCGGCCGGAGTGGAGCGATGTTGCGCCTGCGGAGGCCTCACCTGGCGACCCCGGCAACGTGGTGGCGGTGAAGTACAGCAAGCATGACAAGGAGCTGCTGGGCTACTTCAATGCCTGTGTGGCCAAGGTGCGCGTGTGTAGGGTGGTGTTGGCGGGGGGGTGGGGGATGCTCTTGTGAGGCAGCACATGACCATGTGTGCTCCTGCAGCCATGATCGGGGAGCTGGTAGGCTACTTCAGCGGATGCGTGGCCAAGGTGCGTGTGGGTGCGTGAGGGTGTGTGGGCAGGGGGGGGTCTTGTCAAGCGGCACAGACCTATGTATGCTCTTGATTAATCGTGAGCTGCCAGGCAACTGCTAGGCTTCTTTTAGTGTTTACAACAACAGGCTTCGGCATGTATGAGAGCAGTTTGCTTGCGTTCCTGCAAGCAATTGTGGAGCACTGTGCTGTTCGTAGCATTTGAGTGGCCAAGGCAGGCTTGTCGGGCCTTGCAAAGCGGCAGCACCCGTTCTACTTCCACTATGCGATACCAGCATGATGAAAGGCTCCTGGGACAGCATCACAGCGTATGTGGTGAGCGTACAGGGTGCAAGCTGCTGATGCGCATTGCCTGCCGGCAGCCTGGGCTCGCCTATTCTGCCTCCTGCCGTCGGTTGTGGGGCGGAGCAGACCGCAGCACAACCAACAATACCAAATGCCACACAGTTGTCGATCATGTCACTGATCAGATGCACCACATTCCGGTGCAATGTGCCGCTGCGCAGGGTGAGAAGGGTGAGCGCGTGCTGCAGCTGACTGCTGACGTCATCGCCGCCAACCAAGCACACTACAGCGCCTGGCAGTACAGATGGGAGGTCCTGCAGGAGCTTGCCACAGACCTGACAGCAGAGTACGAGTTCACTCAGTGAGTGCGTTGCGACACCTTGGGCTGCAGGGCAGCAGCTACTTTTGGGTGAATCGCTGCAGTCAAAGGTTGATTACGCACACGTGCATAAGCTATCAAATGGGGGTTGCTGCAAGCTTCTGCAGCAGACGATGCCGCACAGTATAGGCTCACGTGGTGGCCGCAACGCTGCGCCGTCAGGCCTGCACTACTGCTAGCTATTACCAGCAGTAACAGGATGAGCTTGTGCCAGGGTCACATCCGGCAGTGTGTGTGCAGCAGCAGCAGCGGGGGTCAACCAACCCGCGCCCTGTGCCAGTGGGCCGCTGGGCTCAAAACCCTCGCTACAGCCAGCCTTTGCAAGTTGCAGCGCTGGCTCTTATGAGCGCTGCATGAAAAAGGCAAGCACAGCACATCACCTATCATTCGCTCTGCACACACTTGCACTGTGAATGCTGGCGTGCAGCAGACCACACTATAACCAACCATGCAGTGGCAGCAAGCAGGCACAGCCATCACTTCATGCTGCGCCATTGGGGGTATGCATGGTGTACTTGCTGCCTGTCCCCACACGCCTTGCTCTGATGCTGGTGCCAAACATTTGCATGACTGCGGCCTGCTGGCAGGCGCATTGCGGCCGACTCGGCCAAGAACTACCAGCTGTGGAACCACCAGCGCAAGCTGGCCAAGGCGCTGGGCGCGCACGCAACACAGCGCGAGCTGGACTTCTGCACAAGTGAGTTGCAGCGCACAACTGGTCTCTCACTGCGGCAAGGTGCTGTCATTTGGGTGTTTGTTGCTGTGTCAACGCGCTTGAGGCATGCCAGCGGGCAGCCCAACTACATGCCTGAGGCCTGCGCTGCTGCATACTGCATTGCGGCTGGGTGTGTACAAGCGCTAACATGCTGAGGGCGCCACAGCAACCAGCCCAGCAGGAGCTGCATATCGTTGATATGTGGAGGGGCGCTTGGTTGTGTCACCTAGTGTACGGTGAGCTGAAGGTTTGGAGGAGGGGGTATATGGCTATGACGTAGCGCTTCTGCTGCTGCTGCACTTGCTGTGTCTGCACTGCACAACTCGCAGGCGCCCTCGAGACGGACTCCAAGAACTACCACGCCTGGGCACACAGGCAGGTGGTGGTGGCGTCAGGCTCAGCCTGGCAGCAGGAGCTGCGGTACGTGCAGCGCCTGCTGGCTGAGGATGTGCGCAACAACAGCGCATGGAACCAGCGCTTCTTTGTGTTGCAGGTGGGCAGGCTGTGCGTGGAGTGTGCTCAGGAACAACACAGCGCGTTGCACAATGTGGCCGAGCAGCCAGCCAGCTTTGGGTGAACATGTGACAAAGCACCGTAACATGCTGGACAGAGTAGGTATTGGCGCCTGTGATGAACACCAAACACAGCCTGCTGCACTGGCCCAGGGCATGGTGGGCTGCTGTGTGAGAGTCAGAGCTCCGTTTGCAGGCAGAGCACTGTAGGCGTCTACTGTACTTCTTGTTTGCCTCTCCCAAAACGACTGCTGCTTACACACAAACTCCTTGGTCTGCGCCAGCAGCAAGCCAGGACCTGTAACATCCGCAGCCACGTGCTCCATAGCAGCAGTCAGCATGCGCCAGGGCCTAGCCCCTAGAACCCCAGCCCCATCGGACCCAGACACCATTGCCAGCACTGGAAACACGACCTCCTGGTGAATGTTGTTCCAGAACAGCATGGTAGCACTGCGCTGCAAGGCCAACATATCAGCAGTTACGCTGCTGCTGATGTGGTGAATGCTGGCTTCCACCCTCAACAACTTCTCTGGTGGCAGCACCACCTTCTGCTCAGCCGCTGTCATCTCAGCCTCCTGTAGGGACTGGTACAAGGCACCCCGAAGCTCGACCTTAGTCCTGGTCACCAGCTCTTGAATCTGCTGTTCATGCTCAGCTGGCGCTGCTGCAGATTTGCACCCGCGGCACCAGCGCCAGCTGAGCATGAACAGCAGATTCAAGAGCTGGTGACCAGGACTAAGGTCGAGCTTCGGGGTGCCTTGTACCAGTCCCTACAGGAGGCTGAGATGACAGCGGCTGAGCAGAAGGTGGTGCTGCCACCAGAGAAGTTGTTGAGGGTGGAAGCCAGCATTCACCACATCAGCAGCAGCGTAACTGCTGATATGTTGGCCTTGCAGCGCAGTGCTACCATGCTGTTCTGGAACAACATTCACCAGGAGGTCGTGTTTCCAGTGCTGGCAATGGTGTCTGGATCCGATGGGGCTGGGGTTCTAGGGGCTAGGCCCTGGCGCATGCTGACTGCTGCTATGGAGCACGTGGCTGCGGATGTTACAGGTCCTGGCTTGCTGCTGGCGCAGACCAAGGAATTTGTGTGTAAGCAGCAGTCGTTTTGGGAGAAGTATTGTGAGATGCAGCATGTTCAGCAAGTGGAACAGGCTGGGCGCAGGGCTATCCTAGCCATGG
This sequence comes from Scenedesmus sp. NREL 46B-D3, assembly GCA_014080715.1. NCBI lineage: Eukaryota > Viridiplantae > Chlorophyta > Chlorophyceae > Sphaeropleales > Scenedesmaceae > Scenedesmus > Scenedesmus sp. NREL 46B-D3. The sequence goes on from JACERP010000340.1 coordinate 29,812, forward strand.
AAGGAGCTGTGGCTGCAGCTGTAGCTGGCATGAGGGGTAGGCCTGTTGGCTTTGGTGGTGGACCTGCTGGCATGTTTGATGCTACAGGTGGGGCAGCAACTGGCCGCCTGGGCGGTGCTGTTGCTGGTGGTGTGGGGTCTGCATTGAGTGCAGTGGATGAAGTGTGGCGACAGAAACCGGTGGGTGAAAGTGGTTGCAAGTTTTGGTCTGGTATAGAGGGCAGCTGCAGAAATGCTGCTTCCTGCCCTGCAGCTGCGTCTCATGTGGCTGGCAGGCCCTCACCGTGGTTTGCAGCCAGAGCACGGGTGTGGCAGCAGCGCGGTGGGGTGGCTGATGACAAGGGCGACTACAGGTTCGCTCACACAATTGGTGTGAAGAGGACGGCAGCTGGTGATGCAGGTGCAGAGTCTGGTGGCGATTTTCGCCGTTGAGTTGTGCCAGCAAGAGCTGCTGTGGGATGCGGCTGCGGTGCATGTGGCTCAGGGTTTTGTCCCTTGCGATGAGAGTGATGTTCCTGGCTTGGATCCATTGTTGCAGCAGCCTCCTGCTGCTGGTTGGACGCCGGCCACACCATTGCGTAGCAAGTTACCTCCTGGTTGGGATCAGGCAACCTGTGTGACATCCATTGCAGCTGCATGGAATGATTTGGTGCATTTTGACGAGGCATTAGCGGCTGCTTATGGCGATTGCAGTGATGAGCAGTGGCTGGAACTGATCCAACAGAGCCTATTGTCAGGTGAATCATTTTTTGCAGGATCTTTGTCTAGGCATGCCGATGTGTGGCAGGCGTACAGTCAGGTGACTGGCATAGCTGGCACACCCCTGGTAGAGAAGGTGTTGGGCTGGGTTCGTGAGGGTTACCCTTTGAGCTTTGTGTCACCGTTTGGGGTGGACCAACAGCTGCACTCACACTATGAGCAGCGGCTGCACCGTATCCGACGAGCTTTGGCTGCAGTGGTTGATTCTGCAGAGGTGGACAAGTACCTGACCTGTCCAGAACCGTGTCCCTGCTACCCTACTTCTTTCTGAGCATGCCCAGCATGCTGCAGCAGCTCAACGGAGATGCTGCCTGGTGAAGTGCATGGTCCACCTTGCTGATCAATTGTGCTCATACATCGCCCGTTCCACCCCTGCTGCACACCGCTTCTACAGCACACTCTGGGCCAGTACAGCAGCTTGGAGCATGTGATGGAGTCGGAGCTGTGCTACCTGGCAGAGCAGATTGCTCGTGTACCAGACAACGAGTCGGCCTGGAACTACCTGTGGGGCCTGTTCACACTGCCAGGCTGCAGGCCTGCTGAGATGGGCGCGCAGCACAAGGTGGGCTAGAGGGGTGCATGCTATCTGTCCTGCTTGGCTTGGACTGTGTGTTTCCCTGCGCATGGCAGCTTGTGGTTAGGTCGAGGTGCAAGTTTAGACTCAGAGTAATAGCTTGAAATGGACACGATTTTTACCAGGCAGCACCAACTGTATACTACTTACAGTTGGTTCTTCACATGGTTCAGGTGCAAGTGCATCTCAGTAGTGCTTAATTGTGCAGTCCTCTGGGCGTTCAGCCCTTTCTTGATCAACGCAAGTCAACTCACCATATAATCACATTCCTGTTATCCTTAATTCCTGTTATCAAATATACGAGTTGGTGTTTGCCTCTTGCGCTGTGTCTTGCAGGTGCACATCATCTGCAGGGAGGCACTGTCTGATTCCCCTTCCTGCAAGCCAGCGCTAGACACCCTGGCGCAGTACTACTACTGGCTAGCACAGCTGGCAGAGCAGCAGCAGCAGCACGTCAAGGCGGCAGCTGCAGCAGGGCATAGCCTCAAGGTGCTAGCAGCAGCTGAGATAGCCGACCCCATGCGCAGCAACTACTGGAGGTACCGACGGCAGCAGGTGCAGCAGCTGCTGGCGCGGCTGCCTGCGCAGGCCAGCTAGCAGTGGCGAGCGGTAGTTGCTGCATGCGGCATGTGCGTGCCTAGCCTGTGCTAGTAGCCCAGCAGAATGAACTTAAACCTAACTTGGAGCCGCATTCGTACATGTGTAGATGCTGCAGGAAAGCACAGACTCCAAAGCACAATGCAGAATATATGCAGCACTCTCATGGCTTGTGTGGAGCGCCTAAGCACCAGTCAAATTAGGCTTGCGCGCCGCTGATGCATCACCAAGTTTCAGGTTGGCAGCAGGAGGCAATAGCAGGCCAGCAGGCGTGACCTGATCTGTTGGGCAGGAACGTTCTGCTAAACCGTTAGTCCATGGTTTCCATGACATGCTTGCGTCAGCACCATAGAACAGCTTCGACTTCAGCCTGTCCTGAGGTTCGGCTAGTACAGTGTCAGCGTGCCTTTAAGCTTAAAAGGTGTTTGCACGAACCGATCGCAGGCCTCACACTGTGTCGAGTCGACAACTTGACGTTGAGCACGTCACGCAAGCAACTGAGCCCTGTGTGCCTGCTCGATCCTTAAATATCCTTAGTATGAACACAGCTGCAACTTCCAGAGACGCTTTATGGGCGGGAGTTCACACTGCAGTTGACAGCTCTGCCCCAAGTGAGCTAGGGCAGCAGCTGAAAGACGTGAGTTAGTGGGGTCTGACAATCCATGTGTGCTGTTCACCCTTGGCAAAAGAAGTGCATTACTCAACAAGCTATTGTTGTGTTGGGCAGTTTGTTGCCAGCAATCTAGCATGGCAAACAGAGCAAACAAGTTTGTCAGTCCTGCGGTACGACCATGATGTGCATTGTCGGTGGTGCTGCATGAGCATGGTGCCACATGCAACGGCGGTTACAGCACTGCATCTGTGTCTGTAATGCAATGTATCTGGCACTGCGGTGAGTGCAACCGTTGCCATTCTCTTACAGACACCAGCGGCTGCGCCCTGCAGGCACAGGCAGGTTTGCCAGCAGCAATGGACATTGATGATGACACCGCCGCAACCAGGGATGCTGCACAAGCACCCGCAGGCCCAGGCATCACACCCTACCCTGCCTCAGTTGACATGCAGCAAGTCAACAGCAGCAGCAGCAAGCTACCCGGCAGCAGTAATGGCCTGCTGCAGTCACTGGGAGCAGCAGCAGACAATCCAGGGCGGATGGATGTGCGTGCGCCGCCTGCCTCGGCCTCTCTGGCGTGGCAGCACAAGCCAGATGGAGCGGTGACGCTGACACCGGCTGTTGCAGCGATGGCTGATGCTGATGACCCTGGCGAAGATGATGTGGATCGGCTGCAGGTGAGCTACTCGGCACACCTGCAAACTTTGCCTGCAGCGGATGGTGCGGATGATTTGCAGGTACCTTGGCGGGGTGGTTTGAAGCTACACGAGGCATGCCAGGTCAAGGGTTGCGGCAAGTGCATCAGGGCGGTGTTTGCATGTGCAAGCAAACTGCGTGATGCAATTGCCAGTGGCTGATGCTGCTGGCCTGTAACATGCCCAGTAGCATACTGCCCAACGTAGGGGTGCCCTGGATATCGACGGGGTGTGTGGGACGCCCTAGCGCTAACTGAACATTCATGTATCCTTGTTCATTACATTGGTTGCTGGCAGACAAGGGGCGTGTGGAGCGCTGCAGCCGCAGCAAGGGCGAGCAGCGGGTGCGTCATGCACCACATGGTGGCCAAGCCACACAATGCTTGCTGCCCCTGCTGCTTCTGCTGCTGACTTCAGCTGATGTCATTGTGTGCATCTGCTGCACCACCTTCTGCTGGCTTCACCCTTTCACCTGCAGCCTGATGACTACGAGTATGATGATGACGTGGCAGCAGTAGGGGGTGACATCATGGGGCTGGGGCCGACCTACGGCACAGTCGCGGGTGACCCCACTCAAAACCTGGGAGGCCTGGGCCCACAGCTGCAGCAGCAGCTGCAGCACGCCACAGCTACAGGCACACATGCAGGTGCAGGACGTAGCGGCGGTGGCCGCGGGCTGAGCCAGGGAGATGCAGATGTGAGGGGGCGGCGCACAGGGGCAGTGGACGAAGATGCGGACTTGCCACTGCGGGTGGCGCCTGGTGCTGCTGGGGGTGCTGGCGGCAGCGGCGCTGGCGGGATGGCTGGCGTTGAGGGTGGTGGGCTGACTGATGCTGCTGAGGAGTACAGCCCTGAGGGGCTGGACGTGCTGAGCGCAGGTAAGGGATCCACTGTGATACTGTGACGGTGCATGCTGTGGCTAGACCTGTTGGTGGCACCGGTGAGGGAGCAGCTGCACCCTGTGTCTTTGTTTTGCTGTACTGCAACACAGCAGCTTGTCCATTTCGCGGGTGACTGGACAAGCTACAAAATCCCAGCAGGGCGCAAAGATGGGGTTGGGCAACAGGTGTTATCTCTGGATGCTACAGCAGCCTAGCTATAGCAGCCTAGCTATAGCAGCCTAGCTATAGCAGCCTAGCCTAGCCTAGCCTAGCTAGCCCAGCTAGCTAGCCTGCTTGCAGGTGCATGGCAGTGCCTGCAATTGCGGCATGTGGCAGTCATTGGTTGGTGAACTCCAGCGCTTTCTGCAGACTTGACATGGGAATGCACAATGCAAGATGCACCACTAGAACCCCTCGTTTGCTTCTCTACTTCTCAAAGACAACTGCTGTCTGATGCTCTCCTGCAGGTGCCATTGCATCAGGTGATGAGTTTGTGCCCCAGTCTTACGTCCGCCACAGGTCAGCAGGCCACACAGGCATAGACCCTGACCCACGGCTGAGGCCTGACCCAAACCCTAAGCGAGATTTTGGGCTAGAAGGCGGTGGCACTGCGCACCCTGTTGACAGGGCCGGGGACTTTGGCATGGGTACTGCAGCTGTGCCTGCCTTGACAGCAGACGCTGCTGCTGTGAGAGGGCTTGAGTACACCGATGAGCCAAAGTATGCAGGAGAGGTTGAGGTGGACTTGCAGGAAGGAGGTGCAGCAGCAGCAGATGATGCGATGGCAGGGGCTGGGAGTTTAGGCAAGGCGGCAGCAGCTGGTGGCAGCGCCGCAATGGGCGCAACCGCGGGCGGCACAGCTGCAGCAGGGGGAGCGAGTTGCAGTGCAGATGTCATGCGTGGTGTGGCAGCGGGGGTTGCTGACGTGGGTAGGGTGGCGGGTGGAACGGGTGCTGCGGGGTCTGGGCCAGTGCTTCTGCAGCAGGCAGGAGCGGGTCAGCTGCAGCAGGGGGGCGCTGGCGCAGCAACTGCTGCACAGCCAAGCTCTGCAACAGATGCACGGCACCTGGGGGCAATCTTTGGCGGTGAACCGTAGGGCACATGGTGGGCCAAGGATGCTTCTATTGGACGGTCGCACACGCATGATGAGCAACAGCAGTGGATGCGGGTGAATTTGGGGTTCTAACCGGGCTGATGCTTCAAGACTGCACATCGTAGTGTCTGTTGTGGATTCGCTGCTGCCCAAGCCCAACATGGACGTTGACAGCCTGGCATCAGAGTGTAATGCCACACTGTCACCAGCAGTGCTGCTCCTGGCTGCTGCATGATGATCATCGTGTTAGTTTGTTTGATGTCAGCTATACTGCATTTTAGCTGAACCACTGATGCTTATGGGCCAAGTGCGGTGTTGTGATCAGCTGCCACTTGGTCAACTTAAACTCGCACCACAGGGTGGAAGGTTTCAGGCTGACGTGTCCTTGCACTCGCACCTAAGCTTCACAGCGCATTCATGCCCCTGGTGCAGTTGATTTAGGACGTGATCCACTTGGTTTTGAACGTGATCCACCCGTTCCGTTCTGTTTGTCTACCACTTGTTGTTCGGACTCCCCATGATGCCGGTTGCGACTCTCCAGAACGCCGCTTCCCGGCCCGCATTGGCCAACAGGAACCGTTCAGTACAGTGCACAGCTCAGAAAGCATCTAGTATTCAGCAGTTCGCAGCTGCTGCAGTCGTGTCAGCAAGTGAGTGGTCAGTATGAACAAGGGTGCTGCTGCTAGGCATCAGCCACACATGCCCGGGGTCTTCTTGCCCTGTACATGTACCAGCAGACAGGGTCACCAACATCTTCGACTTAACAAAACTTGGGACGGATTCAACTGTAGTACAGGCTTGCTTGATCACCCTTCTGTTGCCTTCCCACGTTGCATGTACAGGCCTGCTGGCAGCGGCGCCCGCTTTTGCAGATGGTGTGAGCTTCGTCAACCCCAGCAACGGCAAGGCAGTGGCATCTCCAGTGCACGTAGAGTTTGCAGTGGATGGTCTTACTGTGAGACCCGCTGGTGAGTCAGCGGCTGTTGCCTGGCGTGTGAGCGCGCAGCCCAGTGTGACTGCTGTAAGTGGCCTGCTTTCTGACCACCTTGTGCCTTATTAGCGCAGCTACGCCGCCAAGTGTAAGCTCGCCTATTACGAGCTGAACGCCGCTTGCCAACAGCACATGCTGAACCTTCAACCCAGCAGTAGCATGCAAGCTCTGAACAAGCTACAGGAGCCTCATCTGCATCATATGAACGTGTGTGCTGCACCTGTGGTACCCTCAACTTGCAGCTGATGGCCTCATCCCGGGCACTGGCCACTTCCACGTGTATGTGGATGTGCCAGCAGCGCAGCAGCCTGGTGAGGGAGAGGCGATCCCTTTCGACAATGCGCACAAGCACTTTGGCAAGGGGCAGACAGCAGCAGATCTGGAGCTGGAGTCGGTGAGCTGACGGGGAGCCCACACCACTGTGTGACATATATGTTACATGTGACTATTCATTACTTAGCTGGGGCAAAGAAATCGAGGGAAGCCAGAGCGCCCTTTTGGCTCCTTGTTGCTCCAGTTGCTGTGCATCAGATTGTCTGAAGGTGATATTCATCTTCAACCTTGTTACCCAGCTGCTACACAATGGCTTACACATTTGCGCAATATTTGACGAGCGAAGAAGTGGACAAGGCCAGGGCATGCACAAGCAGACAGCAGGCATGGACGGCTTATGGGGAGCTGCGCAACCCGGATCGCTTGACATGCACCCTCTGAGGGCTCAGCAATGGGAACGCTGAAAACCTGTGCCCCCTGCCAAGCCCCGCAACTGCACGCAACTGCTTGCCGCACATGGTTTGTTGCTGCTGATGCTGCTGCTGCTGCCTTCACGGACGTTGACGCTGATGTGGTCGCTGCTGCTGCTGCTGCAGGGCAAGCACACGCTCACGCTGGCGTTTGCCAACGCACTGCACGAGTCATACGGGCCCACCTACACGCAGAGCATCCAGGTCAATGTGAAGTGACTTGGTGGTGTTGTGAGTCTGGATGTTCCTCACAGCCAGCAGGTAGCAGGTCGTAAGCCGCACATACCTTTGTGGACAACTTGTCCACAGGCTTCGCGTAGCACCTCACAGCATTGCAAGCACTGCAGTTGTCGCCCAGCGTATGTTGTGGCTGTGCATGGCGCTATGTGCTATCACAAGGCTCTCTCCTACCAGGCAAATGGCTGGCATCACCGGCATCAGCAGGCAGGTGTAGCAGCAGAATCGCCAGACACACACGCTGGCGTGCTTGGAGGCACCAGCACACCAGTCTTGTACTGCATGCACAGCGGCGCTGGTGTTGTTACGGCGATGCCCATGTCAACACAGGGATGATTTGATCATCTCCCCCGTACACATTGTGAAGCAGCTTACTGCCAGCAAGGTGCAGCCTGTCAACAATTGAGGGCCTCGAAAACTGTGGTATAGTTCGCAAGCCTTTGTTGCAAACAATTGTTTGGACTGCTTAAGCCATCACTGCCAGTGATTGCGTCTTGCTTAGACTGAAGGTTGATGGATCTAATGGTTGCCCAATGAGCCTGTCGTTGGCTGAAAAAACAGGCGATGTTCCCGTTGTGTAACATTCAAACTGTGCATGTCCTTGATGCTGGTTTCAGCATGCTCACCTCACCACGCAAGCTGAGGCAAAGTGCTTTGAAACTCAGGCAAAGAAAGGGCCAACTTGGGCATGCAACAAGCTGCCTGCAGTTACAGGGCATAGGGCTGCACGGCGGGGTTGATGGAATGAGGGCGGCGCCTTTCACGAGGGGCGGCAGGGTACGTGGACGTTGCGTCAAGCCTGCGGCTGGTGCAAGGTGCCAACTGGCCCAGGCAGCTGCTGCTGGCCTCTCTTCCAACAAACAGCCAGAGTAGGTGTACAGTAGAGCCTACAGACTATTCAGCCTAGTGCAGGAGTGGCACCAGATGGTGGCTACCTTCAGTAGGGAGGGGTGCAGCACTTGCATCGCAGCACAAGCCACCAATCAATCATTCAGGGTGTGTGACCGTTGATGTGTAAACAATCATAAACAGTGTTAAACACCACCTGCGAACTGGAAAGCTGAAACTTGCCAAGTTTGCGAGTCGCAAAGCAGCTACTAGTTAGTAACTGTGCAAGGGTCAAGTGAACAGCTGTTTGAGATGGAGACCGTGTTACCAGTTTCAAACTCATCCTTTTACAAGTCTGCAAAGCTGAAGTGAGAAACATGTCTAGTTCCTAACAGCACATCAGTGCTGATGTCCCGACTACCTGCACAAGTACCGCTGCTGTCGCCCCAATGCAGTATCCTTGCACTGCGCTCTGGCTGCTACCGCTGCTGCTGCTGCTGCTGCGTCCGCTGCTGCAGCAGCTGCCACCATGATAGCTGCTGCTTCACAGCGCTGCAATGCACTCAATCTCCACCTTGGCATTCAGCGGCAGCGTCTTCACAGCAAACGTGGCGCGTGCAGGCGGGTCCTCTGGAAAGAACTTGCCATAGATGCCGTTCACTGTCGCAAAGTCTGCCATGTCAGCCAGCAGGATGGTCGTCTTGACCACGTTGGAGTAGTCTGCGCCGGCCGCCTTGAGGATTGCACCCATGTTCTTCATCACCTGCATCAGACACCCACCACAGCGCCATACGCACCGAACTCAACGCGCCTCGCGCCATGCCGCAGCACTACATACAACGAGCTTGGGCCAGCTAGTCAGGCGTAGCGAGCTGGAGGTGTGCCAGCTGCGTGTGCTGAAGCAACATGGCCCGCACTGTGCCGCAATCCTGCCAGCTGGCGCATCCCTGACGCCCGGGTGGCGCATGCAGTGCCACCCCTGATCTCCTGCAACACCCGGCAGTTGCCACCTCTGTCTGTAGCAAGCCAGCGGCTGTCACCAGTGAGCCCAGCTTGCCGCCAGCAAGTGCCTCCCAGGCTGCCGCAGCCAGCAGACACCAACGGTGGTACTCAACAAGGTGCTGTCCTAAAAGAAAACTAATATTATGTTGGTAATGAGCCTTGGGAATGTGTCTGCAGATGCCAATCACCTGCTCTGTCTGGCCCTCTACTCCGTCAGACGCAAAGTCCTTGGTGCCAGGCACGATCCCTATCTGGCCAGACACATACAGTGTGTTTCCGGCCTTGATGGCCTGCAGCAGCAGCAGTGATGAAAGTTGCGCACCAACATGCGGGCTATACCCACACAAGTACAGTTCTTTGCAGTATTGTAAGCAAGGTTGCTTTGTTGTGTGCTCTGCAATTGCGCTGCGCGTTGCTGTTGCCGCTCTGCGGTGCGCTGCTGAGCATGGCCGCCTGCCAGGGCTTCTTGCACTGCTAAATCGACCCGGGTGGTAGCACTAAGCACAGCAGAAGCATTGAATATGTTGCATCATGAAATTGAGCAAAAATGCGACCTGTCCAAGCCCAGCCAGGAGTGGCAGCAAGATGCTTACCTGTGAGTAAGGCCCCAGAGCAGCAGGAGCGTCCTCTGTTGACACCACCTGCTTAGCTGACACGCTCATCCTGGCACGCTGGATGCGGTGCACAGCTGCTGGCCTTACTACGGACTTTGTGAATGCAACTGAGCTGCGAGTGCAGGTGAACGCCTTGCACAGAGCCATGGTAGGGCAGGGGTGACTGCAGTACTGTGCAGAACTATGTCTAAGTGGCTACCTTGAAGTTTGATGAGTATTTCAAGCTACAACCAACTTAAAAGCATTATTGTGGGCACGGATCGACGCGAGGAACGAGGTGGTGGGTGTGTCACCACACTGGGGTTTTCGGACAGGACGCGCATTGCAGTTACTACGCTACCATCGCTTTTGCTGTTGGATGTAGACGTGTGGACAACAACGGACTCCGCCGTTCCACCGTACTGCTGCTGCTCCTGCTGCTGGCACTGTGTTACCAACTTTGATGTTTGCTGTACCTATCAGGACACAGTTACTCAAGTTTGTTGAAGCGTTTTCAAAGTGTTTTAGTCGCTGACCAGCCTGATTGACAAAAACTTGAGCTGCAGCATGATGCTGCAGGCCAGTGCACAACCATCAGGCCGCAGGCGCCTCCTGCAGATGCATGGCAACAGCAGCAGGCTGCACACAGGACTTGGTAGAGTGCGGCTGTGCGCAGCAGCCATCCACAAGGAGTACAGCAAAGGAGGCCTGAAAGACAAGCCGCCTAGTAATGTGCTGCTGGCCACACCAGAAGGTGCGCTCCAGTCATCAGCGCTTGGCTCAAGCCATTTGTTTGCAAGCAGCTGCAAACTCAAGCAGCATGTGTCGGGCCGTGAAGCACCCCATGCCGCCAAGATAGTACTGCGGCGCAGCATCAGTCACGACATGCATGCAGCTGTGGCACCATCATGTTGTGCAGCAGCTGCATGGATACTGCCGATTGTGCCAGCAGCTGAAGCTTCGCATACTTGACCAGTGTTCGCAACTGCAAGTGCATAGTCTAGTGAGCTGCTTTTGCTGCTGTGTACTGCTACCCCTGCCCATTATGCGACATTTTCATTACGATTGGTGCGTACCACGCTGCCTCCAACAGACATTGTCATCGAGTGAGTGCTGCTTGACAGCTTGAAAGGTTGCAGTGCTTTGGCGACAGCAACGCGTCTCAGCACACAGCAGCAGCAGCAGCAGCAGCGGCAGCAGTCAGCAACACTGCATGCATACTTGACTCATCACAGCTTCCTCCGCGTGCACTTCCCTCACAGCGTCTCCACAGGCAGTCCACCCACAGGTACTGCCGCATTCTCATGGCCGGTTGATGCATGACAACCGCCGCCGATGCTGGTGACTGCCTTTCCCACTCGGGTCCCTTCCCTACAAGTACTACTATGTGTAGCCGTAGTCCCGCAACAGCTCAGCTTTAGGGTGAGGTCAGTGGCCGCTGCGCCGGACCTGGTGCTGCTGCGCAGGTGCCTCACGCTGATGCGCAAGGGCGAGCTGCCGCAGCTGGCCCCATACCTCCCGCAGCACCTGCTGGCAGCGCCTGGTGCGCCCGTGGACCTGGCAGGGGTGGCCGTGCATGAGCAGGGGCCCCTGGCGCGCTGTGCCCCCTTCATGGACAGCGCTGCACGGCGGGTGCTGCCCGGGCACCTGCTGAGGCGCGCCCGCATCCTCAGCAGCCTGCAGCTCGGCGGTGAGCAGCAGCTTGCAGGGCAGCTGCAGCTGGCACCATGAGGCAGCAGCGGCCAGCACCATGAGGCAGCAGCGGCCAGCACCATGGGGGCGCGGCTGCACTGTGCTGGTTGGTGGCAAGATGCGCCAGGGCTTGGGACATCTGCCGGCCAGCTAACATGCTGTCTGGCCCTGGTCAGTTGCCAGCACATGCGTGCATGTCGGGCTGCAGCTGCATGTTGTGCTGCAGCAGCAACAGCGGCCTACAGCACAGCGCAGCCACTGCAATGGAAGCTCCGTGAGCGCCATGCCGAGGAGCTGCATCAGCCCCTTTTCATGTGTTTGGTGCTGCTTTTCTGTGCTTGGTTTATGTGATGCTGCAGGCAGTTGCATGCTTCGGGTGTCGCTGACGGCGTGCACAGGAGAGGAGCTGGTGCTGGCTTGGAGGCTGGGGCTGACTCAGCTGCCTGGCATGACACACGACGCAGCGGCAGCAGCAGCAGCAGCACCACCAGTAGAAATTCGGGCAGAGCCGCAGCAACAGCAGCAGCAGCAGCAGCAGCAGCAGCACACAAGCCAGCCTATGCAGGAGGCTACTGCCAGCAGTAGCAACAGCAGTGACAGCAGCAGCAGCAGCAGCAGCAGCAGCAGCAGAAGCCATCCGGCCTCCTGCTGGCAGCTGGTGTTCTGTGAGCGTGACAGGTCAGCGGATGATGCAGCCCTGCCTAAGGGTCCACACCCCCGAACCTCCCCAGAGCTTGTTGTGCTGGCACAGCTGCAGGCACTGCAGCAGCAGGACGTCGTGGCAGCAGCTGGCTTCAACATGCTTGGGCGGCATGCTTCCGGCAGTGGCTGGGATGCGCACTTGGCTGCTTTTCGGCACCTGCTGGGCCAGCCTCTCTACAGCATGCTGTGCAAGCACAGCAGCGTGGAGCTGGGAAGCAGCGCGCTGCCGAGTCAGCGACATTTTCTGCAAGAGGTTGTCCTGCAGGATGATGGTAGCAGCAGCATCAGCAGGGGCAGCAGCAGTGGCAGCAGGGGTAGCAGCAGGAGCTGGGATAGGGGAGGTGAGCGGGACGGCAGCGGCAGTGAGGGGCGCTTCCTGTGGCGCCTTGGCATGCAGGCTGACGGCTGTTGGATGGTCCGATCAATCGAGGTGCTTTGAGCGTGGCACATGTCATTGTGTTGCTGGGAGCTGTGTTGCTGGCACCAGAAGCATCATTGTGCGCACAGGCCGGAACCCCGATTACTTCCTGCAGTTGACAAACATGCATACACCAGCTGCGTCAGTTTGGTGAAGAAGAACATGCGTCTGTCACCTTGAAGTTGTGCTCCTTTTGGGTGGCTCCTACCATCTGGAATGGTAAATCCACATGCAAGGTATGTATACTGTCTCTTTACGAGGCATGTGGCAGCAGCAGCAGATATGACTGGCCCAAGCCAGCAGTGGCGCTGTGGCCAACCTCTTCACTGTGGCAGGTGCTGTATTGCGCCGAAACCTGGATAACAATGGTGCCACCTGGCCAGTCCTTGATGCCATTGTCTGTGTTGCATGGCGATGGGCCATCACTGTGGGTCTTGCAGCACGCAGGTGTTTGGCCAGCAGTTGTGGCTCGTGCAAGTAAGCAGCTTCTCTGAGCAGCTCTTCTGAAGGTCCCTGGATGAGGGGCCGTTCTCTGGTTGCCAATTTGAACTTAAACAGTTGTAGCGTTACGGCTGGACTGCACCCTGCAGCTGCACACTGAGGTCCACTCCAAGCTGTCAACATGCAACTAGTTGTGATTACAACATGCTGGCGGACCTGGGAGCAGCGTCCTGCAGCAATACCGGCGGCAACTTGATACTTGAACAGAATTTTTGACTGCTCGACTCCCCAAACTGCAGTTTACTCGCTACAGTCAAACCTCCAAACCAACGACAGTTGAATTAACGACTAATGACAATCCCGTCACGAACCACTGGCAGGTATTAGGTTCACTAATTTCAGCATACGGATTGTTTTGTTGGAGCTGATGGCCAGTGGACCGACTCGCGATACGACAGCACCCCCGCTCGGGAGCCTCGCCAGCGAAATGTCGTTAGGTCGAAACGTAAGTGCCGACATCAAGCACATGACGACCCCACGCAGCTACATAAACACAATTATCTATATATCTATAATAGATGCATGTTACCACTGTGAGCAACGCCTTGGGTGGGGATCACCGAGCACCTGCATAGCTGTGCTACTATAGTAGCTAGCAGTACTGTAATATGACGACAGCTCGCAGTAAGTAGACCTGAAGCTGTCCGTAGAGGTTTTGTTGGTCGCAAGATTACTGCAGTAAAACTTCAAGCTAATGAAATGGAAGTAACGACTTGCGCGCTGTAACGACGCACATGCTCGTCACCAACCATCTGCACTTATCAGCATTCACTTGAAAATAACATACTTTGGTACTTCAAAGTCCAAAAGTGGCAGCCCAGAGAAGCGACTCGTGGTGTTGCACCCCGCGCGAGCGCGCCGGTAGTTGTTAGGTTGAACGTTCGAGTTATCTCGCGTCTGCGCACCAGATAAAAGCAGTAATGCTGGCACGCAGCAGGACGCTGCTCTGCATTTACATTCGTATCTACCAGCAGCATATTGCTGTTGACATTTGTGGCATTCGACTCCCCATCCAGTACTTGCAGTTACCTTGCGACAGTCAAACCTCCAACTACCGATAACGACATTTTAAAGTAACGACCACACATACTCCCGTCACCAACGAGTTGCAGGTGTTAGGCTCACTCAATTTAATTAAGAACTGCACTCTTTTTCATTGCTGCAACTGATGGCGAGCGACTCGCGGTACGGCAGCACCCCGCGCGAGCGCCGCGCCAATGGACTCAGTCCACCGGGCAGTGCCGTTAGTTTGCAACGTATGTGCCGACGTCGTTCACAGGACAATCACACGTAGCTACAAACACCTTCACACCATAGCAAATATTTATTACCACTGTGAGCGAAGCCTCGGGTAGGAATCAGCCAGATCTAGCCCTGCAAAGCTAGCTGTGCACAGTGCTGTGCTGCTAGCAGTACTGCAGCACAACGACAGTCCGCAGTCACGACACCGAATGCCGTCTTCAGAGGTTTCGTTTGTTGCAAGATTACTGCAGTAGATTTGAAGCTAACGACAATGGAAACAACCACTTGCGCGCTGTAACGACGCACATGCCCGCCACGCCACCACCCATCTGCACTTTTCACTACATATAGAACTTTGAAATGTAGTAATTCATGTAGCAATTCATGAAAACGAACTTATCAACTGTTTGTAACTGGTAGCCCAGAAAAGCGACTCATGGTAACGACAGCACCCCGCGCGGGCGCGCCGGTACTTGTCCGTGCGTCAAAACGTGCGTTCCCACATTACAACTGACAGGTGTGATATAAAGTGTTCTTTGCTCTTGTCAGGGTGCGGAAGTATTGAAACGCAAAGGGCAGGGCTGTGACAATGTAACGGGACCCCCCCCCACACACACACACGACCAGCTCTACCATTCACACCACTGAAATCATACAGCTACCATCTTAAGAGAGCTGCAAAAAAACACTCGATCTTCCAACAGCAGGCGTCTCCACTGCCCCGGTCTGCACTACCACGGCTCCAGCATACTTCAACAGTTGCCTCCGCACAGCATATTTTAAGATGAGGTGAAGTGATCACAATGCACAACGGTTTACAGCTAATGAGGACATGCCAGCAGGCAGCAGCCCATCAGGCTGCTGCTGCTGTCCACCACACCCAGTACTCCGCCAATCCATGTCCCCCGTCCCCTCCAGCTGCAGCATCGAAGGTGATCAAACCCCCGGCTTGCATTTCTGCGCTTGAAGGTTGGTAATCTGGCCCCTTGTTTCTTCCGGCCCTTTTGAGCTGCGTTGCTGCTGCTGCTGCCGCTGCTGGCCTGTGAAGAGTTGCCGCTGCGTGCCTACATGTACAGAAATCATATGATGCATACAGGTAGCAACACAAAATCTCTTCCGTACATCCCTCCAACAACCACCTGCAGGGGATGAATAGCACCCGTACTAGCTCTATCAGCTGAGTCGTCACGGCTTAACAGCAGCAGTCCAACTCTCCCGTACCTATGCATTGATACTGGCACTAGTGCTGTGCATCGCTACTGGCTTCCCACGGGATTCTGCCAGCTAGCTAGCCAGCTGTACACTGTATAGCCACCAACCGCTGAGCCAGGTCTGTCACCTGCACCGTGTCTGCTGCCTACCAACCAAAACCAAACCCCCCATGCTCTCCCACGCCACAATCACTGCCGGCGCCGCACCATCGGCATCAGCAGCAGCTGCAAGGACGCCGTGAGCAACTGCTGAGGACTAGAATGTAGATGAGCACGGACAGCGTCAGACTTCATCCCATCCACACACCACTTGGATGAGCCTCGTGTGCACCACAACGCCTGCTACCTGCATTGCACCACCCCTCCGAAGAGAATGTGTCGCATACAGATCCGCTGCCCGCACACCAGCCACATAGTGACAAGCCACAGTAACGACATCCGAAGCTGTCCCCAGGGGTGGCGTTTGTTTGAGGTTGTACTATAAAGCTAGCTGTAAGGTTTGGACCACACAACCCCTGTCATAGATACTGTGCATTCAATCCATCGTGCAGACACTGCAACAGCTTTGTCTTGCTCAAGATCCCACATGTTGCAGCCCTGCGCCTTTGACACAACCCAGCAGTGCATGCATAGCAATGAATTGCGCAAAGCCCATCAAAAGGGTACAAGCTAGCTGCCACCCAATAGTTTCACCAATAACAAGCAACCAACTGAAATGCAACCCGCAAACAACGCCATGCATTTGATAAATGTATGGTATCAACACTGTTGACGTTTAATACCACTGCATTGCACGTCTACTTTTGGCACCAGCCCAACCTTGCTTTACAGCACAACAGTGCCTGCTTTCAATTTGGCATGCACAGCTGCTCACTGGTCATCCTAGCTAGCTGCGCTCCAGCCGTGCCAAATCATGCTGCTGCTGCTGCTACTGCTGCTCTCTGCTGCACTGTTGAACACCGTCATCTGCCAGCTTCTGATACCTCTGCCCCGACCGTTCCCCGGCATACAGCAGTGCCATTGCTCCCCCACAGAGCAGTACTCCGCCGACAAGCAGAATGGACGGCACGTAGCTGCCGGTGGCGTGCAGGATGAGGCCGAAGCTTACGGGCCCCAGGAAGCCCCCCGCCTTGCCCACCGAGTTGACGGCAGCAAGGGACACGGCGCCTGTGCCTGGTGCTGCTGCCAGGTGCACCCAGCCCTGCACGAGCAGCCATCGGTGAAAAACAGGCAACAGCAACAGCACTGAGCAAGGCAACATGTTGCACAGGAGCAATACAGCAGAGAAGAGTGTGTGCACTCACATCAGCAGCAACCTGGCAGCATGTACCAATGCATCTGGCCCTGGCCCATTATTTGGCCACATGAGGCTGCACCACGGTTGACCCAGTCAAAGCAAGGTCAAGCGTAGCTGTCCCAGCTACAGCTACACCACAGGATGCAGCAGTGTGCACCCTGCAGAAGAGGCACCAGCTGTGAACGCACGCAGCCACCCACCCAGAAGGGTCCGGTTGTCGCATCCGCAGCCACAACAGCTGCCGTCACCATCAGGAACGCCGGCACATGGCTGGGCAGCTGCAGCATCAGCGGCAGCAGCATGAACGCGCAGCCGCCCAGCAGCAGCGGCAGGCCTACGTGCAGCCGCCGCTCCTGCCGCTTCTCGCTGCTGTGGCCCACCAGCAGCGCTGCTACCGCTGCAGTGCCAAAGGGGATGGAGGACAGCAGCACTGCTTGGAGCTGTGACTGCTTTCCACCACAGTGCTTCTGCTCACCGCTGCCGCTGCTGCTGCTGCCGTGCACTGAGAGGGAGACAGCACTGCCATCCATGAGTGCGTGCACCAGCATTGGCACCCAGTACACTAAGCCATCCAATGCGATATCCTGCACGGCATGATTGCATGCGGCGGCAGCGCGACCAGAAGTAAGAACATGCAGCGAGTAAAGCTGCCGGTTGAGCAGTCGACAGCATTGAAACAGAGGTATGAAACAGGGCATCCAACTGCTGCAAGCACATCCTATCACGCGCCCTTGCCATGTCCTGTCAACAGAGTTCAGGAAGCGCCCATTACATGACACTGCCTGTATCTTCAATTTGGCTGCGGGTCGTACCTTGAGCGCCTTGAGCAGCATCAGGTACAAGATCAATCTGCTGCGGAACGTAGCAACCACCTGCTCCCAGCTGCCCAGCACCGGCTCCCCACTGCTGCTGCTACCGCAGCCATGTTTGGTGTGCCTGCTGCTGCCGCTGCCTGACAGACTGCCACACCCTTGCGGCACAGCCGTTGTGTTGCTGGTGCCTCCTGGCGGCTGGTTGCCGTTGCTGCTGCTGCTGACGTGGCTGCCAAGGTCTACAGTGTTCCACGTGTGCTCTCTGCCTGCGTCCTTGTTGCTGCTGCCCACCAGCAGCACTGCGTCATCGTCCTGCCATCCTGGCTGCGCATCATGCTGCTGCTGCTTGTGATGCGGTTGCTGCTGCTGCCGTTGCCCCGCAGCTGGCCCCAGTTCTACTTCAGCAGCGGCATCTATCACTGCCGCTGCACTATGGCAGCCTGACAGCTGCTCCACCAGCCACCCCTTGTCTGCTACTGACAGAAACGGCGCAGTTTGCACGCTAGCTGGCAGCTGCCAGCGCAGCACCCCTGCCACGGCCAACGTCAGCAGCCCCTCTGCCAGGAACAAGTACTGCCAGCCTTGCAGCCCTGCCAGGCCGGACAGCTGCAGCAGTGCTGCTGCCGCTGGTGCTGCCAGGATCTGGCTGACGGCTATGCTGGCCTCGATGACGGAGTAGGGCACCGTTATGTATGCATTGGGGTAGAATTGCCCACAGACGTGCCACATGCCAGGGAACACACCTGTGAAAGAGAGCAGCGAAGCAGATCACAGCCACAATGTTCTACGCTTGATATGTCTGCATGTTACAGCAGGCATGCAGATGAGCTGCTGCCTGTCAAGTTGCAGACCGCTCAACCGCACCAAGCTTCGACTGTGACGCCTGTTGCCAGCTGAGCACTTGACAGCTAGAACATCCAGGCACCTCTCAGGCCTGCCTGTTACATCCCCGACTGCCCACGAGGGCGCAAACAGCCACACTATGACCCCCACCTGCTTCTGTTACACCAAGTGCCAGCCTCAGCGCATAGAAGCTGGTGGGCCCTTGTATGAACAGGGCCGAGCAGACTGCCACAGTGCCAAAGGCAGCTGTGATCAGCGGCAGCCAGAGCTTGGCCCCAAGGCGCGACAGCAGCAGGTTGCTGGGTATCTGGAACAGCACATACCCTGCATAGAACACGCCGGAGCCCTGCACACGGTGTGTGGCGGTGATATTCAGTTGCAGCCACAGCAATACAGGCGCTGCGGGGTTGGGAGCGGTGTGCTTCCGTTGCCACATGATTCCTGCGACTGAAGACATTTGCGTGACACTGCATGCACGTTGCTTTTGGTTTGCCAACAGGCTTGTCCTGTTGGTGCTACTGCTCACTGCTGACCAGGATTTGCTTCAGCAAATAACAGCTGCAACAGCATCCTGGCCGCTACCCTCACCAGTCCATACACCTTTGCATTGAACCAGTCAGTACTGCACAGCTGCAGGGCAGCAAAGGCCAAGCTGGTCCTGTCCAGGTATGTTACGATGACCAGGCTCACAAACAATGGCAGCAGGGCTTTGTGAGTCTTCCTTATTGGTGCTGGCAGTGCTGCTGCCGTTGGTGCTGAAGTGCTGCTACCCATGCCGGACCGCATTCACATCATGCTCGAAACATTAGATTCTCACTCGTTTAAGTAAAACTTCGCATGTCATAAAGATCGCACGCAGCGCGGAACAAGCGATCCGTGTGGCTGGCTTATCTAAGGGTACACTGTACTTTTCTTTGGCAGTCCAACTGCTGTTCGTGCTGCTGTTGTAAGCAGGCCAAGGATAAGAGTCCGCCCAGCCAGCTTAGTTTTTGGCAGCAGTTCTTTGAAGCCAGCACATGGATTGAGTGGAGGACTTGGGGTGACGCAACTCGTCACCCAAGGGGTTAGGGTACTACAGGAGAATACCAGACAGCAGATGTACTCAAAAAGGGGGTGGCTGCCACCCATTAAACACCTGTGGAGCTAGCTTGAACAAGCCCAATCAGCATGCATGATCACGCCAGCAATGCCTTGCGCTGCGCTGGTGGCAGCAGCACCTATGACACGCCGACTGGATCCAAACCTCCGGAGGCCTGTCAAAGACCCTGCCACTGGCCAGTGCCATGGCAGGCTGCCAGTACAGCAGGGGAACTCGCCCCTTGTCACAACCCTATTGATTTTATAACAAAACAGCGCTCTTTCATTGCATGCCTTACACTTGCCAGAATTGTTTAGTCGACACCCTGTAATTGCCAATGTGGGTCCCAAGATCCTAGTCCATACAATGGGCGCAGGGCCTTGCACAATATGACGGGCGGTCATATGTATCCATTGTGAGAACTCATCCCGTCCTACCACGCATTGACCTTAAGAAACTAACTTGAGTGATTGAAACAGTGTGGCTGCTGCCCATGAGCAGCTGTGCTGCCAGGCTGGTCGTGCCAAACATGCTCTCCATACTGTGGTGCATCTCTGGAAATGTAGTCGACTAGCCCAGGAACCTGGCGTAAGTGCATCGAGGGTTGACTACCGCGTAAATGTAAGGTGCTCATCAGAATCAGTCCCTGCTGCTGCTGCTGCTGCTGCTGCTGCTCTCTTCTTACCAAAGGGCTTATAAAATGACACAGTGGGCATGCATGACGATGCAGCCTGCACCTTTTCCCGACAGCAACATTCAATGTCATGCTGCTCAGCCAGCAGCGCACATTGCATGTACCCACGCTGCACATTGTCCCGTTGTCACCCAGGCCCCAACCTTTCACATGTCTGCTTGCTTCAGGTAGTTTTTTTGGGGATGTTCAAGGGCGTGCGTGCGTAGCCTCTACCTTTGCTTCCTGGACGTGGATGGGCTGGCGCCCCAGAAGCGGCTCCATTGGCCTCAACTTGCTTCATGTTCATCAGTACAACCAATGGCGCAGTACAGTGGGTGGAGCCAGCTTTGCTTACATGAGCAGCCTCGCATGCAGGGTTAGGGTGACACTTGCTTGCCTTTGCTTCTTCATCTTTTTCACACGTCTGACCATCTTGTCTTACAGGAATGTTGATGATTATTTTTAGGGCGTCTGTAACAGACTCAGGCATGCATGTCCTCAGCCTGGCACAACGCAGTCACAGCGGTTGTGCTGTGCTGCTGACTAGTACAGCACATGCGGCTTTCTGCGAAGCTGCAGCCACTCATGCACGGTGCATAGAATTCAAGGGTGATTACCATGATGATCAAGGTGGTGAGGTACACCCTGTGACACCTATACAACCCCTGAATCCTGAGCTTATGGGCTGCAGCATGCAGCAGCTACAACCTCTATTTACAGAAGGAACTGCTGCTGCTGCTGCTGCTGCTGCTGCTGCTGCTGCTGCTGCTGCTGCTGCTGCATGTTGGTGTGATTGCTGCTTCCCAGCCATGTATGTCGTCACTGTTAAATGCTTCGCAGCGTCGCTTGCATGCACTGGTCATCACTGCTGGCCTGGCCGGCCGGCCCGCGGGGAGTGCAGGATGGCAGCAGCCCTGCATGTTGCTGCTGCTGGGCGTGCATTGCCGCCTGCAAAGGTGGCACACCCAGCAGCGACGGCGTGCAGGTTGTGTTTAAGACGGAACGCATAGAGTGGCATTTCCTCTTGGTCAGCTTGCCGTGCGGAATGCCTTGGAACCCATGCACTGACCAGAAGCACGTCATCCGCACACTTTGGCACAGCATGACCGTATACAAGTACAACAACATCATCTGTGGAGCGCAGCTCGCTCTGCGCTGGCAGAACGTGCTGGCCGTTTCTGCCACATGTGCACAAAAGAAACCGCAGGCCATACACGCGTGCATGGCTGCATGCTTTCTCCTTTGAAATATGATTTTCAGCACATATATAATGCATGCGCGACTAAAGGCAGGAGCAGCAACCTTTGTGGTTGCGCCGCAGGTGCGCCGTGCAGGTGGTTACTGTTTGACTTCGCAGCCAGCCAGCCGGGATCCTTGTCAACGCTCGCAAAGGGTTCAGGCTTAGATTAGATAGGTAGCAACATGCATTCCGCAGCCAAGGCTACTCCCTGTGCATGGGTGTCGTAATGAGGCATTCGCCTGCAGCACGAAACCGCCGCAGCTGTTACCACGAGACAGCAACACACATATCGTTCACTTCCTTAAATACCTTATAGCATTCAATGTAGAATTCATCATTGCTTGCGATGCAGAGTCGCTCCTTGAACAACAGCAACGGTGGCATGCTGCCGCTGCTGCTGCTGCTGCTGCAGACAGCAGTGATGCTCAAGATTTGCTACGGTTGCAGATTCATGATCCTTTCTTTGCGCAACTGTGCTTTGTGTGGTCGACGCCATTTGGAATGGCGGACGGCCCACGTGTAACTCCATTTCTGATATGAATATGTAGCATGCGATCTGTGTCACTGTGTGGATTGCTGTCAGGCGTTGACTTGTGTCACAGACAGTGTTAGATCTGTTGGCCTGCCAGCATGTCCACTCATAGGCTGCTGGTGCTCGCAGCCTCTTTGGTGGTGGTGGTGGTGTGTTCCTCTTCGGTGGTGTGTTCCTCTTTGGTGGTGTGTGGACAAGACCAACCCCGGGATGGCCCGTTACAGCTTCGGGAAAGCCCGTTATAGCTTCAGCTCGTTTGCAGCTCAGCTAGCAGCCACATGCGGCCACGCAGCACGACAAGATATGATATGAGGAAAAAGATATGATTGCTTGAGGCAGCCATTGATGCGTGTCCTCTCGAGCAGTGTTACAGGCTCCCTGTCGGCGTGGTGCCCAAGTGAGGCACACGGTGATCCCTGAGCCGGATTCAGCGTAGAGAAAGAATATGGTATGGTCTGCAGTTATGGCAGCTCATCGCAGAAGGTCTTATAACAGTCGATGGCAGTAGTTGGGTGTTCTGCTGCTACAGCCTTTGTGGGTGAGTGACCCATAAACACTCTGGTGGAGATTGTGTGGAGAAAATATATGGTCGTGACTCTACCCCAGGTCCCACCTTGTT
Organism: Scenedesmus sp. NREL 46B-D3; assembly: GCA_014080715.1. Lineage (NCBI taxonomy): Eukaryota > Viridiplantae > Chlorophyta > Chlorophyceae > Sphaeropleales > Scenedesmaceae > Scenedesmus > Scenedesmus sp. NREL 46B-D3. The sequence continues at coordinate 52,277 of JACERP010000340.1, forward strand.
TGGTGGAGATTGAGGGAACATTATGTAGCATGCGATCTGTGTCACTGTGTGGATTGCTGTCAGGCGTTGACTTGTGTCACAGACAGTGTTAGATCTGTTGGCCTGCCAGCATGTCCACTCATAGGCTGCTGGTGCTCGCAGCCTCTTTGGTGGTGTGTTTTTTCTGGTGTTTACGATGCCGGCGGCTCTATGGGTTTCTTGTTGGGTATGTAGCAGTTCACAGTCGCCACCCCCAGCTCAATGGCACTCTAATTGGGTTTGTTGGCCCTTGGAAGGCCTCTCCTAGGAAGGCCTATTTTGTCAGTGGCTCCAGCGTCAGCCTCTGGACATATACACCAACTGTTGTTGTTTCAGGGCAGCGCGTTGTGCTTTCGTACGGCCTGGTTGTTATGGTGCGCTATGTTACATTGTCCTGGTGACCAGACCAGCTGCAGTGTACCATTGCTATTGCATGCGTGTTCAGGCTGGTCCCCTGAGTGCTGCATGTCTGTGATTTCTCGGCTGATTGTATGTCAGCGCGCCCTGGCTTGCTGTCATTTTCCTCAGGTTTTGTGAGGGATACTGAGTTTTTTTCTGGCAGCTTGCTTGTTTTGCTTGTTGCATTGTCACAGGCTTCCCTTGGGGAGGGGGGAGAGTAGTGGCGTGCCACATGTGAAGCAATATGTTCAGCCTGTGCCATGCAACCGCTGTGTGTGCATAGCTAGAGCATCCCGTATCTATCCCTCTGAGGCAACAGTCTTTATGGTGTGGACTGAAGGCATTGACAGTGTTTGTAGATCTGTGAGTGTGGCATGGGGCCCACAGAGAATCAGGTTCCCGGCACGAGTGTAGGCAAAGCCTTGCTCTGACAGCTGCTCACAAGTCACCCTTGTGTGATTCTGCTTGAAGTTTGCGATGCGAGTTGTGTTCAACGAAAAGACTGTAACTGTGTGTCTTAATCACGTGACGGCAAATCTCACACTACAAATACCACTGTGCTTGCCCGCTGAACTTCTGCTTGCTTCAGGTACTTTTTATGGGGATGTTCAAGGGCGTGCGTGCGTAGCCTCTACCTTTGCTTCCTGGACGTGGACGGGCTGGCGCCCCAGAAGCGGCTCCATTGGCCTCAACTTGCTTCATGTTCATCAGTGCAACCAATGGAGCAGTACAGTGGGTGGAGCCAGCTTTGCTTACATGAGCAGCCTCGCATGCAGGGGTAGGGAGACACTTGCTTGCCTTTTCATGCTAGGTGCTTCTTCTCTGTCACATCCAGAGTGCTGCTGCTTGTCATCCATGTGACTAGAGCTGAACAAGTGCATGGCCAAATACAGCGCGGCTGCAGGCAGAACAACAATGACAAATCAGGTTGCAGAGAGTGTTACACGTCTACATCAGGCGCTTGCACACCTGCACAAGAAATTCAGAGCCCACAGGCCCGTGACCCACCCACAGGCGCACTTCAAGAACCGCATCCCAAAGGAGGCAGGTCATGCTTCTAAAACTTGAGAGCATGTGCATCTTGCAGCTTAACACAGCTCAACACAGCTACTTATGCTCAACCTCCCGATGATACTGGCTCATACACCATCTTTGGCGCGTGGGCCCAACCTTTGATCCCATCTAACCCCCGCCACTCCTTGCTTGGTGGCCTGCCGCTGCAGGCACACAGTCAAGCAAGCCTACTCGCACTTGATTGCCTGCGCAACAAATTATGCAGAGGCAGCAGCAAAGGTAGTCAGGACGCCGCAATTGAACAGCGATGGGCTGACACTGGCTGATCTGCAGCCGGATCCAGCCGGGTGCAGAACCCATGGGGTTGCTGCTACGTTCCCACAACATCTTTAAACAGGTGCAGCAATGGCAAGGCACGGGTGTAAAGTCACGTGGTGGGTTATGCTACATAGTGACCTGCCCCTCAAAGCAATCTCTGACGTGCATTGCTGCGCAAGGCCAACTGGACGTGCTGCTGTGGCTGGACTGCAAACACGATGATGCTGATGAAGCAACACCTGAGGTGCAGTGCCTGCTGTTGCCAGCGCCGCAGGTGCATGCAGCTTCGCCTGCTCACCTGGTAGATCCTCCTGACAAACATTAGCGATGCACGCCAGCCCACAGTGCCCAGCATCAAGAAGAACCCAAAGCACACCTGCAGCAGCAGCAACACCAGCAACACGCACCGCGTGAGCAGCACCAATACAATCAGCAGAGGCAGCTCCTGCAAAGCACACCTACGCAGCCCAGCCTTGACCGTTCCATAGCCCGTCACCAGCAGCGCCCTCAATAGCCGTTGCAAAGCTGAACACGATGCCACTACAAATAACCGTGAAGGCAAAGAGCTGCGGCAAAGCATGTGAGCGCTGCACGCCCAGCAGCCACGTACCATGGCGTTGTAGCCAAAGAAGTAGCTCGTCTGCATGAAGCCGCTCATGCCGCTGCGCGCGTAGAAGTAGTAGAAGCAGTAGCCGTACACAAACATGGCTGTGCTGCCGCCACACAGGAAGCTGCGCCACCACCAGCGATGGTCCTCAACCGCAAGCTGCACGACAGGCACCACGGGGCATAAGTAGGCAGCTGCTGATGTTTTGGAAATCACATGGTGCTTGCAGCAGATGAGATTGCATTGCATGCAAGTTGGGATCGCGAGCATGTATCCCTGAAACCTGCTTGCCAACGTGATGTGTGCAGGTCTGCAGCCCTTGCATGCTGCGATGCACACTGCAGCTGCGCTGTTGGTTTCCAAGCGTCTGTCGCTCGCAGGTTGCGCAACACACACTCCCCTGTCCGCCGACCGCGCCGACCTGGAAGTAGGTGAGTGCCACCGTGATGAACGCTGTCACGATGATCAGGATGATGTACACGATGAGCAGGATGGACCAGATGATATACACCTTGTGGCCCCACACGCTGGCAAAGATGTAGTACAGCTCCACGTAGATGGCGCTGAACGGCAGGAAGCCCGCCATGCACATCTGCGGGAAGGCAGTCCTGCACGAGAGTGGCGGCAGTGTGGTGGGCAGAGGCCGGGAGCGTCAAGCACGCGCGTGGGACAGACAGCTGCACCGTTCAGGCAGGCCGCTGCTGCTGCTGCTGCTGGTGGTGGTGCACATGTTTGGTGGGTGGGGTTGGGAGGCATGTCAGCAGCACAGGGAAGCAGACTGCGCACAACCACAAAAAGGAGAAACAAAGGGCTGCTGGCAGTGTGCGTGGAACGTCATCAGCCGGCTTGCCTCAGCGATGCCTTGCTGCATGCTGGAAGCCAAGCGAGTCTACATGTCTTACTCAAGACCTTGAGCGCAGCCGCACCAGTACAGTTCAGGAAGTACGACACCCTGCTGCCGGTGGCTGCGCTGAAGTTGATGCCGGCAGCCAGGTTGATCCGCAGCCGCACCTCTACCAAGGCAGCTCAGGGCACAGCCTTCGCACCACATCATCATCATGTTATCCATTCAAGCCACAGCATAGACGCCATTCCACCACGGCCACCCCACCACGGCAGCAACCAGTGCAAGGCTGGGTTCAGTCACTGGTGCCGGCGCATGCGGCTCACCTGTACCACGGCAGCTCAGGCACCTCACGCGGGTACTTGTTGGTGCGGCAGGGCGCCGCAAAGCCCGCCCGGTTGTTCTTGCCCGCGATGCCGCCCGCCACCGTCAGCGGGATCGTCACCAGGCCCCAGATGACGAGGATGATGACGATCGTGCCAAACGGCAGCGCTGCGGTGGACTGCGCCAGCAGGGCAGCGCAGTGGGGCCCACGGGCTGAGACCGGGCGGTGGCGTGAGGAAGCGCCTCTCATTCAGATGTGAGTACCACATGATAAACATCAAGCCGCATGCAACGAAGCACTTTAAAAAAAGGCCGCGCAGCAGTGCGCCGCACGTTGCAAGAACAAAAACAACAAGTGGCAATGGCAGCATGCAGCAGCATTGCTGGGGCTTGAGCCAAGAAAGGGAGATTTGAAGTGTTAACATAAATAGAGGCACAACACATGAAAAGCATGAGGACGAAACAGCCGGATTGCACCAGCGTGGTTGCACCCCGCAGGCTCACCCTGTACACAATGGCCACCGTGTTGAGGAACATGAACATGCAGAAGAAGGGGCCGCAGTAGCAGAAGCACGTGACCAGGATGTTCTGCACCCAGCCGTGCCCCTCCATCTGCACGTAGTAGCTGGTGGCCACGTAGCCAGCGATGCACGCGGTCAGCGCGTAGAGCACGATCAGCGCGGTGAACAGCGCACCCCTGCACAGCAGTAGCGACAGCGCAACCAAGAGCTGGGGTTGAAGCACACAACCCGAAGCAGGAGACGGCTGCGTCCAATTCCTCGCCAAGCATACGCGGACGCAGCACTGCATGCGCAGCACGCAGGAGAAATCAGCAGCTCCACCACCACGCCCGCACCTGTTGTACGGATAAAACACGCCGATGAGTGCCAGCGCGAAGATGAACAGGCTGAGGAAGAAGATCTGCGTCCCGGTGCCCACAAACGCGCAGAACAGCGACTTGCTCGGCGGGAAGCGAAACACGTCGCCGTGGATGTACTTCCAGCCCGACTCCTCCTCCTCCATGGCGGCTGCAAGGCGGCACGAACACAGCACACAGGCCAAGGACAGCACATGAGTTGCGCACCACGCAAACTTGGGTGGGTACACCTCATGCATGTATGATGCCTGTGGTGAACTCAAGTGGACATGATGTACTCTGCAACCCCGCAAGTTTGCAACGGCGAGCATGAAGAGCATACCATTGCTCACGCGCACACCACATGATCGTGCGCTGGCGTCGGCCGAGTCTCGTGCCGCACTATCGTGGCAGCACACGCGCATGCGCCGGTGGTGCTGCGGCTGCTCACCATCCTCGCGGCTGAACTTGACAAAGTCTGCCTTGAGCACGCGCATGAGGATGGTGGCCAGAAAGCCAGTCAGCAGCAGCACCGTCACGCAGCTGTTGATGATGCTGAACCAGTGGATCTGCACAGCGCATGCGGGGCGCAGCAGCAGCACGGAGCGGCGACGCAAGGCAAGGCGCAGGAGCACGGTACATTACGTCAGTTATTGGCAACAGGGCAACATCCAGAGACTGCTACATTCACCTGTGTAACAGGCGGGGTCGCTGGCAGCTGCAGCATGGTGCCAGTCACACTGCTGCGCCGCAATCAGCGCCATGCGCCAGTCATGGGTGCATCTGCCGGTGCTGCACTGCCTCTGCATGCTTGCGTGTGCTGCTTCTGCTGAGCTGGGGCTGCCTCCGCACCTCTAGGTGGATGGGGTTGAGTGGGAAGCGTTCGTAACGTTGCAGCCGGTCATCAAAAGTGATGGTTGTCTGTGTCCACTTGACACTGTATGAAAACTGGACCTGGTGAAAGTGAAGACAGCCCAGCACAACACATGATGGTCGGGGAAGGTGGAACCAGAGGCATTGCCACACACACACGGGTGTGGTGCGCCCCACTGCCGCTGTGTAACTCTTCTCTGCCGCCCTGGGTGCCTACCTCCCGGGTATACATGCGTACTGCACATATATGTTAGAGCCCCCTCACCAGACAACAGGACTCATGAGTACACGATGCCCATATGCAGAGCCAAGCACAGCTCTGAACCCCAAGCGCACTCAAACCCCACACACCATGACATCCTTGGTGTTTTCGCTGATGTCGACGGCCTGGTTGGGGTCTGTGAGCACGTTGATCTCCACCACATTGTCCCCGTTGTACTTGATCTCAAAGTCGATGTGCGTGAAGAGGAAGAACTTGTACTCAGGCTGGCCAGCCTTTGGGATGATCTTCTCCACCTGGGGGAGCGTATGTGCATGAATGTGTGAGTGGAGGGTCCCCAAGAGCCCTCTGTTGGCTTCCGCCCAGGAATTTCGCCAAGGGATTCAGCACAAATAATGAGGAGGGCATGTAGAGTCAAGTGTAATCAAACGGACGGGAGCAGCCCTTCATAAGCAGCGACATGGAAAGCACTGCTCAGCTGTGCAGGGTGTGGGGTATGCAGCGTGACCCTTTGCAGTTTTGACCATCACTGTCAGCAAGCGGGAGTTCGCAGTCTTGTTTGGGCATGCTAACACCGTGTGCAGGCGACCATTGAACATGTACAGTGTGCCAGAAAGTGCATGACTGGCAACAACAGGGGGGTAGAGCGACAGCTGCACAGAGATTGTCCAACTGCAGGGGTCAACTATGCAGTTGACGCATCCACACATGCGCCACATGCTGCTGCTCCTGCATCCCCGACCATGCCCGGCTGCACTGCAGCGACTGCTCCAGTGCTAAAGGATGCTGCGCGTGCATCCTCAGTCTGCCATGCCTAACAAGGTGTGCCGGCTGCTCTGGCTGTGAGCTCGTCCTTATGCTGAGCAAGCACAGCACGACAGCCACCAGCATCCCGCTTTTTCTTGCAGCTGCCTCCATTGCCGCTGTCCAAACGAAACTTGGACGGCTACCAATGTGCTGCACCTCTGTGCCTGCTGCTGACAGGTTGCAGCAGAGGTGCCAACAAAGCTGGCAACACTTCAGCTGTTGTTGCCTGTGCGTTCCGCTTGCCTGATGTTGCTGCTGCTGCCAGTGCAGCTGCGGCTGCCAAGTAGCTGATGAAGCTGCCGCTGCTGTTGCTGTTCCCTCCGCTGCTACCCACCTTGCCAATGAAGCCCCACACTGGCAGGTCATCATAGTACATCTGGAAGTACCAATCGTCCATGACAGCCTGCGCAGCATCAGCATAAGAGAAGATACCAGCAGATACAGGCGGAAGGCAGCAGCACAAGATTAAACTCTAGCAATGGGCTACCTGGCTGCACATGATGCTGGCCCTGACCACGCCAAACACCAAGGCAGTGAGTTGGCACTTCTGCTATGTTATGCTGATCTCCTGACTAGCAGTTTGCCGCAGCCGCGCTGATCATTGTTATAGCACACCAAAGAACTGTTCGAAATCAGACACACGTTCTGAAGAACCTGCTGTTGAGCGTGCCGTAGTGCCTGCAAACTTACCCTTCGGAATCTGCTCATGTCCTCATCCGTCAGTGTCTTTTCACACGTCTTTTCGCCTTTGCGATCCACCATGAAGTTTAGTTGGTATGGCGTTGTTGCCATGCGGTTGGCATCAACAACCTGCAGGGTAGCAAGCATTGGTAAGGTCTGACAATGCTAAGTGTACAGATGTCAACAACTGAGTACAGCTGCAGATTGGCCAGAGCAGCAGCAAGAGCTGCAGCTGGGTGTCTGTCAGCAAGCAGGCGTGCTGCAGCATGCACGCAACGGCGGCTGCTGTCCAAGTCTCCCTGATGCTCCTCCTGCTGCCGCTGTCGCCTTGCCGCTGTCGCCTGCTGGAAAAGCTACCTGAGTGCTGAGCCTGCATACGCGACCGTGCAGCGCAAGCCTAAACCAGATGCTAAGCATGGGTCTGGCTGCTTGCTTGCGCCTGGCTCGGCTGTCCTCTGCTCCTCCTGAACTTAAACGCTGACCAGCTACCCTGTAGTGCATTCCTGCTGCACTGCAGTACACCGTCCCAAGTGGCCCACCTCTCCCATGCCCAGTGTCTTGTACCTGACCCCATCCTTTGGCTTGCAGTATGGCAGCTTGTAGTACTCGTATGTTTCACTGCAAGCAGGCAACTTGATTAACACCTGCAGCATGATAACCTGACTTGTTGCTGCAGCGGGCAACTGCCTGCTGCGTACCTGGGGTTAGCAAACGGCCCAACCTGCGTATGGCAGCAGCAGCAGTGCAGCAAGCATCAACAGCAGGTACCACGTTGCAGTGCCGTTGAAACGTATTGATCTAAAACCATATATGTTGACAATAAAGCAATCACGTACCTTGGCTGCGTAAAGGGGCACAGGATCGTTCTGCTTGTAAGTGTGGTCTCCCAACAGCCTGCGCCGATACGATGGTGCTGCTCCAGTATGGGAATTATCTTCTGCTGCTACACTGCAGATGCAGACGCCCAAAAGAAGCCCCACGGCCCATGCCCCATTTCTGTTGGCAGGTTGCCGTTCTCGCGCCATTGTGCACCTTGGCCGCAGCAGAGCCTAACTTTACCGGCTCACTCTTCTAACTAGAACAATTCGGTGCAGGGGTTCCTTGTTGTGGGACCCATGTTCCCCTCCCCCTCACTCATGTGTTAGCCCAGATGGTGTGTGCAGGGTTTCACAATGAAGCAAGGGTGGAGAACACTGGCCGATGGCAGAACATGCCTGGTGGGGTTCATCATTTGTAGTTGGACAACCTAACAGCGACTGGGTTACTCACGGCTGCAAGACTCACAAGGCAGCAACGCAAGTAGCTGTTGACAGTACAAACTCACCCTTGGATCTGCACTTCAGGCTTTCACACCATATCAAACACGCTTACCAAGCTTGTTGTTATGCCTCTGTTTCAAGCCAAACCACCAACAGCTCTACTCTGATCTGGCGCACCAGCATTGGGGCTGGCACTACTGCTGCTCGTGTCGCCTCAGTGTCTGAACACATCAAGCAGTTCAGCCACTTGTGGGCGGCAACAGCAGCATGGAGCAGCTCAAGTCTTGGCTGAAGGAGCGGCACCAGCTGGCAGTAGCTGTGTACTCCACAGGCGCAGCAGATGCCATACTTGCGCGCAGCGGGCTCAGCATCGTGGACTTCTTGCGGCCCCTGTCGCTTGTCAACCATTTGAACGGTATGTGTGGCAGCTCTGCAGCGTACCCATGTAGCATCGGCACACCGGAGGATGTCAAAGCAGCAAGTGCCCTGTGCAGCTGTACTTGTTTACTTGCGTGAGGCACACAAGTTTACATGTTGCAGGAACAGTGCGCTGTGGCAGCCCTAGGAGCAGCGGCACCTGCCAGCCACCTTCACGCCGCAGTAACCGGCCGCCGCATGGCATTGTTTCTGCTGTTGACCTCCGTCTGTTGCAGTTCCCATGCGTGTTGGGGAGTTCTCCATGCGTGTGCAGGAGGTCAAGCTGAGCTTGTTTGCAGGAAACAGCATGCACCAGCCAAAGCCAGAGGTGCGGCTCTACACCTGCACATGTATGTTTGGTGCTTGCACGTGCTGCCTTGCTTGTGCGGCAGTGACAATGCTGGTTGCACTTGGTAGCAGGCAGTGGCTGTGTCACGTTGTAGCAGCAGTTGGCCCGTGTCACCAAGGGTTTCAGTTGCTCCCTGCTATTGAACAGACTGTTGCTGCCAGCATTTGCACAGATGTACAGAAATGTGTTTGTGCATTAGTGTGCGGCTGACATCCCACTAGATCTGCAATGTGTCCCATGCCAGGCAGCAGCAGCATCATGGACAGCAGACAGGTAGCCAAGACCAGCAGCTGCACAGCAACACTTGGCAAAGGCACATGCGGGTTTCAGACAACCACCAGCTGTTACTATGGCAGCAACACAGCCCCGGCACAGCAGTATGATTGATTACACCTGTCACTGAACTGCAGACACTTCCTGCCCAACGTGCCGCTCGCAGGTGATTGATGAAGCACTGCGGCAGCTGCTGACGGTGCAGGCACAGCGGCATGCCACGCTGCAGGCAGTGCCCGACCTCATACAGCACGTGCAGTCAGGTGCGCCGCACCAGGCCACACAGTGGCAGCAGCAGCACCGACTGCAGCACGAGGAGCCTTTTGCTTGCACACAATCACAGAGCGAGTGCTGCTATGCAAGCACCTGAGGCAGCAACAATGCAAGTTGCTCATGGATGGCAATGCTGACAGCGTGCCAATGCTGGCACAGCTGTGCCCAATGAGCAGCGGGCATTGCCTTACAGTGCTGGCAAAGCAGCGACGCAGCCTAATTTGCAGCTGCATTCTTATGCAACCCTGATGATGGTGCTGGTGTCCCTGACTTGCTTGAAGCTGGGATTCAGTGTGCTGGCCGTCATCAGACGGCCCCCTAATCCGCCGCATCTCCGAGTGGTGTGTAAACCGCAAGTGCTTGTTGCTTAGTGACCTGCTTGTTACATGCTCAGTTGTGTGCTCTGCGGTGGAACAAGACACCCCTTCTGTCGCGCTTGCCAACAGAGCCGCCTGAGTCGACCAACCCTTGGTTCCACAGCTACCAAGCTGAGTTCCTGCGGCTGGTGCGCTTCACCGAGCACGAAACACTGGACCACCCAGCTGGAGGTGCGCGGCGCCGCCAGCTGGCCTTCACATCAATCGCTCAGTACACGCTTGTTGTTGCTGTGCATCACACTGCAAGCAGCAAGCATTGAGAGCAGACGCGCATGCACGTGATCGGCGGGCTGTTGTGTGGTTTGCACTGCAGCTGGCAGCGTACACGGCCACACCTGTGACGCTGCCGCTCCTGCAGCGTACACCTACACTCAAGTGAATATGCACCTGTGTGCAATATCTTCATGCAACTGCAGGGCTGTTCTTCATTCCTGCAAGCACCACCCAGCCGCTGGCTGTTGCCGGCAAGCTGCTGGCAGAGGCGCCGCTGCCGCTGCATGCCAGCCAGGCCATGCTGCCGCCCGGCGACTCGCTGTTTGCGAAGCACTGGGTGCTGCTGCAGGATGTGGGGGCGCCGGACGTGGACGATGCAAGGTGGGCATCAGCATCCCAAGATTACGCTGTGGCAGACATATGGGACGACCTCAACTCGGTTGACCTTGACACGTACAACTGCAACCTTGCAGCTGGGGTGTTCATTCCACTGCTGGCAAGCCTGCATGCATGCTGCTGGTGCCAGAATGTCCGCCGATCACACTCACACAGGTTGCCTGTACGTTCGACAACCCTGCAGGGCGCTCAACAACCTCGCCACGCTCAGCAACAGCTACGGGGCTTCAAACTGCTCCATCCTGCGCCTGCACGGCACTGCCGGCGGTCCTGCCGCCGGCCCTGCTGGCGCTGTGCCGCCTGCGGTGTTCCAGGCCTACCGGCAGGCAACGCTGCCTGGGGGAGGAGCAGGTGAGGTGCGCCGGCGGCTGCTGCCGCCTGATGTCACAGCATGCTCTTGTGACCTGCTGGAGCGTTGTTCACGTGGCTGCCACGCTCCAGCTGCTGTGAAACCGGATGAATGAGCTGCGCATGGTGTACTCACGCGTGCCACCCGTGCAAGGCGACTGAGGGTGTGTGCGTGGGCGGGTGATGCATAGTGGGCTCCTTCATGCCTGTCCAGGCGCGTGTGCACCTTGTGACCGGGGCTGGGGATCCTGAGACAGGGTGTGTGGCTCGACAACTTTGCGCCTCCCAGTTTCCACAGTTGCCCCCTCCTCCTGTATGCTCACACTGCAACCTCCACACCACACCCCACCACACCCCCAGGCGAGCCAGAGCAGCGGCCAGCCGAGCCACCCGGCGGTTTGGGGCAGGGCTTGCACCCGGATGACCTGGCAGCAGCGGGCGCGCTGCTGCGTGAGTTTGCCGAGCGCAGCCTGCTGCCAAAGGTGGAGGAGCGCATGGCGCGGCTCAACCTGGCGGTCAGCACTGCGCGCAAGGGCTTCAAGAACCGCCTGACGCGGCTCTGGAAGGGGGCGGCAGCAGAGCCGGGCCCCTCCATGGTGGGCGTCTGTGCATGCGTGTGCAACACCACACAAGGTCGAGGTTGCGCACTATGATGCCGTGTGTTCTGTGGACTTGATATGAGGTTTGGGCTGCTCAATCGCCAGCCTTGCGCTCACAGCATGCAGCTGTTGTGCACAGTGCACAGTGCAGTGATGGTTGGTTGCATGCATGCGTGCATGTGGTACTTTGCAGGCCAACCCATGATGGTAGCCGCTTGCCTGTAGTATTCAGATCGTTCAAACTTACATATCTGGTCTGTTCAGGTCTCAGCCGCCCATCGTATTGTCATGTCCCCACATGAATGCGGCTGATCTTTGTGGGACCATTGCGTGTGTCCGCCTCTCAGGAGACACCCTACCCCTACCACAGCATCGAGGGCCAGATGCGAGCACTCGCTGACCTGGCTTACCTGCTGGGGCAGTACGAGTTTGCGGTACAATCGTACCGCCTGGCAGCACAAGACTACCTGGCAGCGCCCAACAGCAGGTGGTACGCGGGTGCAGAGGTGCGCCGCCAGTGAGGTCTGCAGTGCTTGTGTATGTAGCATTCGTCATTCATCAGCACACCCGCGAGCGTGCGCATGCACAAGACACAGCTGCAGTGCTTGGCTCACGTGTAGAGACTTTGCAGTGGCAGCGGGCAATACTGCAGTGACACACACAACCTGGGTGTTCAGGCTGCTATTCTGCCTGCTGCCATGCACCTTGCAGGAGATGATTGGGCTGTGCTCCATCATGACGCCCGACCCCTCGGCGGATCCTCTCAAGTACTTCAACCGCGCATACGAGCACTACAGCAAAGTGCGGGGCCGCCAGGGCCGAATGCTGGCGACGCGTGCTATGCTGTACGCAGCTGCGTACCAGGCAGCAACAGGCAGGTGCGCATACCCCCATGATGCTAACCGCTGCTCGCAAGGCCTGCTGTGATGCAGCCGGGTGTGGCGTTGGGGCATGGAGGACTGTCGATGCAGAGTAGCCAAATGTCGCGTTGTGATGCTGCCGATGCTGCGTTTGCATCATGCAGAGTGAACACCAGGACTGACCAAACCAGAGCGAAAGTTGCCTAACCAACAGATCAAGGCTGGCAATTCCCCACCAGCATCACCCACCAGTCCATACATGGGCGCTCTGTCGAACATGCCCTACTTGACGCCAGCACAGCCTTATCTGCTGCGGGTGGGCTGTGCCTCGTGCAGGCACTATGCTGCCAGCATGTCCCTGATGCGAGCACATTTCGACGAAGAGGCCGCCCGGGCAGCGCTGCTGCTGGAGGCTGCCGCCTACTGCCTGCTGCGCTGCAGGCCAGCTTCCGTCCGCAAGGCGGCCTTCCACCTGGTGCTCGCAGGACTGCGCTACCACTCGGCAAAGCAGAAGCGGCTGTCCATCCACTGCTACAAGCAGGTGAGTTGCTGCTGTCACACGCGCAGGAGGATGGCGATGCAGGGTGGTGGTGTGTGGTTGGCTGCCTTGGTCCGTGAGGCCCCGGTGACTGCGTCTCATCACACAGTTGACACAGTCAAGTGCACAGCAGCTTGCGCCTGCGCTTGCAGGAACAAGACATCCATGTATGTGTGTCCTTGGCGCCACAGCACGCTCACTGCACAAAACAAGTCTGTTTGGTGTTTGTGGTTACCTTGGAAGCGGCTTGCATCCCAACTTGTTTGTAACGGCCTTCGCGTCCCTTCAACGCCCTCCCACTAGGTGACTGGCATCTACTCTGCCAGCGCCTGGCGCCACATCAACGAGCACCTGCACGACATCCTGGGCAAGCAGTGCGCGGAGCTCGGAGATGCCCAGGGCTGCCTGCAGCACAGCGCAGCGCTGCTGGACTGCAGCCACAGGCAGGCTGGCGCGCAGGCGCACTACCTGGCGCGCTTCCTGGAGGCTGTGCAGGCCGCTGGTGTTGCTGGGGTGGGTGTACGGGCCAGCGCGTGTCATTTGTAGTGTTGATGCTTGGTTTGTGTAGCAGGGTCCGTAACAGCCAACACCTGTGCAGGTGATGGATGCAGAAGCTGTTGTGTCGCTGGGGGTTGCTGTGCTAGCACATCCAACAAGGCAGCCGCAAGTCAGTGATGGCTTGTTGCTCACTGGCAGCAGCGTTGTGTGCCAGTATTTGCGCTTATCGTACACTCAGGCTTGGCTTGGCACACACCCAGCAACTACTCCCTCCTGCTCATTTGTCTGCATCATGTGTTGCGCCTGAGCTCACGGCAACATGCGGCTGCACAATCACAGCCTTATTATTGTGGTAAGAAACGGTTGATAATTAGGAGGATAGCATTGGTGTGCAAAGTGCAAAGTGCAATGCCCAACACAGTACTGATTGACTGCTGCCCTGCGTGGCCTGTACCATGCATGCAGCCTGTGCAAGGCCTGGCGCTGCCGCTGGTGGTCACAATGACGTAGTCGTACGCTTTGCTGACCACACTGCTACCCACCCAGCACACCAGCCAGCCTGCTGCCAGGCATCAGCACAGCAGTGACGCAGCAGCAGCAGCAGCAGGAGATGAACAGGCGTTTCTGCCGAGTCTGCTGCTGCTGTGTGGAGTCAGCTTGAGCTGGCAGTGGCGGGTGGAGAAGCACCCTCCACAAACTGGCTGGATGGGGCAAAGCAGGTGGGCTGAGGTCGGCCCCAGGTCGTTTAATCAAACTCGATTGCCCTGTGCATCTGCAGAGTGAGGCGCTGTGTAGTTGTCATGCGGTGCATTGCACTGCAGTGCATCCGCAGCAACCAGCTGATCATGGGTGCTGCGCCAATGCTGGGGGTGGCGCGTGTGAGCACCAAAGGCCACCACGAGCATGGCGCATTGTACCGTGCAACTGCTCTGCTGATCCTGAAGTATTTGCCTATGCTTGCAGGTGCACGATGGTGAGGAGTTCAACACTGTGCAGCTGGCGAGGAAATTGCAGTACAGGTCACATTCAACAACCCACTGGCCATCAAACTCAGCCTCTCGCATGTCAGGCTTCAGGTGCAGTTCACAGCAGCGGGCAGCACCGGCGCTGGCGCGACAACAGCTGCTGCTGCAGCTGCTGATGGTGCCGCTGGTGCGCCCCGGCAGGATGAGGTGGCGGTGGTGGAGTCTCAGTTCAGCTTGCACCCAGGTGAGGCAAAGCCGCTTGCTTGCTCTGCGTCGCTGCTGGCTGCCAATGTTGAGGCGTGCAGCCGTGTGCAGCTGTCTCCGGTGCGCCTGTCAGTACCACCAGCAGCTGCAGCAGCAGCTGCAGTTGCGCCAGCGCCAGTGCTGCCCAAACCTGCCGATGTGACTGCACCTGAATGCTGCGAGACGTGCAGACTCCCTGCAAGCTGGCTGTTGGCCGTTTTTTGCTCATCATGCCGTTCCTTGTGTGCAGTCAAAACCTGCATCTGATGAATGCTTTCCCTACTACTGGTGCTTGCCTGGCATAGCAGGCGGTGTTGCTGCTGCTATCTGCTGCTGGTTTGTTGACTGCACAACCGCCTCTCAACTTACGCAGTCCGTGTGTCTGCTTCTGCGTGCGCAGGTGAGCAGCTCACAGAGCGCTGCTGCTGCGCCCGCTGGCTGCTGGCTGGCTGCGCGTGACGGGCGTGGCCTGGCTGCTGGGTGGCGTAGCGGAGGGCTTTGCAGAGCTTGACGTAAAGGGGCGCCGGCGCAAGAAGCCCAAGGGGGATAGGTAGGCGGCTGTTACAACCAAGCTGGGTTGGGTTGTGTCGATTGTCACACCCGAGTGCGCATGGCCTCTGTTAAACAGCCGGCTGCGCAGAACGAGAGTGACCACCACATGTGAGAGTTTGTCACAAGCAGCAAGGCATGCAAGATGCAGTGAATCACACGAGATGTCAAGATGTTTGGCCCCCATCACATTTATTGCACTGTCGGCTCAGCTGTCAACAGTCCCGAGCAAAACATCCCCAAGTCGCACCTGGCAAAGGCAAAGTAGGTAATGCACGCAGTGGCGCAGGGAGAACCGCTACATGTGTGTTTTCTGTCTGGCGCACGGCTCTCGTCAGCCTAGCCTTTGACATTGGGAGCACTGGCGAGCTGACTAGTGCTGTTGTGATTCTCTGCAGGCCCAGCCAGCGCAAGCACTACCCGCCCTGCAGGCGGCTGGTGTTCCACGTGCTGCGCGGCATGCCCCGCCTGGCAGTGACACTGGAAGGGCTGCCGGCTGAGGCAGCGACAGGGGAGCTGCTGCGGCTGCAGGTGGGGGGGGGGTGACGCTGAGCAGGATCGCTTTTGATGGTGCAGGGATGACTGTTTTGTTTGATACGGCAAGCATTGGCTTGCCGCGCATTGAGCCAACCTGGTGGGGCGTGCTCCTGCTGACTGTCATATTGTTACGGTGTGCTGTCTTTTGGCATGCAGGTGCAGCTGCGCAACGTCGGGTTGCTGCCTGCTGGCAACCTCAAGGTGGCTGTCAGCAGCCCCAACGTGGCCCTGGCAGCAACAGCAGCAGCAGCAGCTGCTGCTGCAGCCGGCAGCACGGACGTGTGGCAGGAGCTGCTCGGTGAGGCGGCAACATAACAGGCGTCGTTTGCAGTACGGCACCTGCATCGCAGGAGCTGCAACATCACTGCTGTGACCTCAGCACTGCATGCTCTGCTCAGCGGTGCATCTGTGCCGAGTCACACCTTGTGATGCCTTGTGTGGCCGATGCCTGAGGTGGCAGCACGGCTTGTACAAACACAGTGCCTGCTGCCTGCACCATCAACAACGCAGTGCCTGCTGTGTCACTGTGCTGCGCTGCAGGCGCGCATGACGTCATCGCCCCTGCACGCAGCAGGACTGCTGCGCACCGCCGCCACCGATCCAGCGGCGCAGCCCTGGTGGCACGCACAGCAGCAGCAGGCAGCAGCAGCAGCAGCAAGCGGCCAGCCACGTCCGACGGCAGCAGCTGCGCTGCCTCGGCAGGCGAGCAGCAGCAGCAGCAGCAGCAGCACATGCCGCACATACACAGCACACCACTTGTGCAAGAGGGCGCTGTGGCTGCAGCTGTGGCTGCTGCTGGCGATCTGCGGAGCCCAGGAGCGGCTGCACTGTCAGCTGCGGCAGCCACGGTGTTTGGGTTGGGCGGGCCGGGCCTGGTGTTGGAGCCGGGTCAGGGCCTGACTGTGCCCATGTGGGTGCATGTGCAGCAGCAGCCAGGCCGATTTGTGTTTCAATGCGCATGGTTCTGTGAGCCCCAGGTGAGGCGGCTGTGCTGTGTAGCTGTATGAAGCCGCAGTGATGCACGGGGGCACCAGCTAGCATGGGTGTACTATGCCATAGGAAAGCGCCTGCCCTGTCCTGCCTTGCCCTGGTCAATGCACACGCTCTGGTCGAGTTCACGAACAGCTTCATCAGCGCCGCACATGCGGCCTGTTGTGATGAGTGCAGGCGCCACAGCAACGCATGCTACACATGTACCAGCCTGTCGCGCTTCGCCAGTGGGAACAACCTTCACAAGCGAGGAGTTGGCAGCTGCCTCCCAAGTCGCACTCACAGTGTGCCAGCACCCTGCAGTACTGCCTCATTGTTTTGGAGCAGGAACTGGACCCAAGCTGAGATGCTGTCATCACCTGCGGCGGTATCATTGTCTTGCTGACGTGCTGCCTGTTCACGGACTGTGGCTGGTTGGCTGCTTGCCTGCGCAGGAGTCTGTGTGCGCCGCGATGCGTCACCGGGTGCTGCTGAGTCACCACAGCCTGGCAGTAGCACCGTTACTGGAGCTGGCGGCGCCCTCCGTGTCACCCTGCGTGACGGACCTGCACTGCTACAACTTGCGCCTGCAGGCAAACACCAGCAAGGTGCAGTGCATTGTGCTGATCCTGTGCATCGTGCCGAGGGTGTTCGCCGACTGGCAGCTGATGCATACCTTGCTGTGGCACGCCTGCCTGTAGCCTCACTGTGTTGGTGTGCTGCCTAGCCGGCTTGCTCAGCGCTCCGTGCGTGCTGCTGCCTTGCATCCCCCCACGCAGGAGGCCCCTGGCACTGTGCTGCTGCGCCAGATCAGCTGCTTGTCCGCAGGAGCAGACGCAGGCTGGCGATTACGCAGCTTCAGTGGCAGCAGCAGCGACAGCAGCAGCTACCGCCTGCCAGGCGATGCTGCAGCGGCAGCAGGTCCGCAGCCGTCGTTAGCACCTGGGCTGCGGTTGGCAGGCGGGGAGGGCTGTTCCCACTATGTGCAGCTGCTCTCTCCTGCAGCTGCCTCGCCAGCTGACAGCAGCAGCAGCAGGAGCAGCAGCCAACAGGGGCTGCTGCCAGTGCTGCACGGACCTTTGCATTACTTCCACAAGCGGGGCTCAGCAGCGCGGCTCAGTGGGTGGGCAAGCAGTGGTGACAGCAGCAGTGTGACAGCAGCAGTGCTGCAGCAGCCGCTGCCGCAGCTACCTGGGGAAGGCCGGCAGCAGCAGCTGCGGCCGCTGGTATCAGAACCACCGGTAGACATGCTGCTGATGTGGCAGCTAGAACTCCAAAGCCCTGGGCTGACTCTCAATGGACTGACAGCGCCACAGCAGCAGCAGCAGCAGCAGCAGCAACCGCAGTGCTGGCGTGCGGGCTTCACATCATTCTACGACCTGTGTGCGGCGCAGCAGCTCAACCCTGTTCGGATGACGCTGGACGGCCCTGGGCTGAATGCGCCACACAAGCACGACTTCCGCGCTGCGTCGCTGTGCATTGTGCCGCTGACGCTCAGGCTGCGCAACTGCGGCACCGCTGACGTGTCGCTCACGGTGCGGGCTTCAGGTGCTTGGGAGGGGCTGGCTGCTGATCATGCCTGGTGGGCAGCACCGACCCCCCCAGGTAGCAAGCACAGCGGCCTGTTAGGGAGCAGCAGCAGCAATGCAGCGGCAGGCAGCAGTGGCGGCGGCGCAGGTCCCATGCCACCAGCGTCCCCAGCAGCCGCAGCAGTGGCGCAGCAGGCGCCGCAGCTGGGGCCCTTGGCAACCGGTGCTGCTGGGTTTCCTGCTGGTGGTGGGGGTGGCATGGGGCTCCCGGGGCTACCTCCCAGGCCCAGGACGCCCCAGTCCGCCACATCAGCAGCAGCAGCAGCAGCAGCACAAACGAGTGGCGGCGTTGTTGGCGGGGCTGGAGAGGGCCTGGGTGCAGCATTCAGCGGTTTAGGGGTCAGGGGGCCGTCCCCGCTGCGTGCTGCCGGCGGCAGTGATGCAGCTGGTGGCTATTTGCAGCAGCCGGCGGCGGCAGCGGCTGGGGCGCTGCCGCCAGCAGCGGTGGAGCCTGCGGGGGCAGCAGTGCAGGCGGGGCTGCCGCCTAGCGCCGAGCATGTGTGGTGCGGCGCCACGTGTGTGCCCGTGCGGCAGCTGGAGCCCGGCGGCAGTGCAGAGGTGGTGCTGCAGGCGGCTGTGTTCAAGCCTGGCGTGTATGTGCTGGATGACTACGGCGTTGACTGGCGGTGCGAGGGCGTGACGGCCCCAGGGGGTAGGGTGCGGCAGGGCAGCAAGGTTGGGGAGGCTATCGTGCTCAAGGTGGAGTCTGTGTGAGGCGGATGCCGCCGTCGTTCAGTCGGTTGAAGTGGCACGTTAAGCGGAGTTCTCCGCCGGTGGGTGGCGAATGTGGCTGCAGGTTTTCCTGCTGATTTGGTGCCTACAAAGATCATCATCATATTACCCATTCAAGCCATACAAAGATCACGGTTCAATGCTGGTGCCTGTACCGGTGTGTTTCAGGGCTGCTTGTTGCGCATGACAGCGCCCCTCAGGAACGATACATACACTGTGGCCTTATGAAAGGGCTTGCCACCGTGGCACTGCAGGTTGGATGGCGGCAGGGCTGCATACAAATTGCCATCTCAAGCTGGTGTCCTATGTTGCTGCTTAAACTTTAGTGGGCAGCACTGGTAGCACTGGTGGTGCTGCAGGCTTGGACCCCACCTGTTGGTTGCGCATGCCAGGTGGCATCAGGCTGGAGGGAAAGGCCTTTCGGATGTCCGTTTGGAGGGACTCTGCCGTCGTTGGGCAAGCATATCACGACGGTCAGATGTAAAGTATGACCAATGAGCGCACTTGATGCGCGTCAAGTTGGAGCTTGTGGTGCCGGCTGCAATGATCACCAACGGTGTCCACCTCAGCATGAGGGCCTCGTTACTGTCAGTGTCAGACACTCAGGAGTGTGCCAGGCAGACCCGTCAGGTTGCACGCCTTAATGTGCCCAACATTGTATCTTAAGTTATGTGTTTCAAAGTTGCGGTTGCTTCATCAGTTGACGGACGAGGAAGCGAACGCGTACTCATTTTCTGGCCAGCTAGCTGTTGCTGTGCAGCAGTGTTGTGTTTGCTTTACACATAAAGCTTAAGGTGAAGTAAACGATAGAAACAGGAGAACAGCCTTATCAACCCGAGCCGAAGGGTAGCTGGCTGGCAGAGTCACCTACAGAACGGCATGCTGGATAAAGGCGAAGCTGCAGCTCCAATGAGGCACGAAAGAAGCAGCACTCAAGTGCTGCGCGTGGGGTGCGCGCTGCTCCCGAAGAAGGCGAGTTGTGTGTTTGAACCAGAGTGCACCTTTCTTTCTGCTTGCGTAGCTAACTGCTCACGCAATCCTTACTGTGTGTACCTACACAGGTAACTCGCTATCTTACACCAAAGATGATGGAGACAGCAGCATTGCACGGCATCTTGCTGCAGCAGGTAGACTACACAAGGAGTCTGCTTACACAGGGCACCTTTGATGTGATTATTCACAAGCTGCGTCCCAACCCAGGTATGCGTCGTAGCAGTTTCTCGCGATAGCAATAGCTGGCCCTGTTGCCAGCACCTGCCACTGTTCACGCCAGCCGTGCTGGTGCTGTCCATTTTGGAACCTCCCACGCGCAGCAGCTGCTGTTGGTTGCAGCAGCACGTGTGCATTCAACTTGAACCCCGGTGGCTGCCTAGCTACCACGCTGTACAGCAACACACATCATTGCCGCTTGGTTTGGTGACACGTGGAAGCCTTAGCCAGACCTTGCAGGAAATCAAGGTGCAGCTGGCTGCCCTCGGTAGCTGCAGCGTGCACGCCTACCATGGCACTCAACCTCCAGAACTGGCTGAGCTGTTGCATGTGTGGTGCTTTATCAACTCCGCACTGCCATCCTGTGCACATCTGCTGCTGGTTCCTGCAGCCTGGGAGCACTTCCTGCTTGAGTACAAAGCAGCGCACCCGCAGGTGTGCATTATTGACCGACTGGACCGCATCCGTGCGCTGCACAACCGCGCCACTATGCTCACGCCACTCACGGGGGAGGGCATCACTCTTGCGCAGGTGAGGCCTCAGCCAGCCGATGTGTGGTGTGTGCGGGCAGCTCTTGTTCAGCACACCTGTTGCAGCTGGTGTGTGTGCGTTGCGTGGGTGTGGCTGATTCCCGCTGCCGCCTTCCCTGGCGCTTCCTCACCAATGCACTTTCTCACTGTCGCCTGCTTTCCGCTTGCAGCCACAGCAGCAGCAGCAGCAGCAGCAGCAACTTGTGCGTGTGCAGGCCCCGCTGCAAGTTGAGATCCCGGAGGGGGCCACGGAGGCAGACGCGCAGGCAGCACTCGCAGCAGCTGGTCTGCAGCCGCCCCTGCTGTGCAAGCCGTTGTGGACGGACGGGCGCGAGGGCAGCCACGGCCTCGCTGTGCTGCACGACTTGGAGGAGCTGGGGCGGCTGCTGCGCGGCGGCGTGAGCAGCGAGTTCAAGCCGCCGCTGGTGGTGCAGGAGTTTGTGGAGCACGGCGGCGTGCTGTTCAAGGTGAGGAGGCGGCAGCAGCGCAGGTGTCGCTCCGGCACTTGCAGGTGCCTGCCTGCAGGCCGTAGACAACGCCCTCGCCCGCCTCTGGGTCCTTTGCCGCTGCCTGGCTGGCGGTGCGCAGGCGTGAATATCATGTGCATGTGCTCTCGCTGTTGCTGCTGGTGTTGCCAGGTGTATGTGCTGGGCTCCCAGACGGTGGTGACTGCGCGTCCCAGCCTTGGGGAGGCCGTGCTGGAGGCGGAGCAGGGTGTGCAGCAGCTGCCGCGCATCAGCTGCGTGTCAGTGTTTGGCAAGCAGATGCAGCAGCAGAGGCAGCGCGAACAGCAGCAGCAAGCGCAGTCGCTGGGTGCTGCAGCAGGGGCTTGCTGCCACCAGGAGCGGGAACACGGCAGCAGAGAGTGCTGCAGCAGCCAAAGGCAGCAGCAGCAGCAGCAGGCCTCGTCAGGGGCGCAAGGGCTGGCTGCCGTTGCTGCGTCGTGGCGGCCGCCGGAATCAGCCATGTGTCCCCCTGAGTGGGTGACTTCCGGCCTGGCTGCGACACTGCGCAGGGAGCTGGGCATGCAGCTGTTCAACTTCGACCTGCTGGTGCCGGAGCAGCAGGCTGAGCAGCAGCAGGGTGATGCTCCGCCTCTGTGCTACGTGGTGGACATCAACTACTTCCCTGGCGTTGACAAGATCGTGGACTTTGAGTTGCGCTTCGTCAAGCTTCTGTGGGAAGGTGAGCTTGTTCGGCAGCTGGTGGCTGGGCTGCAGGCAGGACTGTGTGCACTGCGTGACAGCTGCTTGGAGTAGAAGTCGCTGAGTGTCTCAATGTGGGTTTACTGAAAAGCGATGTATTACAACAGGGTGCCCGCACGTGCTCGCTTGCTTGCAGTACAAGTTGCTGGGAATGTTGTCTGGTCACTGTTCTGCCAACCCTTGCTGTTCTGCTTCATGCTGCAGTTGCCGGTGAGCATCAGCTGCTGCGCGCAGGGAGCAGCAACCAGCTGCTGTCGCAGCCAGCAGGCAGCAGCAAGAGCAGCAGTTGCAGCCTGTTGCAGGGGGCAGCAGCAAGTCAGGCAGCCTACCAAGCATGGCTCGTGCACGCTCGTGTAGTACGTCACGTCACAGCGGTATCGGCGGGGGAGTCGGCGGCAGCGGCAGCAGCACTAGAGGAAACAGCAGCAGCAGCAGGAGCAGCAGCAGCAGCAGGAGCAGCAGCAGCAGCAGCGGAGGTAGTAGCAGTCCCGCCATGCAGCATCATCATCGCCACCAACGCCATAGTGGCGGCCTGGAGGTGGCTGGTGCTGCTGCAGCTGGGCAGTGGGGTGATGGAGTGATGGGCTCTTCACCGCCTGTGCAGGTAGCTGGCTGCAGCTAGGGGCATGCTGCAGGTGTGCCGTGCTTTGTATCTTGGTGGGCGCAGCAGCAGCAGCAGCAGCAGCGGTTGGCAGCGCTCTGCGCTGCTGCTTGTTTGCTTCTGGTGAGCGCGTTGATGGCTTGGGCTGCAGTGGATTGTTGCAGCTGGAAGCTGTTGTATCGTGTAGGTGCTTGGGCAGCATACCAGCTGGGTTTCTGGCCAGTTTTGACGCAGGGGTGGTTGCGCACTTTTCACCAGGGTCTGCCACCTGTACATGCGCATGGCGGAGCCGTGTGGTGTGCCTGCTGCATCAATGGACCTGCCTGAAATGGCTGCTCCTGTGGAAGTGCTGCACTGGGGGCAGCGTTTCCGCAGTGTGGCACACTCCGTGAGCTGAAACACGTGTGGCTTGGTCGTTTGAAATGCTGGGACACTGCACAACACATGATGCTATCGCGCTGCTACTGACATAGATGCGAGGCATGGTGCATCTCCTCTGCAAGGAACACCAAGTGTGCCTGTGCTCTGCATTTTTTGACAGGTGTGTGCCACAGCTGCGCATGTGCATGTGTGTGCGGCTGACCGCTGGCAGAGCACTCTGTCCTGCGCACTGTACAGAGGCCGACCTCACACCTACTTGGTACTGATTGCTACCTGCATGGTTGATCCTGATTTGCCTGGGGTTCCTTGTTGTCCTGAAGCTCAACAACAGCATGCTGTCGATGGACTGGGCAGCGTCAGGGCACTGCGTGAAGGCCCCGCGCGTCTCTGTGACAAGGGGTGTGGCAGCCCATGCATGCATTGCAGGGGCAGACAATGCACTGCTGGGCCGGCTTAACATGTGGCTCTTTCAAGACTGGCATTCCTTGGCTCCAGGACAGTAGGGGACGGCAACAGCAGCTGCATCGTTGTTGTTTTTCAAGAGAGTTGCAGCAGCAACACTAGCGATTGGGGATGAATTGCCAGAGCTTATAAGTCATGCCCTGGAACAGCTGCATCGCATCCATCATGGAGAACAGAGAGCAGAGGTCCTCTGCCATTGCTTCTGGTGTGGCGGCGAGGCTGGACTGCAGCAGGCGCTGTGCTACACAGTGTGGCCGGGCGCCTCGCTTCATGAGATGTTGCGACAGCGCTGGTTGTCACTTCCGTTGTCATGTGGCAGCCGAAACACAGCTGCTGCCCTGGTGTACTTTGTGTGCGTAGGGGCCGTTGCTTGTGGCCGTGGAAGGCAGCCTCAACATGGCATGGTTGGTTGCATGGCGCTGCGTGCAGCTGGGCAGCTGCCAGCAGGCTGTGCAAGCGCGTGTGCTGCTGGATAGGGGCGCATGTGCGACGTGCGGGTGGTGACAGTGTATGGGCATGTTTGCGTTGACAAGCATGAGCTGGCATGCATGTGACATGCTTGGCGTGGCACGAGCACCTGCTAGTGCTTGCAAACAGAGGCTCGGTCGCCCACCTGGTGGCTTGCGCAGCGGTCGTTATGAGGCAGGCTGTGGCAGCAGCAACAAAGTGTAAGCAGTGGATACAGTGCTGCCATGGCTCTGAAATGGCTGGCTGTGCTGTAGTGAGCAGCGTGACGGGGCGCCTGGGAGGTGACTGACCATTCAGCGCACAGGCTGCTGCTGTTTAAATCGTCACTGCTTTTGGGTCGGCAATGATACACAGTGTACAGCAGCAGGTGCGTGGCTAATCACCCAGCTTGTAGAATGGGGGTGCATTCCAGCTGCCTTGCTTGCCATGAGTGAACTTTTGATGTGTTGACGCTCAGTGGTGTCCTGTATCTGTTGTGGGTTGTTGTAGCTCATGGTTGTGCCTGATTGCTGGTTTGGAACTCGGGTGCCCAGCCCCTGAGGCCGCCCGCATCGGTCGATGCTTAATTGCTCAGGGGCCACTGGGGCTGCAAGTGCAGTCACACCTGTCACATGGCCATGCTCTCACCCAACCTGTGTTGTTCTGTTGCGTCTGTTGCTTTGTGTTGCTTTGTGGCGCCACGCTCTGTGCAGGAACGCTAGTGGTGAGTTGGGGTGCATTACTGAACTGGTGAGAGCACTGGCACAGTTTCTTCTTTCAATATTCATGTTGAGATGCAGTCACCACCTGAGGTGGTATCGTACATCAACCGGCCATTGGCACAGTTTTGTGTCTTTTCAGGCAGGAACGAGTGCAGCGAGGTGTGCAGTGTGGTGGTGACATGGCTGGATCATGGCTTGCACAGGTTGTGCTCGCAAAGTGGGCGGTTCTTTCAGTTTAAGTGGCCGCAGGAGTGCTGGTGCTGTGCTGTACTGCCACGTGGAATGCATGAGTGATTAACTTGGCTAGCATGCGGAAGTGCGCGTGATGCAGCACTTGGCTATCCCGTGCATGCACATGCATGGTGTGCTGTTCCCGAATAGCAGAAAGCTATACAGCACGTTATTGTGTGTGTGTGCTGCATTCTCTGCAGATCTATCTGCAAGTTGTTTTTTTGCAACCCTTTTGAAGGGGGTGGGTGCAGTGCACGACCCGGTGCGAAGTGCGAGCTGTTGCACTGGTTTGTACCAGCAATCAGGCTGCCCCTGTTAGTCACCTGTTTCCTGCCGTGTACTGCCTGTGTGGCCAGTGATCGTACACACTTCACGGACCAACGTGCATGTGCGCCTCAAGTTAAATGCGCTTATCAACGGTAGTATCAACGGAGTGCGATTAGCGCTGCTTCAAAACACACCTTGTCCAGGCCGTGTCCATGCTGACTGCACAATGGCTGATCGGTCGAGTGTCAAGCTATCAGCCATTTTCAGGAGGGGTGGACAAAAGGAGGAGCTGCTGGGTGATGGCCCCTCGTCGGATAAGCAGGAGCTCAACCAGCAGCTGCAGCAGCTGGCAGTGGCTTGGGCCATCCCCAAAGCCAAGTGAGCATGACACGTCCTTGTAAAAGCTTGAGGGTATCCTCTCACGTATTTGTAGACATGCAGCACCATCGCAGCGTTGGTGTGGGTGCGTCTCCTTGCAGGCGGGGCCTTGCTGCTGCTGTGTGGAGGCCGCGGTACGGCGCCTTTGAAGTGACAGTCAGGGGCCGGCAGCAATTCAATGGCCAAGGTATGCCAAGGCCACTTGACTAAACTTGCTATGCAGTGACGCAGGGAGCGACAAACAGCAACGTTGGTTGACTTGCATGTTGTCAGATGCCCTTTGCTGTTGGCACGGCAAGAGAGGATTCAAATTGCTCCTGGACTTCAGTCCATAGCAAATGCTGCTGATGTTGTGATCTGCTGCAGGTTTCATGCACAACAAGAAGTTGTACTTGAACATGAAGAGGCAGTGTGAGTGCAACAGTGCAGTCACACAAGCAATTCATTGACAGTGAATGCCACGTCCGCAAGGGACCTGGCCGCCGATGGGAAAGTGTTGCAGAAGTAAAGCAGTTGTTGACATGCATGCTTTTGCCAGCAATGGATGTCCCACCAACTCTCTTTGTCTAATGATTGCTCATTGTGGGTGCTGCTCCACAGCGATAATGTGACTGGCAAGGTGAAAGTACTGGCTCAAGTCTTGCGATGTATGCCAACAAGGTGTCTAGCAACCGGCCAGCAATGCTCTGCTGCTGTCTTGCACATGCAGATCTGTAGTGCTGACGGCATCATGCCATCTTGAAGCAGTTACTGCTACTGGTACCGCCGTCGTTGGAAACAGTTCAGCACAGCACGCAGATCAAACGGTGTCGGCACTGCCTGCTGCTGCTGCTGCTGCTGCTGCAGGTTCATGATGGATCAGGCTGAACTCATGCTGCTGGTGGAGCAGCAGGAGGGCAGCAAGCAGCGGCTGCTGTCCATGCAAGAAGCGCTTCACATGATGGTGGGTGAGCTTGCACAGCTGGTCATCAGCGAGACCGTAGTTGTGCCAGCGCAACGAGAGCAGGCTGCGTGAGCTTTGCACACTCACCGTGTTGGTCTTTGCGTGCAAGCAAAAGGAGCAAGAGCTTCAGCTGCGCAACACCAAGTTGAAGCGAGTGTTCACTCGCTGCGGGTTGCCGCCGAGCGGTGCCACCTGCTGAAGCTTCTGCTGTTGTACCTCGAGGTGACACCTAAGCGCAACGGAACCAAACCACTTTCATCTACCCTGCACAGGTGTCGTTGGGTGTCAGCCATGAGCGGCTGCAGCTGCTGAGTCACCTCAACCGCATCGGCTACCATGTCAGGAGGTGCGTTAGGAGTTACTAGGATCTGACCCGCGTCCAGTGCCTGGTTTGGTGCAGGGAGTCCGGCGCCAATGGCTGGGTGGTGCAGGGAACAGCTGCAAGCTACAGTGAGGAAGGGCGTGGAGCATGCTTGGTCAGGGATCCAAGCATCCACAACCAGCAAGGGGTTGAGTACCAGCTCCACATGCTGATGTGCTGATGTTGCCTTCATGTGAGGACTTTTAAAGCAACCCAACGAGCGTGCCGGCTGCCCCAACAGCCACAGCAGTAGCTGCTCCGATCCCCAAGTTCCTCTGCTGCTGGTTTCCTGCTGGTGTGCAGGCATCCGGCGTGTTGGACTGGCACCCGCGCAGCAGCCGCCAGCAGCGACATGGCAGTGCAATCCCGCCTGGGCTGACACAGATGGCCTGCCACCCACCAACAATCTCAACAAGCACTGCTGCTTCCCGCGCAGCAGCAGCAAACGCAGGTCCAGCTGCCAGCAGCAGAACAAGGCACAGCAAGGGTTGTAGGGCAGCAGCCAGCAGCAGCAGCAGCAGCAGCAAGAGCAGCAGAAAAGGAAGCGGCGCAGGGTTGCTGCCGCTGAAGCAGAAGCAGCAGAGGAAGCAGCAGCACAGCCGCACAGCAACAGGTAAGGCGGCCAGTGTGCGAGTGTTACGTATTCAGAACTGCCTCACGTTGGTACATATGGAGCAGCGCTTGCGTCTGCTGGAATGTCTTGCCAACAAAGTGCATTGCGTACCAGAATTTCTGGTTGCTTGCAAGTGCACATGCTGCTGCAGCCTTCTTCTGGCGCGGCGTACTGCTGTTGATGACAGGTTTCGCTGTGGCTGGCCGTGGTGTTGTCTGTGCAGCTGCCATTGGTGACCGGCTGGTGGGAGCAAGTGCCGGCATGGCTTGCAGGAGCCCACGAAGTGCTTGCAGGAAAGGCAGGCAGCAGTGCAATCAGTGGGCAGCAGCAAGCAGCCGTGGGCCCAGGCTCACACCAGGATGGGTTGTTGGGGCGCAGCTGCGACGGCAGTTTCCTGGCTTGGTGCCGCTGCCGCATACACATGGCAGCAGCAGCATCAGGAGCAGCAGCAGGCGCAACTGCAGCAGCGGCTGCATGTAGGGTGCCACCACGACACAGAGGGGGCAGCTGA
This sequence comes from Scenedesmus sp. NREL 46B-D3, assembly GCA_014080715.1. NCBI lineage: Eukaryota > Viridiplantae > Chlorophyta > Chlorophyceae > Sphaeropleales > Scenedesmaceae > Scenedesmus > Scenedesmus sp. NREL 46B-D3. The sequence goes on from JACERP010000340.1 coordinate 80,083, forward strand.
GATGGTGAGCATAATTTGCAGCAATTTGTATGCTGCTGCCAGCAGAGTTCATGCTCTGTCACCAGCAGGTGCTGTCGCAACTGTTGGCGCACTGCTGCTGCAACCCTGCAGTGCT
>JACERP010000341.1:0-80187 GCA_014080715.1 Scenedesmus sp. NREL 46B-D3
AGCACACGCAGCCGCAACTCACCTGCCAGCATCAGCAAAGTGAGCCGAAGCAGCAGCAAGATGAGCCAGGACAGCAGGTAGAACCAGAGCAGCATACCTCAGCAGCACCAGCTGATGATGCTCAGCAGGCACAGCAGCAGCACAGCAGCAGCACGTGCTGCAGCAGGTACAGCCGCACCAGCGGCTTGAACAGCAGCTGGTGTCTTTCAGGCGTCTGCGACAAGCAGTCAATGCGCGAGACCTGTATCGCCGCACAGCACTGATTGTGGCAGCAAAGCAGGGGCACCTGCATGCTCGAAGCTGCTGGTGGAGGGTGCTGCCAACCTGTTTGCAGTGGACAGGGAAGGCACACGTGAGTTGTGGCTGCCTGTGCTGTTACATCTGCTCGTACACCTCTCTCAAACCCGCTCACTGCAGTAGCAGGCAGCTGCAGATGAGTCGTGCAGATCCGCAGTACCAGAGTGCGGCCGCTGCATTGTGACTTGCACAGTACTGGCAGGCTTCCTTCATTGCTCACACGATTTCTAGCAAGAGGGACGACACAGAGGAGAGCCACCCCAGACCGCTGCCAGTGGGTCCCCGACCAGCAGGTCAACAAGCCTGTATCCAGTGCAAGATATGGCCATGTAACAACAGCAGTTGCATGGCTGGTCTGTCTTGAGATGATCACTGTTGTCCCTGATTTGAATCACTGCGTCAGTGCGCTCCCGCGTAGGCTGAAATCTCCACAAGGTTGCTTTCATGCTGTCACTGTTACATTTGGCATCCCAGGCTTTGCATGTTTGAACTTGCTCGCCTGCCAACTTTTTATAGAGAGAGAGTAATCAGCTACACATGGGTCCAGTCAATCTTGACCGTCATGAGCCACCCCGAAAAGAACACGGTGTCAACGCATGACAGGAAAAAGATGAGCCTTTGAGGCCTCCTTGCCTGCCTGCCTGCCTGCCTGGTGTTGTTAGGTGCCTGCACTATGCTGCGCTGCATGGCCATGGGGAGGTGGCTGAGTACCTGCTTCAGAAGGCTCGCGACAGGAACCTGGCCAGCAGGTGCGCAAACACCGGCAACAGCAGCTCCATGAGCCTGCACGTCAAGCTCATGCCAGTGCATGCCTTGGCAGCGCAAATCTGAGCTTGCTGCTTACTGTTTAGCCGAGCTTCTCCGGCACTGCCCCCCACGCCTGGTGTGAATTTTCCTACAGCTTCATCGTGCAGCGTCCATACGGTGCCTGCTGTCTTGTGGCTGCAGGTTTGCCAACAAGCGCAACCTCAGCGGCTTCACTCCGCTGCACTATGCGGTGTGGGGCTGCAGCGAGCCGCTGGTGATGTCGCTGCTGCAGGCTGACGCTGACGTGTCGTGCGTGAACGACCGCGTGTTTGACGCCTGGCTGACGGTGCCCGTGGGCAGCACCCCGCTGCACCTGGCCGTGGTGCGCAACCACATGTCCATCGCGCTGATGCTGCTGCAGCACTACGTGAGTGAGGCCTTGGTGGACGATTCTGTGCGCAACCGGCAGGCTGCGACCAGCCACAGCTGCTGGCATGGCAACGCTGCAGCGGATCTCAAGGCTTGACAGCCTTGACGTGCTGCACACACATGCGTGCTGCCGGCACACCGTCCTGGCCATGTTTGCGGGTTTAAGCACAGCAGCTGCAACCGTGCCTCCTTCACGCCCACCCCCAGCTAGCCTCTCCCACTCAGTGGCTGTGCTGCTCACACCTGCTTCTCGAGCGCTGCAGGAGGTGCAGCTGCTCAGCGGGCCGTCGGACGTTCCTCGCTCCCAGGACCCCCGCACCATCCCCAACCTGTACGGCATGAACCCAGCGCAGCTGGCAGCACACCGCGGCCACCGCCAGCTGGCACGCGTGCTCACACCGTCGCTGTCGCTGGCACGCGTGCTGGAGGCGATGCAGCCTGACGCCCCCAGGTGAGGCGGCTGCATGACGGGAGGGGACGGGGAGCTGCTGCTGTGGATTCAGTGTGTGTGCCAGCTGGCTTGCGGCCTGAGCACGCGGGTAGCGGGGCTCCAGCTGGGCAGTGGCAGGAGGGTGCGGCTAGCTACGTGTGCTGCATACGAGCTGGTGCTGTGCTCTGTCAGAGAAGTGCTATGCGGCCAATGTTCTTGCGGTGCACTTGCCGCGGTGTGTGCAGTCGCTCTCACCTGCCGCTATTGCTACTGCCGCGGAGACTGACACTGCGTGTGTTTGTGCCGGCGGGTGGCTCCCTGCTCTTGCCTGTTTTGCAGGGTGTATGGTCCTCCTAGTCTGAGGGCGATTGCAGCGGGTGTGCTGCAGGCCAAGCTCACAGAGGAGCTGGAGCACCTCAAGCTGATGCAGGCAACACAGCCGCATGACGCAGCCAAAGACCTTGGCATGTCAGACACACCTGCTGGCAGCTCAGGTGCCTGCTGTGGCCAGGCATGTGGCGACTGCAGCCCCTGCTGTGTTGCCCCGTGCTGCTCACAGCATGCTGCCATAAACTGCGGCGGCGGCGCTGACGAGCTGGTGCGTGCCAGCACCACGGACAGTGCGAGCAGTGCTGCATGCGGCGGCCCTGCTGGCAGCGGTGCAGTTGAGTGCGGGACTCCTGCTGCTGCTGCTGCTGCTGCTGCTGCTGCTGAGGTGGTGAAGGCATGCAGTGGGACTGCGGGCTGTTCTGTGCTGTCTAGGGCGACCAGCAGCGGCTGGTACGAGGAGCAGTGCTGTGTGTGTTGGGAGGCGGATGTGTCGGTTGCGATTGGGCCCTGCATGCATGCGCTGTGCCTCGCATGCGCCCGGCAGCTGGTGACCAGCTCCAGCCGCACAGGCGCAACGTGCCCCTTGTGTCGCAGCTACATCGGCGCGTTCGGCCTGCTGCCGGAGGGCAAGGATGCACGGAGCATGCAGCTTGTGTCGGGGGCTGACGCATAACACCGAGTTTTTCATGTGTAGAGCACTGTATGCCAAAGTGGGGTGAGGGATGCAATGAGCATGCTGAGCATGCTGTACATGAATGGTGCACTTGATGGTCGTGTTTGCCACGGCACTTCTCCTGGGCTCATCATCATACTTATCCTAGCCAATGAAGCCAAAGCATCAACACCAATGGCCCCACATCCCACTGCGCCCCTCATGGGTTGTGCTGTGGCTGGCTGGCGCTCTGCTTGATGGGCCCAGCTGTGAAGCTTGTGGTAGTATCATTGGTTTGAGCGCATGCTGTATATGATGACGATCACCCCTGCTTGTGCATGTTGCCGGCATGAAAATGTTTTTCTTCAGTAGCACACGCATGTGTAATACATACATGCATCAGGCGGTGAAGAGGTTTGCCCCAAGCTGAGGTTGCGCGCAGTGGTGCAACTTGGTATGGGCTTCAGGCTGCACCAGCTTTTGTGTTGGAGTCAAGTTTTGTGGTGGTCCTGATGCATGGGATGTAGCTGGTACTCCTGCCAGTCACTTAACGCCTGCAGAACAGCAGGCATATGCATGTGTGGGAATTTGAGCTTGCAAACAATCACGGCTGTGGCTGCTCTAGTTTTCCAGGTCATTGCAGGCACAATGTTGTTGCCGCCTGATCTGATTGCACAGCAGGTGTGACTGTGTACAGTTTGCGCTTGTTACAATCAGCAGCTGTTTCAGTTGTTTGGTGCACTCGCTGCGTGGCATGCCCGCCTGGTGCATTGCTGTTCAGTGATGCGCCTGTGACACCGCTGCTTTCTGGAAGCGCTGTCATGGAAGTTAAGACGACGAGCCGGTTTGAACACAAGGACAAAGTCACAGGTACTTCTGCTGAAGGCTGCATGGCCTCTGGCTGACTTCTTGGTGCTCAGCAAAGTCATGCGGGAGCGATGCCTCTTGCTGTGTGACTCTCCGGAATGGGTTTTGGTGTTGTAGCAATTGCCTGGTGTTGCAGGAGCCTTGGGCAGGTTATGCTGACCCCGCAGGCATGCTGGTTTGATGGGCAAGCGGCGGCTTGTACTGCGCTGGATGTCCCTTGCGTTGCTGCTGTCTGTGGATATGTGTATGGCTGCAGGGTGCTTTTGCACACCTGTTCACCACCGGGAACGGGTGGCATGGCAATTGAACTGGCTGCAGAGCAATTGCATGGCTGCAATAGCGTTGGCCTGCTGGTATATGTTCTGGCGCATCATATCGCATACAGGGTGTTGCTAACATGGTGAAAGCAACGGAGGGGTGGTCGACCTTACAGCACACACTACACTGATCATGGTTGTACGTTGCATACTGTTGTCAGCTTGCTGTCTGCGGTGGTGTGCTGCAGGCTGAGGACAATTTGCGCATGTGGCCGCGTCACTTGTGAAGCCCAGGTTCCCTGCATGTAGGATGGCAGTAGCCTGATGCTGCTGTCCACGTGCTGTACAGCATGTTGTACAGCTTGCGAGCTGCACAGCTTGCAACGTGCAGCAGCTCTATCGTGTAGGGTGCAGCATAACGACGCGGCTGCCTGCGTTGCCAGCTGGATCTGGGCAACATCACGGAGCAGCACAGCTATTGGCTGATAGCAAGCACAAACTGGCTGCAGTGCATGGGGCACCAATGAGTCTTGCCTACGTTGCATGTGGTGTTATGCTGCTTGGGGCATGGTTGTCCATTTGCACACTGGTACACACCCACACAACAACAACTCAATCCATGCACAGCCCGCTTTTGTTGAGCAGTTGTTGCAATGCATTGTTACAGGACAGCAGCTCGCACATTCAGCAGGGCTTCAAGCTCACCTGAAAACTGCCACTGGTAGTGCTTCGTGGCAGCCACCGTGTTCATGAACTCAATACCTTACAAGCCGCATGTTGTGCATTGGCGGTGTATGCGAGCACCTGGCACTGGCGAATGTGAGACATGCAACCTGCGATGGTGCTGTGGTTGTTGCTGTTTACGGTGTCCAATATACAAGCACCCTGCATGATGTGTGCAGCCAACTATGCATGGCTGCTGCTAACCGCGGTCAGTGTCCGTGCTGCCACCAGCTGTTGCCGTGTTGTTGCGCCCTAGCTGTCCTGTTGGCGTCACTGACCGGTGTTACGGTGAGCCAAGCGGCTGCATGTTAGTGTGCAAACTTGCTGGCAGGCGCTGCCACGCTTCTTCATCTGGCTCCTGCTGGTTTGCGGCTGATGCGTTTTGTGAGTGTGCAGCACTGAAGCCCACCTGGGTCTCAACAACTACTTTGACACACATGGGCTTCGAGGCAACAGGTGACAGTCACATACATGCGCAGCACAGGGGCTCATTCTTAGTGCACTTGCTGGTGTGCTGTCAGTTCAAAGGTGGCAGCTCGATGTGAGCCGATATATCATGTAATATGATAATGATATGGCAGCCTCAACATCAGCATCTGTTCCTTTGCGATGCTTTGGCAACAGCAGCACACGGACAGCTTAGGTGGCTGGCTGGGACCGCAATCCCTGAGTGTAAAAATGCCAGTCGGGGTGTTGGAACTGGGGCATTCAGCTGGTCTTTGGCCCCATGCAGTAGCACCATGCCAGTGTTGTGTGTTGACTGGCGGTTGGCCGGTTAAAGTGTGCTGCTTGGTGGTTAGCTGCTGCGGCAGGGTTTGCTTGCCTCGTACATCTACATATGCCGTGCTCATTTCAGGGAAGTGGCAGTCTTCATGAAGTCTTGCTTTATTTATGCTGTGTACACCAAAACTGCCTAATGCACGGCACTGCAATTTTTCGATATCGCAGAATGCAAGGAGTTTATGTAGCTGTCGGGGCAGGCCCTGCAGGAGCTGCCATGGCAGTGCCATGCACACGCCTGCACAAGTTCTGGTCTGCAGGGTCTTGAAGAACACTTCAAGCAAAGCTTATGTCATGTGTGTGTGGTGCTTGCAACAGACTATCAGAACTTTTTTGGTATCTGTTTGGTATCTGTGGTCGTAGTGGTGGTACAGGCTTTGCATCTCGCAATTCCACCACCACCATGATACGATATGGCTAGCAGTGGTCGACCACTGTGTTAACACTGTGTTGACGTCAAGACATGTCGTGCTTTCTTTGATGTGTTAAAGCATTGTGCCTATGTTGCAATGCATAGTATGAGAGTGGCACAGAGGGTTGCCAAAGCCAGCAATTGTGACCATGCTGCTGGTTGGCATGACAATATTGGTGTGAAGACAAAGGGGCACCGCACTGCAACTGCCAGTATTTGTTGCAAGATACTGCTCTGTTATGGTTGGACAATGTTTGGCAAGGACATAACAAGGATAGCAAGGACAGCAGCAGCCCTGTTTCACACGGGTGGCCGGCCTGTATCCGCAGCAGTCACACTTGGCAAGCCCAGCTGCATCGCAATGTCTGCCGCTGGGTAGAGGGGTTGTCCTGCACCCCCCCCCCCCACCCCCCGGGGGGGTGGTCCTGCTCCATGACCTGCAGCAGGACACCACCCCGTGGCTCGTGGCTGTGCGTATACGCTTTGTAAGCACCCACAGCAGCAGGCACATGCAGCGCTGCAACTTGCGCCTCCACGTCTGGCTATGCAAATCCTGTTCAAGTGCTCCTGATGAGTCCTCTGCAGAGGACGTACCAGCTGGTACGTCGACAGGCGCAGGCGGGGCCAAGTCATGCACTGCTGTGGCGCAGCAGCATACAATGCTGGATCTGGACAGCGCTTTCTACATGTCATCAGTGGCGCCAGCATCGTTCACAGTGGGTGGGCCAATGGCGCTGATGCTATGGCTTGAATGGGTGATATGATGATGATGACAGTGGGTGGTCCGCGCTGCATGCATGAGCAGCAGCAGTTGAGACTTGCACGAGCAAGCACACTGCTGTGGCTATGCTGGCCTTTTCCAGGCCATGGAGATCTTTGTGCCTGCTGCCACAGTTGATGAGTAAGGACATGAGCACAAGCCGCTGCTATCAGTGCTGCATGATCTATACAGATGCACATGTGCATGAATGCTTGAAGGTGGAAGCAGCAGTAGTGCTCAGCAGTGCTGTACACGCTCCAGCAACTGAGCATACACACGGCGTTGTCTGGGTGTGTGAAGTCATGGATTGAGGCAGGCAAGAACCACTAATCGTGTACGAGTATCACACACAGCACTGTACAGGCACCTCTTTACGCTCTGTTACGGTGTGTGTGGTGTACGCCCCAGCAGCAACAAAGCATCAACTACCATGTTATAAGGATAAGTTTTGAGGTACTAGCAGAAGTTCCGAAGCTGGCTAATTGGCCTCCCATCACACCACGCGATGACAAAGCTTTCATAATCGCCAGCAAGTGACTGGACCCAGCACTGCACACATTTGGCTCCTTCTGGATGTTCCAAACTCTTATATATTTCTTGTCTGACGCCCTAAAAGCCTGAGTAGGCATTTCAGACATGACTAGATGGTGTCAGCGCTCAGGTCACCAGCCAATCGTCAGCCACCCGTAAATAGAAGTTGACAGTAATAGATATCAGGCGTGTTCACATGCTCTGCCTGATGTGGGAGGTCACCTGCTTTAACGCGGATGTTATAACCTTCTAATGATCGCAGCGCAGCCACTGTGGCAGCTGCGGAAGCCACTTTACTATTCAGTTAGCATAGAATTGTTGGCAACAAAGACAACATCACTGTGAAGCCAGTTACCTGTGCTTCATCGTATGCAAGCGCGCAATTGCAACACACTCCCTGCGATGTTGTGCATACCGTGCACAGTATCAACTTGACTTGCGAAGTAAAACAGTATTATCAGAAAGTTCAGGTCATCAGTCAAGCAAGCAAGATGGTGGGCGTAACCATCTTTGCGAATATGGTCTTGGCCGCTATGTGTGGCATGGGCGCTGTCTTCAAGGCCCACTTGGCCCCTGCAGTTGTTAAGGTGAGCCATTAATTTGTCTTTTGGAATGATAGGAAGGCCAGGCCATTACACGCAGAGCAAAACAGCACAGCACACTGGCAGGAGCTGGCTGGGCACAGCTTCTTTTGCGGGTGGCCTATTACAGCTTTGCTCGGTATAAGATTGAGTGCATCATTAATGCATTTTCAGAAGGGTCAGGCCATCACACAGCAGGGCAAAACAGCACAGCACAGGAACTAGCTGGGCACAGCTTCCTTTGCCGGTGACAGCCAGACCTATTACAGCTTTGCCCGCTAAAATAATACGCATGTTATACTTATTTAATTGGTTGCAACCCAGCAATTGCAGCGCTTGTGGGATCTGCCGGGCCGGATGTTTAGCAGCATCCCAAGTAAAAGTAGGCACTGAAACAACCAGCGATCGCAGAAACAACAACTTTATGCTTTGTTGAATGTGCAAAAAATTCTTTTATGTGCCGCAGTTTTCTCCGTACCCACCAGTAATATGGACAAGCTCTTGCGAGTGCAACGGGACGCAGGTGGCACTGGAGGACAGCCCAGGGCCTCCCTGCTTCATTTTGCTGTCTCCCGACCGGGCGCAGATGTCGCCACCAACCCTGGCAATTCCACCCCAGCAGCACTGGAATGCCGCTGCTCACTGCAAGCCAGGCAACACAAACAACACCATACCCATGCAGCAGGTGCCTGCTGGTGCACACCCATCACCCTCCATCAGCCTCAGCTGCAGTGCCTGCCGCTCCCAGGTTTGCAACACGAGGCATGCGGTGCTTCAGTCCCCCTACAGCAGCAATGCGCAGTGCCTGCTGCGGCCAGCTGCTCATCCTGCGCCAGTGTGGACGACCTCGTGCTTCACCCCCATGGACTTCAGCGTGACAGAGATGGAGCGGGAAGATCGTACATGGGCGCCCTGCCTGATGCTTCCCCTCCCTTGGGCACAGATGCTGCCACCCACAGTGCCAAACCCCACCAAAATGCACCTGGATGCCGTCGTGTCGTGTCACCCTGCCCGCACATCCACGGTTGCGCCGGCGCGCCACATGCCTCCCGAAGCAATCACACCGTCCGAGTCATCCAGCTTGAGCTGCAATGCTTGCCGCTCCTTGGCGTGCGACGCGAGCCATGCGCTGGCCGAGTCCTCCTGCGGCATTGGCTACAGCGATACCGCACAGCGCCTGCTGCAGCCAGCTGCTCGTCCTGCACCAGTTTGGACGCTCTCGTGCACCACCCCGCTTGACTTCAGCGTTCCGGAGATGGCGCGGGAGGGCCGCACCTGGGCGCCCTGCCTGGTGCTGCCGCCTGGTTGGGCGCAGATGTTGCCGCCCACAGTGCCCACACCGACCACCACCAAGATTCACCCGGATGCCCTCATGGTGTGCCAGGCGGCCAACTTGTCTGCCACTGCTGCAGCAGACGCACCACATGCTGCCAGCCTGAGCTGCGACGGCAGCCGCTCGCCCGCCTGTGACGCGTGCCATGCAAGCCATTCCACATCCAGCATCGGCTGCCAGCTGCTGCCAACAGCAGCAGCAGCAGCAGCGCAAGGCCTGCACCCAACACCCAGGATGGCCGAGCTGGTCATCGAGCATGGTAAGTAGAAGCACCTCTGCTGCCTGCTGTGCTTGCAACGAGGCTAGTCAGCAGCATCATGTTATAACATGACACAGTTGTTACTTGTGAGCAACCACATTGTGCTGACGTCCATGCACTGTTGCTTGCCAATCAGCTGCGCAGCCAGCTTCTATGGCAGCATGCCTGCTTGCGCCCGTTCCTGCGACTGCGCTTGACCGCTGCACATCTTGCTGCTGCTTCTGCCCCTGTGCTGCCGCCACCAGGCCTGCAGCTGCTGTGCGCAGCCCTCTTCGTCCTGGTGTGCATCCTGTCAGGTGTCGTCTAGTTTTACCGAGCAGAGCTTGCCAAGGCGCGCCGCGTCATCAACCAGCTGAAGGAGAACCACGAAGGAATTGATTACCTGCTCGTGCGCGAAATTGAGGGCATGCGCAGCAAGCTCGCCAACGCGCTGGTCGACGCGAACAACATGGTGAGCTGCTGCTGCCGCTGCTGACAGTGCGGTGTAACAGGCGGCAGTATGCAGTGGACTTGGAGGCCCCTGCCTCACCACCCTTTCTCCTGCCAGCACAGCTTGCCGCCACATGCCGTCCCTTGCAGCACACATGCTGGCAGCTGCACTGCCCGCAGCAAACCGTGCACCCCACCTGGCACCAGCCTGATGGCAACGGGTTGTACATAGCCCCTCTTCAGCGTCAGATTGCAGGTGGCCTTGCCCCTCCTGCCCGAGACAGTGTCTTGCCCGCTTGCCATGCACTTGCTGACTGCCATAATTGTTGTCTCACGTGCTTGCGCAGGAACCGCATAACCCGATGAGCCTGGCCCCGTCCGACGACCCTCAGGGACTGCATGCTGAGGTGGGTGTGGCTGGTGCAGGGTCGGCCAAGCTGGCCAAGTTGGCATCGGCCACTGCAGGCCCAGTGGTGCGCAGTCCTGCAGTGCTGCTGGCCTAGCTGCTGCGTTCAGTCAGAATTGTCGCTTGGCAGGGCGCTGCCTTGCTGCGTGCACGGGCGTGCCAGCAGTTGCATGATTCAAATCATGTGTCACCTGCTGATCAACTTGATGGCTTGCTTTGGGGCTGCTGCACTCCATTGGATTATTCTGCTGAACATTGACGCATGTGTGACACTGCAGATTGAGGACAGCACCCCAAGTCCTGACACCAGCAGCAGCCAGGACTCACCAGAGGAAGATGACAGCACCCGAAGTCCTTCCAACAGCAGCAGCAGCAGCCGTCCGACCTCTGTGTTTGACACACCCATGGCAGCAGCCGCCAGCCGCGTCACCATCACCCCCAACACCAGCCCAAGCAGCAGCTCGCCCAAGGCTGCCAGCAGCAGCAGCAGCAGCAGCGGACGGGGGCCTGGGGTCAGCAGCAGCTTGTCTGGCAAGGCCAGCAGCTGCAAGCAGCTGCTGCTGCTGCAGCAGCAGCAGCAGCCTCGCCCAGTGTCATCCGTGCACCCGCGCACTCTTGGCGGCACACCCACGCCAGCAGGCGGCAGCACACGCAGCAGCCCAGGCAGCGGCCCAGGCAGCAGCCCTGGCAGCCGCCGAGTGGGAAGCCGTGCACATGCTGCTGCTGCTGCTGCTGCTGCTGCTGCTGCTGCTGCTGCTGCTGCCTGCCGCAACCTACCACCGGCACACCCCGGGCACGCTAGCGTCGGGAAGGATGCAGTGCCAGGCAATGGCCATGCTGACCAGCATGCAGCAGCAGCACTGCAGCAGCAGCGCAGCTTTGGCGGCCGCGGCAGGCTCACCCCAGCGGCACACCCAGGGCACGCCAGCGTCGGCAAGGCAGTCGCAGCGCTGGAGGCGCGCGACAGCAGCAGCAACGCCAGCGGCAGCCGGCGCAGCCAGCAGTTGCCTGCAGTCACCGAGCGCAACCAGCATGCGCAGCACGCCCACCCTGTGATGCTCAAGCAGCAGCAGCAGCAGCAGCGGTAGGTTGCTTTGAAAAAACATGGCACAAATACAAATTTCATGGCCCGAAGAAGCATTGGGAGGCTCCTCAGCGCTGTGGCGACAGCTGGCGAGCAGGTCATGGTGCGGCGACTGAACCCCGGCTTGCCGCTGGTTGGACCGCCGCAACAATGGTGGCTTCAGCATGGTGCCTGCAAGGAAGCACTGTGGGAGGCAGGCCCATTTGTGTATCTGTAAATAAATCCCTCATAGCAAGCAGCAGCGAAAGCAGCAGAGGGTGCAGCAGCAGCGTTGATGGTTGCTGCTGCCGCCAGCTGCTGGTGCTGGTGCTGCTGCAGGCAGTTGTGTATTTCCATGTAGACCTCCTTTGTCAGCTGTGGAGACGGCACAACACTAGTCTAGCGGTATTTGAGTTAGCAGTGCTTGTGTTAGCAGCACTGCAGATACTTGCAATAAAGGTGGCACCCCCAAGGCAGGCGGATTGGCTGCAACATACACAGCGCCTGCTGTGGGTCTTGGACATGTACAGCAACAGGCAGCTGCAGGATATGGACTAAGGAAGGCCCGCGGAGGAAGGAACAGGAGGCTGCGCAGCGCCCAACCTGCCGTGTGCTCTGGTCCAAGGGGGCTGCCGAGTGCCGTGGCGTTGGGTCGCGCGTGGCGGTGCGGCGGCTGCGAAGCTCTCACTGTTGGTGGCCGCGGGGGGGGCGGGGGGGTGGGTGGGCGGGTGGGCGGGGGGGGCGGGGGTCTTGTTGCGCGTGTGGTTCCGGGTGTTAGCGTGGTGTGAGCGTGGTGTGAGCGTGGTGTGAGCGTGGTGTGCCGCGGCCGGCTGCCTGCCCTGCCCTGCCCTTGTCACAGCTGTCCCGGCCCTGCCGCCAGGTACGCTACAGGTTGCCTTTCACATGCTGCATGCCATGCCTCATCTCTGCTGTCCACTTGTTGCCTGTTTGCTGTGCCTTGCGCGCTGCCAGCCTGCACATGCTGCCTGCCAGCCTCACCTGCCGTCTGCTTGCTGCCTATTCTGCCCTGCCTTTCATGCTGCCAGCCTGCACATGCATCTGCATGCCCTGCCTAACTTGTGAAAACCACTTGCCCCCTAACCCTCACCTCCCTGCCTTGCCTGCCTGCCAGTTCCTGCTTCCTGCGGCCGGCCGTGTAGGTGCGTGCGTGTGCCTGTGCCTGTGCCTGTGCCTGTGCGTGTGCGTGTGCATGTGTGTGTGCGGGTGCGTGTGCGTGCGCCCGTGCGTGCGCGTGCGCGCGTGCGCGTGTGCGCGTGTTTTTTGTTGTGTGTGTGTTTTTTTGCGTGTGTGTGTTTTTTGCGTGTTTTTTTTGTGTGTTTTTTTGCGCGTGTGATTTTTTTTGCGTGTGTTATTTTTTTTGCATGTGTGTGTGTGCGGCTTTGTGCGAGTGTGTTTTTTTGCGTGTGTGTGTGTGTGTGTGTGTGTGTGTGTGTGTGTGTGTGTGTGTGTGTGTTGCGTGTGTTTTTCTTTGCGTGTGTTTTTTTATGTGTGTTTTTGGAGAGCGGCGCCACAGTGAGAGCTAGCGGCCAATGCATCGCCGCGCGTTGTAATTCCCAAGCCACACCCCGCTGGCTCACTCCAGTGGGCCAGCGGTGGCACGCACTTGGCAGCCCCCTTGGACCAAAGCACACGGCAGGTTGGGCGCTGCGCAGCCTTCCATTGCTTCCTCCGCGGGCCTTCCTTAGTCCATCTCCTGCAGCTGCCTGTTGCTGTACCTGTCCACGACCCACAGCAGGCGCTGCGTATGTTGCAGCCAATCTGCCTGCCTTGGGGGTGCTGTACCACCTTTATAGCGAAGTATCTGCAGTGCTGCTAACACAAGTACTGCTAACACAAATACTGCTTTTATAATAGTGCTGTGCCTTCTTCAGGGCCAGCGGTGGCATGCCCTCTTCAGAGCACACGGCAGGAGGTGCTGCAAAGCTTTCCGCAAGGTCAAGACCATCACCTTCAGCTCGCTTGATGCCACTGTCACCGCCACCTGGTTACGACAAGACTTGCGCAGGACACCCCAGGGGCTGCTGCAGTGCCTCGCGACCGGTGAGCCCGGGCGGGCAAATCTGGCAGCTAGTGACCCGTGACGGTGATGCTGCATGGTGGCTGCCAGGACGATGCCTGCTCGTCTGGTCAAGCAGCGCAGAGCAGCTCGACGCCTGGTGGACAGCTGTGCAGCAATGCCCATGACATGCGTGCACTGCTGCTGCCTGCAGGCACAAGGCAGGGAGGCGACCGCCAACGATGACGTCATGATGACACGGCGGTCCACGCAGCGCCCAGGGCTGGTGATGCCCGCCCCCATCAGCCTCCATGGACCAGGGAGAGGAGAGGGGTTGTCCTGCGTACACACCTGCCAGCATGCGTCAGGTAGGGGGGCTGCAGGTATCCGCCGGCTCCTGCAGTATGTCGGGCTGTAGTGCTGTCCATGTTTATGTGTACATGCTGTGCCATGCCCAAGTTGCACTTCAGCACACATTCTGCAGTCCAGCACTGCAGATGCAATGCCTGCAGTCATAACCTGTGTATCCCTGCGCAGCCGTCAGTTTTATCAGTGCAGTGCTGACAAAGTTTCGTGCTGCGCTGCCCTGTCGCAGCTGCAGAGGATGCGGTGGCCTGTACAAGCGGCCGGCAGCACATCACCAGCCACGCGCCAATGGCCTACCCAGCAGCACAACCAAAATGGCCACTGTCCGCGCCATTGCCAGCCACCACTTGGTAACAGCGCAATGTATGTGGTAATGCATGTGCCTGCGCACGCAGCCGCTTGCCATGCTGTTGACTGATGTGCCAGCTGCTAGCGGCACAGTGACGCATGTTGCGTGCGTTCTTCAATTGACGTTCATGTTTTACGCAACAAGGATTGGGCAGCCAATGACGCTGCACACAGCAGCTGTGCTAGGTGGCGTGTAGCATACAGGATGCCTGCTCAACTGGTCAAGCAGTGCGGCCTGACGGTTTATGAACAGCTGTGCAGCAATGCGCATGACGCGTCTGCACTGCTGCTGCATGCAGGCACAAGGCACGAGGCAACCGCTGATGACGACATCGCCATGAAGCACAAGGCGGTGCACGGCAGCGCCCGGCCACTGGACCTTGCGCGGCGACACTGCCCCGTACAAGCGGCCCAGGGCTGGTGATGCCTGCCCCCATCAGCCTCCATGCTTTAGGGAGAACAGAGGGGTTGTCCTGAATACATGCCTGTCAGCATTCGTCAGGTAGGAGGGCTGCAGGTCTTTGCAGGCTGCTGCAGTGTATCAGGATGAAGTGCTGTCCATGTTTATGTGTGCATACTGTATCGACGCCCAAGCTGCACTTCAGCAAACATTCTGGTCTAGCACTGCAGACGCAATGTCATCAGTGCATCGCTGAGAAGTCTTCCTGCTGCGCTGCCCTGCCGCTGCTGCAGGCCATGCGGTGGCCTGTGCAAGCAACCAGCAGCTGTGAAGGGCCTGCCAAGCAGCACAAGCGCACTGGCAATGTTGGCGCCAGTGCCGGCCATCACTTGGGCGTTGTGCGACGTGTGTGGTACGCCACCCTTTCAAGACAATGTGTCGGTCAAGCTGAAGCATGTACCTGTGGAAGGCGTAGCATGCCACGTTGTTGACGCAAGTGCCAGTCGCCTGTGGCGCAGTGGCGCATGCTGCACTTCGCTTCAGCGTTGCATGGCACTTAAGTTCTACGCAGCAAGGGCTGCGGAGCCATTCACGCTGTACACAGCAGCTGTGCTACATTGCGTGTGGCATACACATTTGTTGCTGCGTGAAGTTCTGTCAGGAAGCATATAGCACATCACACTGTAATGTTTGATTTACTAATGACAGTGTTGAGCCTGTTGGCCTGCCGGCCAGCCCTCTTCTAGGCTGCTTGTGCTGCCAGCCACCTCAAATGTATGGTCTTTTGGCTGTTATGATGGTATTGGCACTGTTATGATGGTATTGGCACTGTTTCAAAAAGCAAAAAAAGCAAAAAAAGCAAAAAGAACAAAAAGAAAAAAAAGCGAAAAAAAACAATGTTGTGGGTGGTGGTGGTAGTGATTGGTTGTGGTTCTAGTTGTTGCGGTTTGTGATTATGGCTCTGGTTGTGGTTTATGGATGTGATTCTTGTGGTTGTGGTTGTGGTTGTGGTTGAACATGGTAGCAGTTTGTTTGGTGCAGGTTGAGGGAATGGCACCGCCGCCAGCAGCAGGGCAGTGCAGCAGCGTCCTGCCTGGTCGCTTGCTTGCCTTGGCAGCGTTTGAGGGATTGATCCCCGCAGCCAGCAGCAGCACAGCAGCAGTGGCCTCCCTCAGGAGATAAAAGAGCAAAAAAAGCAAAACAAAGCAAAAAAAGCAAAAAAAAAAGGAAAGGCACCTGAGGGAACGGTGCCCCCTCAGCAGTGCGGTGCAGCAGCAGTTTGCCTGCCTGCCTGGCTGATTGTTTTCACACAGACGTTGGTTGCAGCAACCCGGCACAGCAGGTATCTGGCTGCTGACATGTCTCAGGTTACGCAGCAGCAGCAGCAGCAGCAGCAGCAGTGGTGGTCTGGCTGTGTCTGGCTTTTGCCCTGCATTGCGTCCTGCTTCAACTGGCAGTACTGCATGCTAGTGGCAGGAGGTGGTGATGATGCAGTATTGGTGTTGCAGGCAGTTGCCCTCTTCTTTCTCGTGCCTGTCGGGTGGTGATGGTGACTGCGTGTCTTTGTTGCGAGGCAGCAAACTTTGCACTACATGCAGTTTTATGTTGTTCAGGCCAGTGTACGCTGACGATGGGGGAGGGGGAGTTTGGCACTTCATCTGCACTGGTTCAAGGTTCAGCGCTGTTGGCGTCTGTATCTGGCTGGTTGGCATCTTTTGCATACCACAGCAGCAGCGGCAGCAGCAGGTTGTGTGGTGTGGTGTGTGCTGTTGTGTGCTGTTGTGTGGTGTGGTGTGGTGTGGTGTGGTGTGGTGTGGTGTAATGTGGTGTGGTGTGGGTGGGGTGGGGTGTGGTATGGTGTGTTGTGTGTTGTGTTGTGTTTTGTATGTGAGATCACCCATCTGCAGGGGGGCGGGGGGGGGGGGGGGGATTATTTGGGGGGGGGGGTTGGCATCAGTTATGTCTGCTGGCACCGCAGCGTGTGCCTGCTATGGTTGGACATACCACCAGCAGCGGCGCCATGCTAGTGGCTTTTTCAACGCAACACCCGGGCAGTATCCGTCCTTCAAGGATAAGGAGGAGGGGTCCTGGAAACACAACTTCAAGCATGCATAGGTGAGGGGGCTGCGGCGCTGATATGCAGCGCAGGCTGTTGCGGTATGCTGTACGGTGTTGCTGCGCGTGTTTACACGTGCGTTGACTGTGCACAGCCGAGGCGCAGTGATGCGCACACACGCGTCTAGTACTGCAGGGGCAATGCCTGCAGCTGCATCCTGTGCATGTGAACAAACTGCTGTCAGTTTCATCACCACAGTGCTAAGAAGTTGTCCTGCTGCACTGCCCTGCCCTGCCGCTGCTGCAGACCGTTCGGTGGCCTGTGCAAGCGCCCATCAGCAGGTTCACTAGCTACGTGGAGACGGCCCGCCCAGGAGCACAACCTCGCTGGCGACTGTCCGCACCAGAGCCAGCCGCTACGCGGGCCAAGGTCTGTGAGGGCACCAGTCCAACACGGCCAGCCTGGGACAACGTTGAGGCTGCTTCAGGGCCTCACGACCGGTGAGCCTGGGCGCGCACAAGAGCCGACAAAGCGTGACTCATGACCTCCATGCAGCATGGTGCTTGTCATGAGATTGCCTGCTCAAGAGGCAGAGCAATGTGTCATGACGATTGCTGACCAGCTATGCAGCAATGCGCATGACACACCTGCACTGCTGCTGCCTGCAGGCACAAGGCATGAGCCGACCAGCGATGAAGACATCACCATAAAGCACAAGGCGGTCCACGGCAGCGCCCGGCCCCCGGGCCTTGTGCGCCGAAACTGCCCTGTACAAGCGGCCCAGGGCTGCCCAGGCGCGCCCGCGCCAGTCTCCACGTCTGACTGAAACTCCAGGGGGTGTCCCAGGCCCGCAACTTCAAGCATGCGCAGGTGAGGGCATGGGGCGCTGACATGCAGCGTCGCAGCGCAGGCTGCTGCAGCATGTTGTCATTTGTAGCTGTGCGTGTATTCACCTGCGTGCTATGTGCACAGCCGAGGTGCAGTGATGCACACACGCGTCTAGTGCAACCTGTGCATCCAAAAAACAGCCGTCAGTTTCATCAGCACAATGCTGAGAAGTTGTCCTGCTGTGCTGCCCTGTCGCTGCTGCAGACCATACGGTGGCCTGTGCAAGGGGCCATCGGCAGTTTCACCAGCGATGTGTGGGTGGCCATCCAGCAGCACAACCACTCTGACGACTCTGCGCACCATTGGCGTCCACCATTTGCAGAGACATGGCTATGTACTGTGTTGTTTCATGCCCCAAGACCAGCCGTATATCAAGCTAAACCATTTACTCATTTGCCTGTGCATGCAGCTGCATGCCAAATCATAGACTGATGTGCCAGTTACTTGTGGCACTACCATGTATGCTGTTTGTGTATTCTGCATCAGCTTTGCATTACATTCATGTTCTACACAGACAGGATGGGGAGGGGAGCACGCTGCACACAGCAGCTGTCCTGGATTCCATAAACATTTGGTTTGTGTCACTGTTTACTCAGCTTTCAGGTGTTGATTGGTTTCAAATGAGACGTTGTTGAGTCTGTTGGTCTGTCAGGCAGCCCCCTGTGAACTGTTCGTGCCCCCTGCCTCCTCAGGGAGGTGTGTCGCTCTGGCTTTTGTGGTATCATCACCTTAATTGGCCTGTTGTTATCAGCAGCGGTTCACAGTCATAACCCTCACTAGCTGGTGCTAGTGTGCACTAGCAACAGGATTATGTTTGGGGGTTGCTGTCCCTTGGAAGTTCTCGTTGCAGGACAGCACGCTGTGAGCGGCTCCCGATGTCAACTTTCAGACAGTCACACCAAAGGTTGTTTCTGGGCAGTGCCATGTGCGTTTGTGTAGAGGCTAATTGTTGAAGTGCGTGGTATTACATCGCCCTGGTGACCACATCAGCAGGTGCAGTGCACCAGCAGCTATCTCCAGCGTGTTCAGGCTTGCCCCTGGAGTGCTGATGCCTGTGACTGCTTGTCTAGTGGTGTGTCAGCGCGCCCTGGCTTGCTGGTATGCTGCTCAGGGTTGGTGATAGATTCCCTGGTATGTCCCTGGCAGCTGGGTTGGATGTGCTCTTCCATTGTCACCAGCTTGCCTTGTGGAGGGGGGTGGTACTGGCGTTGTTCAGCAGAGATCAACGTGCCCAGGCAGCTGACAGCAGCACAGTGCACCAGTGCCTTGCGTCGTTGCTTGCTTTGCTTGACGGCATACATGTTGATAGCACAGGGCAGTTGCCCTCCTACCTCACCCTGTCACCTTATTTGGCATGGCTTCTGGAAACCCCCGCAGCCAGCAGCAACGAAGCACAACAGAGGGCGCCTGGTCACCTCTGCTTGGCATCGTGTTGCGCTTCAGACTGGCTGGCTAGAGCAGCGACAGCAGCAGCAACAGCAGCAGCAGCATTGATAACACTGTGACAATGAAAGTTGTAGGCGCAAGAGCTGGTGGCTGGAGCAGCAGCAGCAGGAGTGTTTTCTGGCGTTGTCTGGCTGCATCCCCTGCAGTGTGTATGGCACGCTGGTGGCAGGAGGTGCTGGTGTGATGCAGGACGGGTGGCAGTACGGCTGTACTAATGGCAGGAGGTGGTGGTTTGATGCAGTACAGGTGTGCATGTAGGTGCCCCTCTGCTGTCCTGTGTTGGTGGGGCGGTGACGGTGACGGTGTGCTGGTTGTTGCTCAGAGTGGGGGCCAGCTGCATCTTAGTTGGTGGTGGGCATCCCTCAACATGCACTTGAGAAGGCAGTTCAACAGATCAACAGATACTAGTTACCACACATGCACAGGTGTTGGGGATGAGATTGGCAGGCGCTGATGCACCGACCTGGTCCTATATGTATAGAAAGGGTGGTTGTGCCTTGAGGTTGCTTGCAGTTGTGCACAGGGATTGGAGCTGCAGCCCAGCTTACTTCAGTGCAGCGAAGTGCTGCCTGTATCGTATAAACAGCACGTGTATCCATTGTTGGCTGCACACAGCCAGCACTAGCCCACGAGGTCTGCAGTGATGGGCATGGCAAAGTGTGTGAGGGCATCAAAGCTGCACAGCCATGCTGATACAGTGAGTGCGGCCATGTGTTCAAGTGTCCTGTTTGGTTTGACTGCCTGGCCAGCTGTCAGTTGGTAGCTCTGCCAGCGCTGGACAAGCTGTGGTGCTGTACTGCTGTCGAGGTGTGCCTGCGAGGTTACTGATAAACAAGCTTTGTATCAGCTAAGATGTTGGTCACGTGTGTTGATGCCGCAGCACAGAAATGGTGTACAAGTCTTCTGCACAGTGTACGCTGCACACTGTCAGCAGAGTAGTGACTTTGCACACTTGTGGCCCTGGCTCAACGCTTATCCCTGCTGACATCCTAAAATGGTAAGCGCACTTTGTAGCAGCGCCAGGTACTTGTGGCACTTCCACGCATGCTGTTTGTGTAGTTTGCATCAGCTTTGCATGACAACATTCATGTTCTACACACAAGGGATGGGGAACGGAGCTTGCTGCAGCTCGCTAGGTTATGTGTTGCATGTGGGTTGCGTTGGTGTCTCGATTGCTTTCAGGTGTTGCTCTCAGGTGTACTGTACTTTTTGTTCCAGACGTCATCGAGTCTGTTGGCCTGTCAGCCAGCCTCTTTGGACCGCGCGTGCCCCTAGCCTCCTTGAAGGTGTGGCCTTCTGCCTTTTGTGGCGTCATCAACTTTACTGGACGGCTGTTGTTAGTAGCAGTTCACAGCCATCACCCCCACTACATGGGGCTAGCGTCATTACTAAGTCAGGGTTGCTGTTTTGATAGCTCTCTTTTAAGACAGCGTAATCCGTCAGTGGCTCCAGTGTCGACTTTCAGAGAGTTAAAGCAGGTGTTGTCTCTGGGCAATGCCGTGGTTATATGTGTACCGGCTGGTTGTTGAGGTGAACGGTGTTGAACTGTCCTGGTGACCACATCAGTTGCAGTACTGCACTAGTGCACCAGCAGTTGTCGCATGTCCGTTCAGGCTGCCCCGCTGAGTGCTGCATGCCTGTGACTGCTTGTCTAGTTGTGTATCAGCGCGCCCTGGCTTGCTGATATGCTGCTCAGGGGTGATTCCGTGGTATGTCCCTGGCAGCTTGCTTGTTTTGCTGTTTCACTGTCACGGGTTTGCCTTGAGAGGGGCGGATTGCTGGCGTCGTTTGGCGAAGATCAAAGGTCACAAGCAGCCGGCAGCAGCACAATACAGCAGTGCCCTGCGTCGTTGCTTGCTGGGCTTGACAGCATTTGCATTCAAATGGATAGGGCAGTTGCCACCCCACCTCACCCTGCCACCTTATTTGGCATTGATTGCGGAAACCCCCGCAGCCAGCAGCATCCCAGGACACCAGTGGGCTGCCTGGTTACTCTGCTTGGCAGCGTGTTGCGCTCTGGACTGGCTGGCCAGTGAGCAGCAACAGCAGCAGCAGCATTGATAAGACTGTGACAGTGAAAGTTGGAGGTGCAAGAGTTGGTGGATGGAGGAGCAGCAGCAGCAGCAGTGTTATTTGGCGTTGTCTGGCTGCATCCGCTGCATTGTGGCGGTGTGGAACACTGGGGGCAGGAGCTGGGGTTGCGATGCAATACGGGTGGCAGTACGACTAATCGGTGGCAGCAGGTGGTGGTGTGGTGCATTCAGGCTGGCGGTGAGCCGCACTAGTGGCAAGAGGGGGGTGGTGTGGTGCAGTCAGGGTGCCAATACAGAACACTGGGGGCAGGCGGTGGGGTAATATCATGGATGGGTCGCAGTACGGCTTACTAGTGGCAAGAGGGGGTGTGGTGTGATGCAGTCAGGGAGGCAGTATGGCACACTAATGGCAGGAGGTGGGTGGTGTGATGCAGTACAGGTGGGCATGTGGGTGCCCTCTGCTGTCCTGTGTGAGTGGGGTGGTGCCGGTGACTGCGTGCTGGCGTGTGTTGCCCAGCGCGGGGATCAGCTGCAGCTCAGTTGGTGGTCGTCGTCCCTCAGCATGCATTTGAAAAGCAAATTAACAGATCAGCAGATGCTACTATTTGCATGCTTGAGACTGTTTGGGATCCGATGGCGCTGATGCTATGGCTTGAATGGGTAATATGATGATGATGAGACTGTTTGGGATAAGGTTGGCAGGTGCTGACGAAATGACCTGGTCCTTGATGTTTTCAGTAGTGTGAGGATGATGTTTGGTAGGGATAACTTTGTCCTTTTTCTTTTCTGGCTTGCTTTTGTTTTGCTCTTTGCCCAATGAGCCTGTCATTGGCTCCACAAACGGGCGAAGTTACCCATGTAACTTCCAAAATGTGAAAATGTGAGTGATTGTGCCTCAAGGTTGCTTGCAGTTGTGCACAGGGATTGGAGCCGCAGCACGGCTTCAAGCTTACTTCAGTGCAGCGAAGGGCTGCCTGTATTGTATCAACAGCATGTGTTGCTATACCTGGCTGCACACAGCCAGCACCAGCCCCAGAGGTCTGCAGTGATGGGCATGGCAAAGTTTGTGAGGGCACCAAAGCTACATAACCATGCTGGTACAGTGAGTACGCCCATGTGCTCAACTGTCATGATTGGTGTGACTGTCTGGCCTGACGCTGTCCCACTGGCAGTGGGTAGCTCCAGCGCTGGACAAGCTGTGGCCACATGGTGCTGTACTGTTGTTAAGGCGTGCCTGCGAGGTTATTAACCCCGTTCTCCGGGATTAGGAAGAAGAGTATATATGATAAGATAGTATGATAAGGTGGTAGATAAGATAATACATGAATGATGAGACGTAAGGCATGACGAGGGTAAAAGAGTGTGTGTAGTGATCAAGACCCTGCTTGGCACAGTCCTAAGTATGGTGCTGTGATTAAGCACATGCACAGACACAAAGCTTGTGTTGTCAGCGCGATCGTGACTATGCTATCTCCACTTATACTTATCAAGACAATGGTCGCCTCGTCAGACCCGCCCACACGCGACCTGCATATCAGCGCTGCGGGTGACTTATAACAAGGTCTTTGAACAGTAACACACTGACACCGTATGTCTGTACACTTACTACAAGACTTAGCGGCGAGGACGAAGCAGTATCCTCCGCATAAATTTCGCAACATGGCAGCGATCAGCCTTTCGCGCGACTGGCAGCGATTAGCCTCTTGTTACGAGAGTGATGTACGAGAGCTTCGTACATGAACAACAGCGACGAGGCCGCGACGCATGAGGCCTGAAAGGCTTGTTTCAGTTACACAAGAGCTTTGTGACTACGAGGAACGTTACAGCAGGTTGCGGTGTGAGCAAGTGAGCCTTGAGTATGCTGCAGTATACTACTGTAGCAGGCCGCTAAGTCCTAGGCCTTGGTTGAGCATTGCTCCCGGGTTCGAACTGGGCACCGCCTGGCTACGGTCTATATGCCTGAGACTCCCTCTCCAGGCAACCGGTTTTGGGGTCGACTCGTTACATTGGTAGCTGAGACAGGTCGGCCACCTTAGCGGAAAGGTTAAGAGGTGAACTCTCGAAACCGTACGCGGGTGGCAGATCAAAGGTACACGATTCGACTCCCGAGGAAGTCGAACGGAATGTTCCCTTCGGTGATCGAATTGGTAGGACCAATTCGAGAGAAGGTGGGGAGGAGTGTAGCAGGCCGCTAAGTCCTAGGCCTTGGTTGAGCATTGCTCCCGGGTTCGAACTGGGCACCGCCTGGCTACGGTCTATATGCCTGAGACTCCCTCTCCAGGCAACCGGTTTTGGGGTCGACTCGTTACAACTACGTACCGCTGGCAGCAGCGTTGTTGAATGTGCTGCACCTGACATTGCTATATTTTGGCTGGGGGATGGGTTGAATACAGTATAGTACATAGCTATCACTAGCATGTTACTATACCTGCGTTACAAACACTTGATGGCTGCAGCTGCACCAGCAACGCAAAAACAGCGGCAATAGCGCAGCAGCGTACTTCCATGTACTGGCCACAATCAGCTCGCGCACTACGTACTGCTAGAACTCAGCACGTACTTTTACGTACTCACGTACTGGTACTCTCTGTCCCAGAGGCGAACAGGCTGTTTGGAACCATGAAGGGTGGAACTGGCAGAATGCAGTAGTTCAGTATCCTACAAAACTGACATGACCGGACTCAAAAGTGTGCAAGCAAAGCTGTCATGCTGCGGTATGAGGCCGGTGTGCAACAATTTATGATAATGCAGTGGAAGATCATTTGAAGTACCAAGACCGGGATAAAGGCCTCAAGCATATCAGCTTTTGGCCCACACCTGCTCAGAAAAGTCTGAAGTAAGGGACGGGCTGACGCTGCTGGCAGGCCGGCAGCAACCTGCATGCATCCTGTCCTGAAGCTGCAGCGTGAAGGAGTTTGCAGATTCACTGCATCACATTGTGTTTGAAGTGAAATTAAACAGGCACCCCACTGTGTACCATGCACCAGAGCCAATCATTGTAGTGTGTGGTGACATGACACGCTAGTGACAACAGACTGTGTGTGCGCAATGCAAACAGCATGGTGACAAAGCAAGCTGGCCGGTTGGGCCCAACTGTACAATAGAATGTTGCAACTGGGCATACTAATTGGAAATGCACTTCAATATCTATGAACAAAGACCCAAACAGCATTTGAAGCTACTTGGATGTGTTGCACCCTACTGCCAAAGTTTGACACACGTCACGCCTACACTGACACAACCATGAAATATTTGGCACCTCCGGTTTGCTGCAAACTTGATGACCCAGGCCATGTTAGGTAATAACTGACATTGTAGTGGCAGCTGTCATGTTGAAGAACATGAAAACACAAATCTTAAACACGAGTGCTGGTTGAAGGCTCTGATGCCCTCACATAGCAACTCTGGCGTCGCTGGCTAGCTGCGTTTCATGATTGAACAAGTATCATGCAACATACCCGCCTGTTTTCTCATGACTTTATGCCAGGCCAGTCACACGCAAAACGCTGGCTGTACGCCACAACCAACTCATCCCCCTTGCGTACATCTGCCACAGTTTGAGCCACGTGCAGCGTGCTTCAAGCGAAGAACCCAACGGCACTGCGACATCAGCCCCAGCACCAACGCTGGCAGCGTCCCGCACATGCACAGCATTTGCGTGCAGCTGATGTTTGCCGGTGCTGTTTGTGCTACTCCCCTCAGCCCGCCTCCTGCCGGCCTGGCTCTGTCTTCGCTTTGCCAGCAGCGCGGTTGTGAAAGGCAAGTACACGCGGTCATCCAAAAGACAGCAAGATCCGAAAGACCGCAAGGCGTCGACTGTAAGGCGGAACAGGGGTTTGCTGACACCAGATGCTTCAGGTGCCACATGGAGCCGCAGCAGGTGCGCCCACTGCTCCCTGCAACGGCAGCCAGGGCAAGGAAGTCATCAGCGTTGAGTGAAGAACTGGATCAACTTGGGAGCAAGTCACTAGATACCAGCTGCCACCACCACAACTTGGCAGCACAGCTGCATGCACTCTTTGCACGAGACAGTCGCAGCCGCTGCCACTGTGCTGTTTATCAGCAATGCAATGTTAAAATCTTCAGGCATCAGCCCAGTGAGCCGATGTGCCGGTGATGAGGGTGAGCGTCATTGCTGATAGCTCCGAGTCATCCAGTTGCATGCTGTGCATTTGCTGCGCGGCGTCCGGTGGTTGGACAGCAAGTGCAGTGTATACAGTGGCCAAGTGCACCCCGCTGCCACTGCGCTCGCCGCTCACCTCGTCACGGCCAGCGCGTGTGCCGCGTCCTCCTTGTTCCACACCGTGCCTGCCGGCAGGTCCTGCGCAGCAAACACACCCAGCCCACCACCGGGGCTGCTGCCGTTGGCCGTGTAAACATCAGGGGACTGCACCAGCACTGCGCGGGTCCAGTCTTGGTGGTCTCGGCTGTCGTCAGCGGCGGGCAGCGGCATGTGCCGCGCCAGGAACTCCGCACAGTCCCCTCGGAAGCGACACGGGGGGTCATACTCTGAGTAGTCCTCCGTCAGCTCTTCGCCTGCTTGCACATCGCGCAGCGTCACCAGGACTGTGCAGAACTGCCAAGGCGTGACACCTGCTTCTTGTTGCTGCTGCTGGATGGGCCCTTCACCATCCAGCGAGCCGGTGTTGGCGTACCGCTCAGTCGAATTGTGCATGCTTGTTGATCCGCCCTGCAGCTGTGCTGCAGCAGGTGAGTGCGGATGAACAGTCCTTGGAACTGTCCCCAGCCGAATGCCGGCCCCTTGCTGCTCTGGCGCTCAGTTGGTGAATGTGCTGCCTGTGAGGGAGACGATGAGTTTGCCGCTGCACGTGTAGGCGTGCACATCAAAGAGGCCCCACAGGGCTGCCACGGGGTGTTCGCTGTGGCCTGCATAGTTGCAAGAGCAGGGTGCACCGCATCTATGGTTGAAGTGCCATCAGCTGGTGAGCTGCAGCACACACACGGCCTCTGTTGATGCAGCTTGATGCAAGCATGACTGTGCTGCAACGCGCACACGTATTGATACTGTAGCATGCAGAGCCGCACTTATGTGCTGGAGGACCATTGCATGACACATACGCGTTTGCTTGCTGAGGTAGGGGAGGAGTATAAGAACCTGCAGCTGTGCTACTAAATATAGCATAACAATGGAGGTAAAGTTCAAGAACCGGGTTGTTATGTACTCTCAGCATAGTGAGTCAGCAAGCTAATGCACAACAGCAGTCGACTCCAGAGCTTACTAGCTGCTGTGAGGTACTGAAACAGGCCCGTCAACGACTGCCACAGGGACCTGCGCAGAGGGCTCGGCGCGGAGGGCACAGGCTCAAGACAGCAGCGGCTATGTGTCATCTTAGAAATAACAACATTGAAACGAGCTGTGCTCAGCTTGCCTCATAGATCGGCTAGCACAACTTTGCAGACGGTAGTTTGAACAAGTACTTCAGCTTGCAGGCTGCTAAGGCGCCAGCGCCGTGTTGCTGCTTCCGGGCCCAGCTTGATGCATGCATCCACAGCCAAGGCCGCCAACGAGACACTGATGTGACTGCATCCGCAAGAATAGCTGCTGTGGCAATCTTTGACATGCAGGCAATGGACTTGGGTGTCGTTCAGATGCATTGCTCACAACGTGAGGGCGAGGGTGTTGCCGACCTCAGCATCTTCAAAGTTCCAGATGTGCCGGCTGGCAGCTTTTGCGTGCAAAGACGCCTAATCCAGCGCCAGGGATGGTGCTGTTGCCCACCCAGTAGTGCCTGAACTCTGCAGGCAGACATGCACAAGGCAGCATGTCGAGCGACGTGGTCCATGTCAAGTGCGCTGCACATCATGCCAGGTCCTGACGGCACAGCAGGCGGTTGAAGCTCTGGGCAGCAACTGCTTGTTGCATAATGCTTACTGCTGGTCACAACAGCCAGGCGCAGGAAGGCCCTGACCCTCGGTGGCCTCTGCGGCGCCAAGCTGGTGTGCTGTCCCTGGTGTCCCTCCCACAAGCCTTGCTGGCGTGTAACATGTCACTAACTCCTGCTGTGTATGTGAGCTAGGTGGGATTAACCGCCTGATCGTATTATCACACGCACGCAAAGCTTGGTGAAAGTAATAACGAGGTGTCTGCCGTCATTTGCTTGGTTCCGGCTGTTCAAGTGGGCTTCGCTTTGTGACAGGCGCCGTGCAGTGAACAAAGAGTTTGTGTTTTCATAATCCGCAGTAGTTTGCTTTGCCAGTAGCGACAAGCGAGGGGGACTTGGACAGAACCTAGCCTGAGCCACCGGCACTGCTGGGCTGCAGCGGCAGCTTGTCGCAGCACGCCATGAATCAGCAGGGCCATGCGGCGGTGTTTCACCCACAGCAGACACAGGGCTACGTGTGAGTGCTGCTGCTGGCTTGCTGCTTCTGCTGCCTCTGCTGATGCATGCAGTGCTGCTGCTGCTGCTGCCAGCTGTGCATGTTGGTAGACCCCTGCAGTGCCGTACTCTACTGCATGGCGCCTTCTGTACCTGCATGCATTGTATCGCGGTTTGCATTCCTTGGAGCGCATCGTTGGAGGCGCAGCTGCAGCTTGGACTGACACGTGCCTGCTTCACTTTTGCTCGTGGCATGGCGTCCTTGCTGCAGCCTGTGCTGCCTGTGCGGCACCAACATCTTGCCCAACCCCAGCAACATGTGCGTCAACTGCATCCGCTCACAAGTAGACATCACAGAGGGTATACAGAAACAGGTGAGCTGGCTGGATTGAGCACGTAGCTCTGGCAGCGTGAGCGGGCGTGGCTGTACCGCTGCCTCCAGCTCCATGCACATGTTTGCGTGTTCAAGGCATGCGGGGCACAGAAGCAGAGCGTGCCTGGACGGCTTATGCATGGACTGCGCATGAGGCTGTGTGCAGCACTGTAGCATGCAGTAAGTTTGCCAGGAGCGGCACGGCACGTATGCTTAGGTTCCCAGCACCTTTTCCTCAGCGAGACCCCCATGCTGCCACCTGTCGACTCCCGCCTGCTGCGTCTCTGCCTCTCCATCTGCTCACTGTTTGCCCCCTTGCTGCGGCTCTCGTCCCTGCTGCTGCTGCTGCTGCTGCTGCTGCCTCCTCAGGTGACCATCCTGTGGTGCAAGGAATGTGGGCGCTACCTGCAGCCCCCCAAGCACTGGGTGCGTGCAGAGCCGGAGAGCAAGGAGCTGCTCACCTTCTGCACCAAGCGCATCCGCGGCCTGCAGGTGCGGCGGGGCGGGCGCCTGCAGCGGGGTCAGCTGAGCTGGCTGGGTTCACAGCGGCAGGGGCCTGCGCTCAGGTGCTTGCAGGGAGGCGACTGATGGCAGCGGAGTCGTGTGCATGGCAGCAGCAGCAGCGGCACACAGTTGGCGGCAGTGAAGTGTCCTGCAGCAGTTGCTGTCCTGGCAGCTGTGGTTCAGGAAGCTGTGTTGGCCATTGTGTGTGAGCAGTAGCAGCGCGTGCATCAGCACGGTGTATGAGGTGGGTGTGTCAATCTGACTGCTGGCTTTGTTGTTGTTATGACCACAGCAGTAGTGCTTGAGGGGGCTGATGACACTTTTTTAAAACGCAAATACAACTGATACCTGTGATGTATCTTCTATTGGAGCTGTCTGACCCCTGAAGTGGCTACGCTGTGGTACCGCATGTGGTTGGTTGATTGGTTGGTTCGTTGTTTCACAGCACTCTGGATGAGCCGCAGCAGCACTCGAGCAGCACACATGCTGGCAGGGCAGCCACCAGCTGGGTGCTCACAGTTGCGTCCAGCACGGCCTCCTCACTCTTCGTCACTGCGTCGCCAACCCACCGTTGTTGCTCTGTCACACCGCCGACCCGCTGGCGCCACACGCAGAAGGTGAAGCTGGTGGATGCCGGCTTCATATGGACTGAGCCGCACAGCAAGCGCCTCAAGGTGAAGGTGACCATCCAGGACGAGGTCATGAACGGCACCATCCTGCAGCAGGGCTTCGTGGTCGAGTTTGTGGTGGAGAACCACATGTGCCTGGAGTGCAACCGCGCCAACGCAAACCCCAACAGCTGGACAGCATGCGTGCAGGTGAGCGCAGCGCCGGCTGGTTGCGGCTGGTTTGCGACGTGGACGCTGCGTGCAGGCTGCAGCGGTGTGCAGGGGTGTGCGCAGCACAGTGCCTTGAGCAGTGCTGGAGAGGCAGCTGCACAAGGGCGTGCGCAAGCGCACTGCTGCTGCACATCAGCAGCAGCAGGTTGATTCGCATGCCCCAGAGCCAGTGTAGCAGCAGCAGCAGCAGTGGTGGCAGCACAATCCTTGCCATGCCTGTTGTGTTCAGCGCAAGAGCTCAAGTGCACATGGAGCATGCCTGCATGGTGTGCCCAGTGCAGCATGCTGTTGCCGTGCGCCCTCGCTCATCGCCTGGCTGGTGCTTGCGTTGCGCTGTGCCGCTTGCCGCAGGTGCGCCAGCACGTGCCGCACAAGCGCACCTTCCTGTACCTGGAGCAGCTCATCTGCGGGCCGGCGCTGATGGGCAGTGCATCAACATCAAGGACAACCACGAGGGCCTGGACTTCTTCTTTGCAAACAGGGCACACGGGCTGAAGCTCATAGACTTCCTGCAGGTGCGCGGGTCCAGGCTGTGGAATGGGTTGGGAGTGTGGCGTGTGGTTCAGCTCCATGCTGTCTGTTGCAGTTTGACGTGGTCCCTGACAATCGCCATGAGAGTTTGGGTTCAAACCGCACGTGTATTGTGCAAGCAAGCGAGTTGGTATCTGGTTGTCAGGGCTGGCCAGGGAAACCAGTGTAACAATATGTGAAGATTGTATTGTGTATATGTTGATATGGGTGTGAGTGCTGCGTCACGGTTGTCGCTGACAGCCTACCGTTGCTGGCGCTGCATGCTGTGCTGCTGCCTGCAGGGGGTGGTGCCTGCACGCTTCCGGTCGGACAAACAGCTGGTGTCCCACGACATCCACACGTCATCCTACAACTACAAGTACACCTTCTCTGTGGAGATTGCGCCTGTGTGCAAGGTGAGCAGTGGGCAGCAATGTCAACACAGCCTTGGAAGTGCTGGCAGGTGGCAGCTGGGCGATGGGCAAGCTGTCCTGTCGCCAGCTGCGTGGTCGGCGCTACTGGCCATACGCAGTGGCACATGCAGGTGGCATGTGCTGTTTTACAACGCTCCTGCACCACCCAACCACACAGCAGAGCCAAGGCATGGCGAGAGGCATACACAGGACAGGCTGCTTTGCCACCCACGTACCTTCCACCACACTCCGCGCCCTCACCTGTTTTCCCGCCGATGTTTTCCCGCCGATTTCTGCTTGCAGGACGACCTCATCTGCCTGCCAGCCAAGCTCGCCAGCTCACTCGGCTCGCTGGGGCCCCTGGTGCTCTGCAGCCGCATCACCAACGTGCTCACGCTGCTGGACCCCACCAACCTGCGCACAGCGCACATGGAGGCGCCGGTGTACTGGCGCTCACCCTTCCAGGCCATGATGAGCAGCAGGCAGCTGGTGGAGTACGTCGTGCTGGACATAGAGCCGCTGCAGGGGGCTGCGGGCAGCGGCTACGGCGCGTTTGCGCAGGGCGGCACGCGCTGGTGCCTGGCTGAGGCGACGGTGGCGCGCAAGAGCGACTTTGGGCGCAACGACAACGTGTTCTTCACCAAGACACACCTGGGCCACATCCTGCACCCAGGTGGGCTGGCGGCAGCAGCGGCTGGGGGTGCTGCTGCAGGGCTTGGTGGCTGGGGAGGGTGGCGGCTGCTGGGGGTGTGGGTTTGACGCGTGCGGCTGCGCCTGCCATGCATGTGCCCAGACGTGTGTGCGCCTGGACAGGTGCTTCCGCCCTGTTGCATGGGCTGCTGTTGCAGCTGTTGGTGGTCTCAGGTGCAGTCTGTGTGCTTGATCGTGCTATGCACCGGGCGGATCACAGGCATGCTTGGGCGATGCGTGTGCACGGCCAGATTGGAGATTGCACTACGTAGAGGCAGCAGGCAGCTCAACTCCCCTGGTTGCGCATGTAGGGTGTGTGTGTGCATGCGGATGCGTGCCTGCCTCCATGTGCGATGCGTGCGTGAGGCGACGCAGCTCGACTCCCCTGATTGCGCATGTGTGTGTGTGCTGCATGCGCATGCGTGCCTGCCTCCATGTGTGATGCGTGCAGGTGACGCGACGCAGCTCGACTCCCCTGATTGCGCATGTGTGTGTGCCCTTCACACGCATGCCTGCTGCCATGTGCGCCGCGTGCAGGCGACCATGCGCTGGGCTACGACCTGGCCAACGCCAACTGGTCAACATGGACTTCGAGACGCACGTCAGCAGGGACGGCGCTGTGCCCGACGTGCTGCTGGTGCGCAAGAGCTACGAGGAGCGGCGCAGGAAGACACGCGGCAGGGGCGGCCGCGCCTGGAAGCTCAAGCACCTGCCGATCGAGGCGGGCGAGGACAGGTGCGCGCCTGGCTTTTGGTGCTGCCAACGGCCGGCAGCCTAGGGCACCAGTCGCAGGTCGGATGCGTCCGGAGGGTATGGTTTGGCTCCGCCCTGCCTGCTTTCTGGTCATGCCAAAGGCTGCTCTCTGCTTGGGCCTGCCAGCTGGATGATGCAGCACAGTGCCAGCTCGCCTCACACGGCCACCCTTGTTGGTGGCTGCGCTGTTCATGGCTGCGCAGGGGCCGCAACGAGGCTGGGAGGCCGCCGACCGCGAACGCTTCATGGAGGAGCTGGAGGAGGATGCCGAGATGCGCAGCAGGGTGGCGCTGTACAAGGCACAAGCAGCAGCGGCGACGGCAGCAGCAGCAGGCGCTGCAGCGCCGGTGCCGCGCGGCATCGAGTCGGAAGATGAGGACAGCGAAGGGGAGCTGCCACAGGTGGGTGGCGTGGTGACGCTGTTGTGGGGGCGCTTGTTGTTGGGCTCCTTTCCTTGCGCTTCCTGGGTTGCTGGCACACACGCGTGCATCGGCCGCTTTGTTGTGCATTGTGTTTGGTTGTTGCATGGCGCCTACTGATGTGATAAGCAGCAGCACACTGACCCAGCATGCAAAGCTGAATCGGTATCTGTAAACAATGCTGGCCCTACCCACTGTAATGCACTGCTGGATGCACTGTTGAGCACGTTGAAGTACCAGAGTAACAGGATGTGTGTGGCGCTCTGCTTTGGTACAGGCCAGTTTGCAATAATAGCAGCTGCTGCTCCACCTTTGTTCAGCGTTTGTTCCTGAGCTGCTGGCTTTAACTTCACTGCGGCGTTGCCTGAGGTGCTTCGCTATAGGTCTCGACTCGTGAACAACAGCATGCATGCATGTAAAGCATTGCTGTAGGTCTGACTCGTCAGCAATGCATTGTTGCCTAACAGCTTGCGCATTTGTGCTTTAGCACATTCTGCGCATGCTTCTGACGCTGCTGTGCTGCTGCCCTGCCCGCGCTGCATCATTCAGGTGCCGCTGGATGAGCTGCTGGATGATCTGGAGGGCTTGGGGCTGGATGATGATGCAGCAGCAGCAGCAGCAGCAGGGGGCCAGCAGCACCATGGAGGTGGCTCTGATATGATGGAGGATTGAGCAGGAGCTGCATTGGGCTGCAGGTGCAGCGCATGCTGCTGCTGAACCGGCATGCTGGCGGTGGCTTGCCGTGCAGCGGCTCAGCCAGGCTGGCCTGCAATGCGGCGCAGCAGACCATATGATGATCTGCATGGCTTGCAATGTTTGATGGCACTTGTCTAGTCATTGGTGCTGGCAAACCACGGTTCTGCAACAGACGGCTGGCTGGTAGCAGCGGGTTTGTGTCTGCAGCAGGTATGCGTTGCTACATGCCGCATACGCTGAGCATGATCACTCAACCATGGGTCGCCGTTGTCACCTGGCACAGCATGTGCAGGCAAGGATACTAGCAACTGCTGCACTTGCTGGACTTTTCGATCCAAACAAGAAATCAGGTGCCTTGGTTAGATATGCGTGTGTTGAGTGCAGGTAACACTGCATCAAGGAGAAGCAAAAGCAGGAATCTGATCTGTGCTTGAAAAGACTCAGCCATGATGGCGGGGACCCAGCCGTGTACGTTGCGCATCTGCTGCATTGTGCTTTGTAACGTGTTCTTCCTGCAACACTTCACGTTGTAATGATGGGCTGCATGAAACCACCGATCATTTGCGGTGCTGCACGGTCGACTTGTGATCCCCAGGCAATGCTGACAACACGTAGGAGTATCCGTTGTGTCTAAACATGAGCAATTTGAGAGATAAGTGAACTGTACAGGCGAGTGAGGGAAATCGTTGTAAGCTTTATGTGCTTCAATCTCCAGACCGGTGGTAACAGTCTCGCAAAGTGTGCACTACACGGATTCTGCTTACAATGTGTATGTCAGTGTACGATAAAGTCTTTCGTAGCTCTGGCATGTTCGGCAGTTGGCAGCTGTACAAGGATCCAGTACCGGTACCGTGTAGCAGTTGTGTCCCGTTCCTGCTGCTGGCCCAATGTGACACTGCTAAGTTCCTATTTGGTCTAATGAATGCTTTTAAACCGGACGTCGGAGTTCCCCGCGGACCGAAGGAAGCATACGGTGGTCCAAAGTACGCGATGCTGATGACGCGTACTTGACGGGCACGATCCTGTCAAGCATCTGGCGCATTGGAGTCTATATGAGCCCGAATCAAAGGCCAAAAGTGTCAGTTTGCATCCTGCATCGAAAATATCGTCAGCCGTACACCAGCTTTTTTTCAAACCAACCTTTCAGATCAGCTCGACAACACTCCGACAGCATGGCTCCAGTCATGTCCATGTGCCGTGCCTCAAGCCGTCCGGGCCAGTCTCTGCTGAACAGCAGGGGCACAAGGAACAGCCAGCCTCGCAGTGTTGCTGCACACTCCACTCCTGATGAGAGGTGCAATGCTGCCATCGCAACCCTGTCTGCAGCATCCCTGCTGGTACGTCCCCTGGATGCACTGATCTGATTTGATCTGGCGTGATCAGCAGTGATTGCAGCGATCAGACTTCTACATGCTTTATATAATCTTGTCTGGTGGCATTGAGCCTTTATGATGACATGTGGACAGTAAATGCACCTGTTGTTGCATCAACCACCCACCTTGGCTGTCCTTGGATCGTACTGCTGCACACTGCCTTCCTGCGCATGCATGTTTGGCAGTGCCCAAGCATGCAAATGCACGCATTTGCAATTTTCCTGCCAGCAAACCCTGTGGCAATGCATGCATGGCATTGCATCTGCACTTGCCCACTGGCTGACCCAAGCTGTCCTTTGCATTTCTGCTGCTGCACTCTGCCTTCCTGCCCCTGATCGTTGTGCAGGTGGGTGGTGCTGGCCCTGCCGTTGCTACTGACCTGACCGTGGCACCAAGCCCTGCTGCTGTCGTGGCTGGCCAGCCAAGCTCATCCAAGATGGTGGCTGGTGTGGCTGCTCCTTCTGGTGAGCTGCTGCAACCGTGTGGTGCATGGTGTGTGGCTGGCGACTTGTGGTGATGGTGGGGCATGGAGCACGCCACAGGTCCAATGGTGAACATTCTCACTGGTGCATGTTGGCAGGCATCAAGCAGCTGCATGCACGATCTGATGTTGTCACATTAACAGGAGCAACAATGCATAAGGCTGCGGCATGTATGCATGCATGCATACAGGCAAGGTACCCTTCCATCACGCCTTGGCCTATATTGTATATGCTGGAGAGCTGTTTTTGTTGAGCAGCAGTATCGCTGTTCAAAGGAAGGAGAGGTTGATGCCAATGCTTACCAGTGCTGTCACTGCTGCCCTCCCTGCTGCTGTCACGTGCACCCACCACCTGCGCTGCAGTGCTGTTTGAGACGGCTGACCTCAACGCTGACGTGCGCGACACTGCCAGTGGCTACAGGGACCCTGCCATCTCCACGCCACAGGACAACGCCACAGGTGGGTGTGCAGCGTCGTGCGTAGCCTTCACGACAGTAGTGCGCATTTGCCTGGTGTGACACCTGACAAGGGCGGTGCATTGCAAAAGCCTTTTTGCTAATGCAACGATAACTGCTGCAAAGCGATATTGTCTTTGATGTTTGGACTTGCGCAGCGCTTCCTGCTGCAACCTCACAAACATTTGGAACATTGCTGCGGTGGCAGGACAATGCTGCTGGTTTGGTTGTGCCCTGTGAGGGTTGTTGAGGGGTTACACGGACCTGTGCTGCTCGATGACATCTACTGTAGTGCTGAATGCCCTCTACACGTACACTAGCAGCAGCCCAGCTGCATTGATCTGGTGTGCAGTGACGAGGAGATGCAACCAGCATTGTCGGCTTTGTAAGGAAAACTACAAGCAAGTTGCTGTCACCTAGCTGCTCTTACCTTGCCTTAAAATGATGTACTGCCACCCACACACATCCCTCTGCAGACAAGCTGCCTGGCACTGGGGACTTGCCTGACTTGTCTGATCCTAACAAGCTGGATGTGGGTGGTGTAAACGCTGATGCTGGCAGCCCTCTCCAAGGGCTGGTTTGGCACTGACAAGATCAGCGCAGTGCCTGCCAACCCCGTGGCTGCTGTGGCTGACCTCAACGCTGATGTGCGTGATGTGGCTGATAGCTACAGAGACCCTGCCATTGCCAGACCACAGGAGAAATTTGCAGGTGCGCAGCTCTGCCTGCCCTACTCACAGCTGCCACTGCCTTTCCTGTTTGCACGCAGCCGTGTTGAGTAGTACAGT
This sequence comes from Scenedesmus sp. NREL 46B-D3, assembly GCA_014080715.1. Lineage (NCBI taxonomy): Eukaryota > Viridiplantae > Chlorophyta > Chlorophyceae > Sphaeropleales > Scenedesmaceae > Scenedesmus > Scenedesmus sp. NREL 46B-D3. The sequence continues at coordinate 35,473 of JACERP010000341.1, forward strand.
GTGCAGCGGGCGCTGTATTCTACCCCACAACTCAGGTAGCTGTCCATGCAGCAACACTGATGCCTCTGCCCCTGCCTGCCCATAACCTACCGCACATCTGCAGGCAAGGCGTCCAGCGGCAGTGTGTCCGCCCCCGACCTGGGCGTCTCTGATGCCGGCGACAAGCTGTCCTCTGCTGCTGATGACGCTGCTTCTAAGGCCAAGAGCCTGTTTAGCGGCAAGGGCATCAGTGCCCTGCCCACCAACCCCCTGGCTGCCGTGGCTGACCAGAACGCTGACGTGCGCGGTGCGGCTGCGGACTACAGGGACCCGCTCATCTCCACGCCCCAGGACAACAGCCCAGGTGAGCTGCGGCTCTGCATGAGGATGTTGCATGCCTGCGGGGCAATAGCCGCCCATCTGCATGTCTGTCTGCATTTGCCACTTGTGCACGTCAAGTTGTCGGAGGGAATGTACATGCCAAAGCGCATGGCCGGGTGCTCTAGCAGCTGCCAACCACAGCTTTGGTAGCCTGCCACACTGCATTTCTATACCTAGTTTCTCAACTGTGTCCCTCCAAAGCAAGTGGCGTGAGGTGGTGGCTGCCACAGTCACAGCATGCTATTACTCGGCGCATCCGCGAGTTTTTTGCATGTGAGGTTGCCGATTGTGCAACATAATGCGCTGCAACCTGCTGCCGCTGCGCTTCTGCAGACATCCTGGAGGCAGCCAAGAACAAGAACGACACCTCCCGCATTGGCGACAAGGTGTCTGGTGCCGCTGACGATGCCAAGGACAAGGCCAAGGGCCTGCTGAAGGGCAAGCCGTTCAGCGCGCTGCCCACCAACCCCCTGGCTGCCGTAGCTGACCAAACGCTGACGTGCGCGACGCAGCCAGCGGCTACAGGGACCCTGCAGGCGCTGTGCAGCTGGACGCTGGCTCAGGTGCGATGCGTGCGCCACGCAGCGCCGGAATGTAACCGTAATGAATGTTTCCCTGGCCAGTTCCAATTGAAAATGATGTGAATGTGCATGCTAATGGCTGTGCAGCTGCTGTTGGAACATGGGGTGCATGCAGCGTTGGCACTGACACTGATACTGATTCAGTGTGTTGCTGACACGGCTGCATCCAAGCATCATTGTTTGTTGGTTGCAATGATGTGCTGGAAGGCGGTCAGGGCAGAGCAGGTAAAGCAAAAGCCCTGTCTGGTGTGATGTTTTGACGTATGTGTGCGGTGGACTTTTGCTGCAGATGCTGTGAGGAAGGCCAAGAGCCAGGCCACCGGCTCTGACATCATGACAAGGTGACTGGTGCTGCTGACGATGCAAGGACAAGGCAAGGGCCTGTTTGGCGGCAAGGGCATCAGCGCGCTGCCTGCCAACCCCCTGGCTGCCGTGGCTGACCAGAACGCTGACGTGCGCGATGCTGCCAGCGGCTACAGGGACCCTGCAGGCGCTGTGCAGCTGGACGCTGCCTCAGGTGAGATGCGTGTGCCACACAGCGGCAGGACGGATTAGTAGTGGGTGTACTGCATGATGATAGAACGGGTCTGTGTGACAGGTCTTATTGGCTCGAGGTAATCTGAGTGTGTATGCCTGTACAGGTGCTTGTTTGTTTGTGTGCATGCAGTGGCGGCACAGGTCTGGGGCAGTGTGCAGCTGTCACCTGCGTTTCAAAGCAGCATGGTTTGATCGGCAGCAGCCTGCCATAGATGGGCTGACCTGATGCATGGCACAGGCAATGTGGAGTATTATACGTATGACTAACTGTGGCTTTTACATGTGGCGCATATCGTGCAACTGCAGATGCTGTGAAGAAGGCCAAGAGCCAGGCCACCAGCTCTGACATCAGCGACAAGGTGACTGGTGCTGCTGATGATGCCAAGGACAAGGCCAAGGGCCTGTTGGCGGCAAGGGCATCAGCGCCTGCCCGCCAACCCCCTGGCAGCCGTGGCCGACCAGAACGCTGACGTGCGTGACGCCGCCAGCGGCTACAGGGACCCTGCTGGCGCTGTGCAGCTGGATGCTGCCTCAGGTGGGGTTGGCCACATGTGGGAGCCCTGCATGCTGGTGCAACTTCCACAGCACAGGTGGTGCCGACATGCATATTCACCTACATTGGCATGATGTGGGGTGATATAATGTATAGCCTGCAGTGTGGAACAAATGTGTGCTTGCAATGCTGCGAGCATCACTCCTACGGTGGCGCAGGCCTGCTGTGCGCTTGTCACTGCTACAACTGAGCAGTCCAGTGCGTGTGCGAAGGGTGGGGTACAGCAGGCTGGAGTAAGCAGGTTGGGCTGGGATGCTCATAGGCTCCGTCTGTGGCATGAACTATTCATCTGCAGATGCTGTGAAGAAGGCAAGAGCCAGGCCACTGGCTCTGACATCAGCGACAAGGTGACCGGTGCCGCTGACGATGCCAAGGGCAAGGCCAAGGGCCTGTTCAGCGGCAAGGGTGTCAGTGCTCTGCCCGCGAACCCCTGGCTGCCGTGGCTGACCGCAACCGCGATGTGCGCGGTGACGCTGAGGACTACAGGGACCCTGCAGGCGCTGTGCAGCAGGACAATGCTGCAGGTGAGACCGGGTGTTGCACTGTTGTGTATTGGTGTGCAGCCAGCGTATTTGCCAGCACAGCAGCCAGCCCCTGTGCACACCTGGTGTGTGATGATGACAGCAGGATTGTGATGAAGTGCATGCGCAAGTGGCTACATTAATGTGGAGGAACAGATGTGGCTGCATTCTGCATATGCTGTTGCTGGTGTTGGTGATCGATATGTCCTGCGTTTCTGCCATCCACTCAAAAACAGGTGCTGTGAAGGGTGCCCTGAGGGGCAGTGGCCCCTCTTTCAACACCCCCTCCATCAGCACCCCCTCCCTGAGCAAGACCAACAAGCAGGTGAAGAAGGGCGCAGAGAAGCTGAGCAAGCAGGTGGGTGTCACCAACAAGGTGAAGGCCGGCGCCCTACCTACCCCATCTCTGGTGCCAAGCTGAACAAGCCCCTCGTGCAGGACAGCACCGGCAGGAGCTTCAACTAAGTGGCATGGCGGGCAGTGTGGCATGTGCTGTTGCGGCAGGGCAGAACAGGCAGGTGGTGTGCTGTGGTGGTGAGAAAGGGGACTGTGGGACATCTGGTGCAAGCTGGAGGCGCTGGATTGGTGACGAAATGGGGATTATGGGTGAAATCTCTTTTGGAAACTGTTGGACATGATGTGTGCAACTGTAAGCTGCATTGCATTGCATCATGATAAACTCGGGCGAAGCTGGCAAGCTTCTGTATTGTACCCTACTGGATGGTGGGTATTGGTGTGATGTACATTTGTACCCCATTGAGTTGGAGTTTGAGAAATGGTGGAAATTCAGAGCTGTGGCAGGTGATGAGGGTTTTTTTGTTCTGAAAAAGTGGGAGAGGAAAGGTTGTGTAACGGGCGAAGTTGGGAAGAGGGCAGACTGCATAAGATAGGCCAGCCAGTTCGCAATGCTATGTGCCAAATACCAAAGCAGGGGCACAGGCTTACCCACTAAGGAGCCAAACAAGGCGCATGGGGTCCCACAACAGCCAAGGAGCAAGAATGCAAGCAACTAATCCGAGCGCAACAAGTTCTGAGGAGTTTACATTATTATCAACGAAGAATCAGTAAATAAATGCAGCAAACAAGCTCTGTGTGACGTGAACATTGCAGGCAACACACAAATATTCCTGATGCTGAGGTTGAAAAGCAGGTGAACAGGTAAACTGGAGAATGGAGAAGCAGGCCAGTCTATGGAGAGCTGAGAAAGTAATATACACTTTACACGATCTGTATGTTGCAACTGAGGATACGTAATGCTATCAGTTTTGATGCTGCACTGCAGCAAAAAAAGTGCACTCAACGCTGCTGCAAGAGCAGCCACGTGGCTGGGACAGAGAGTAGCGGTGCTGACGGATTGTTGCACATGCACATATTGTTGTGTAAGTGATCAGTGATAGACAGTGACACAAACGCACAGCAGCAAAGCTTACTTTGGCAGGCAGAGGGAATGGTCTAGTCTTGGCCTGCTGTGCTTGGCATGCCAAAGACGACTGTCTCTCGAAAGTTAAACAGCTGCTGGCAGCACCCTGCACAGCAACTTGCTGCTGCATGATGCAGTGTATGGGCTGTAGCATTTGGGCAGCTGCTGGCAGCAGCAGCAGCCAGCAGCAGCAGCAGCAGCAGCACATCTCACAGTTGCAATGAGCAGCAGCATGCCAACATGTGTTGTGCTGGTACAGGAGTGGGGAGCACCTGGCTAGCCATACAGAGTGTCCGCTGCGTAACCACAGTGAACACATATGTTGTTGCTGATTAAAAGCATAATCGACTTCTTATGTTATGGCCGTGCTGCTGCTGCGTTTGCTGCGAGTGTCACTGTCATGACGGGCTCTGACATGGGTCTCTTAAAGGCTACGTGAAGGTGGTGTGCAGGTGTCGCAGGTGCCTCCCCACCCTGGGTTTGCACTTGTCAAAAATCGCAGCACTCTAAAGCAGCAGCAAAAGGCAAGCAAGCAAGGAATGTCTTGTTGATACTTCTGCGCTGCACATTGTCTCTACGCTACAGGGTATTTTGATGTCACAGCCTTGGAAGGCTTGCTGCCAGAATGCGTGCCTGCATGGCAGCCCACTCGGAGTACCAAGAGAACTAGGGCGGGGTTTCCTGGTCCAGCATTGCTTGAGGTACGCAGCTGTGTATTTACCTGGAGCCCAGGAGGCATTCTTTTGCATCTGGTGCCATGCGATCAGCCATGGTGTGAAACTGCTGTGGTTGGCAACAGTGCATAAGCCTCAAAGAGTCCCGTGGCACATTATTTCAATTGGTGTGTACCAGCAACTGAGTTTCTGCTGTGCTTGCCATGCCTGCTTCCCACCAACCCCCTCTAGTGACCTTATGTCCTTCTGCCTGAAGCAGTGCTTCAGGTCGTGGTGTAGGTTGTTGCATCATTGCACACTCAAACTGCATTCACTGCATCCGGGATGGAGGCAGCTTTGCTTGCATGCGGGAGATTGGCGGAATTACTCAGCCTGATCCTGCTTGCTTTACGCTGCATTGTGCCTGTGTTGTTAGAGCTGCAGCACTGAAGCAGGCCGCCTGCCATGGCATGGCAAGCACAGCAAAAATGTCCAATGTACGCTGGCCAGCCGACTTCCGCATGCACGATTGCTATATCATTTTTTGGATTAGTCCATAAAAATTGAAGTCCATTGAGACGCATAGCAGTGCAACACAGCCCCACAAGCAAGCAGCCAGAGAACCCTATGATAGGGAACAAAGACCTCTGCAGTCCACATAGCCATACTGCATCAAGTGCTTGGTCATACACACCTAATAAACTTTTGCATGCATGCAGTGCTGTCTCCTTTCACGTCCTCACCAGTGTCACCCACTGCCAGGATGTCTAGGGTTCTCCTGGAGAACTTCTCCAGGTAGGACAGAAATCACCGTACATTGTACTTGACGCATGGTGCGAGTGCTGCAAACAGGCTACGGTTTCCATTGCTTTAGGCTAAGGATACCACTGATGCTGGTTCGCCCACCGTCCTGATTCTGTACGTTGCAATGCCCAGCTGCCTTGCCAATTGTTGTCACCTGCTGCAAATCTGCCCTCGCTTAGCCGCACACGTTTTATTGTTGCGCAAATCTGAAGAGCTTGTTATGCGATCCTGAGGTGGCCAGGCACACATACGTGAATCATCCAGGCTGCCTTTCGACACCGCTATTTGTGCAGCAGGATCTGAGATGCCCTCATGCGTGCCATCGACATTTAACAACAAAGAAGGCTTGGGTGATGATGAACCAAGCAGCATGTAGGCTGCGCTGGCTGCTGCTGGTGCTTGGCTGCTTCTGCTGCAGCGACAGCAGCAACTGGGACGGTACAGCGGCCTCAACCAGCAGCAGGCAAGTGAAGAGTGTCTGGCCGTTCTTTGAGCAGAGGCCGGACATCCGCACAGGTGCAAAGTGTAACAAAGCAAGTGGGGGACATGTCTGGCGTGGGGACAGCATCTATGAGGAGCTGCAGGTGCGGGTCACACCCTCGAGCCTGCAGGAAAGCCAGACAGCAGCTGCATTCTTGCACGCCGCCATGCCAATTTGTTGATGCAGCAGTTTGGTCGGCGCCACAGCATCATGAACCCATGTTTGGCAAGCAGCTGATTGGAGGGTTGGCAGCAGCAGCAGCAGCTGCAGCAGCGGAGTGTAGTGCACTGAAAAGCAGCAAGCGTCTGCTCACAGCCGATGCTGCAAACCACAAGCAAGCATCCTTGCATGGCACAGCAGCACCTGCTGCCTATGCTAGCAGCGTTGCTGCCTGTGAAACATCACACATGTGTAACCGCCTCATGCCCGCAGGAGTTCCTGCGGGTCAACGGCCCCGTGCTGCACCTTCCGCGCGAATCAACAGACATAACAACAGCAACCACGATCATGCAGCTGGCAGCACCCGACATACAGCTGGTGTTGGATCCTCTGCTGTACCTCAAAGTCCTCCCCCAGCCCTCAGGCATACCAAAGCTGATCCACATGACAATGAAAGACAAGCGCCAGCTGGCGCCGCATCAGATGCTGTCCATGCTGAGCTGGGGCAGGTTCAACAAGGGCTATGCCCTGCTGCTGTACGACAACGCGGACATTGAGCAGTACATGCAGCGGTACTACCCTGCTTTCATGCCCAGTGAGTACCAAGATGGCAGCAGCACGCGCACTGACCGGTGGACGGCTAGGGGCGCATGAGGATGCAGCACATGGGGCGCCGCGCAGCACCACATATGTGTCACAGGAGAGTGTTGCATCTCATGGCAGCGGGTTCAGGGCTGCAGAACGGGCCATGCCACTCTGGGTGCAGTGGTGTGTGAAAATGGTGAGGCAGTTTGCACGTACAGCAGCAGAGGCAGCATCATAATGTGGTTGAGCGCTGCCCCTGCGCTAGCCAACAGAGCAGCACCCAGCCTGGTACCCCCACTATGTTGAAACATGGCACTTCCGGCAGCAGTTGCAGTACAGTACAGCAGCAAGACAAGCAGACTGGCAGGCCCTGGTAAGTGGCAGATTGCATCAGCGTATGCGCTGGTGCCGGCAGGCGCCATCCAACTCTGTCCACAGCTGCGTGCCAGCAACGGCCGTCACACCAGCATCAGGCACTACAGGATCTCGTGCTGCTGCTGCTGCTGCTGCTGCTGCTGCCACACCGCTGCCTCCCCTGCATCAACCCTGCAGCATACCACCAGCTGACAACGGTGGTGGAGAAGTCGGACGCTTGGCGTTACCATGTGCTGTGTGGGCATGGCGGCATCTATGCAGACACCGACACCATCTGTGCACGGCCCTTCGATGACTGGACCAACTTCAGCAGCACGCCCGAGCCTGGCCTGCTCGTGGGCATCGAGAACCGCTTCCACACGCAGCAGGTGCGGCGCGCCATGGCAACTGCAGCAGGCGCAGCATGGGGCACCGCTGCCGCCGCCGTGCGATGGTATCAGGCATTGTGTTCACATGTGCTGCATGTGTTACCGTGCGAGCAGGCGCCGGAACCTGCAGCCAACTGGTGGCAGCTGTGCAAAGCACCCAACCTTGCATTTTTGCACTGCTTCCAAGCAACGCTGCCAGCCCCCAACGCTCGCAGGAGGCAGAGGAGGCGACGTATGTGCACAAAATCCAGATCACCCAGTGGACCATGGCCTCCAAGCGCTCTCACCCTGTGGTGTGCCGCATGGGGGGCGCCATCAAGGCCTTCGTGGAGCAGGAGGCAGCGGATGGCGGCAGGATAGAGCAGGAGATGGGGCATGATGCGTCCATCCTGCTGCGCACAGGGCCTGGCGTCTGGAGCAGCGAGGTGCACAGCTACCTGCAGCAGATGGGCAGCCAGCCGGAGGAGTTGGTGGAGGGAGGGCAGGTCAGCGACGCGGTGGTGCTGCCACAGGCTGCCTTTGGCTGCAACTTCAGGTGAGCCCGTGCAGCAGTCGCTCCATGACGACGAATGATCATTTGGCAGCCATTATTGGCAATGCTTGAGGGTTGCGGGGATGTCTGCTTTTGCCAGGCGTTGGCTGCTGTTGCGCATGAGTGCAGCGTTGATGCCAGGTGGGTGTGAGGGAGGAACACATGCGGCATGCCATACGTCTGCAATGGGACTGTACGGGAGAGGCATACATCGCACCGCACATGCTGTGCACTCCACTGATGCATCTTGAGAGCATTTCTGTTGTGCTTGGTTCACACAGCACATGCTCCTATATCTGTTACTTATGTCGCCTGCATTGCCTGCGTCTTCACGCTGTTGTTCACCCCACAGGTACTGGAACGTGAAGAACAGCGAGTCGCTCGTGTACCACATGTACAACAACAGCTGGAAGGTGGACCACTTCAAAGTGGCAGACGCAAAGAAGCAGCAGCGGCACGGCAAGCAGCGCCAGCGCGCGATGCGGCTGGTCTATCCGCTCCTCATCATCCTCTCAGCTTGCTGCGGCGTGCTGGCTGCAGTGTATGGTGGGCTGTGCTGGCTGTCAGCACACCCTGGCACAAGATTTGGTCCCAGGAAGAAGCGGCGGCCTCTTCAGGGGATAGCTGTTGGCGGTAGCAGCCCCAGGAAGGGCAGTCCCAGGGGCAGCCTCAGCGTACCGAGTGGCGGCAGCAATATTGGCATGTATACCAGCAGACTGCAGCAGCAACATCGAAAAGAGCGGCAGCTTTGATGGTTGGTCCATCATGCAGCTGCCTGCACAGTGCTGCTGACTCAGCAAGTTGCGGCTGTTGCATTGGTTGCAGTTTGGACCAGCTGCCGCATGCTGCAACAAGCAGCAGTACTCCCAACCCAACAGCGAAGCAGAGTTACCTGGCCTCCCGCATGCATGCTGTGTGCAGTGGTATTGCCGACACTGAGTTTGTTCTGTGCCTGCCACCGGTTGGTCCCGCTCCGTTGTAAGAACGAGTTCTAAACGGCTCCTGGGCTCCAGGTAAATGCACAGCTGCGTACCTCATCATCATCATATTACCCATTCGAGCCATAGCTGCGTACCTCAAGCCGAGAAAGCAATGCTGGACCAGGAGACCCCCGCCCAAGTTCTCCTGGTGCTCCTAGTGGGCTGCCATGTATGTTTCTTCAGACGTGATGCTTCTTTGGGGGGAAGTGTAACATCTGCTCATGTTGTCTTGTTGCAATTGGTGTACACCAATGGCAGTACATTTACTGACGGACAAGTCCTGGTGACAGCCGGTGGGGTCTGACAACCATAACGCAGCAATTGTCGATCACCCCTGGCAAGCCTGCAAAGCTTGCAGCAACACGCGCCCACTGCTTGGGCGTCAGCGCCCAGATGTTCACGCCTGCATATGCACTCACAAGGGAGGCTGCAAGCTAGCTGTAGATCAGCGAGGGCTGCTGGTGCCGGCCACATGCATGCCACAGCACACACGTAGTGCCATGTCCTCCTTTCACACCAGAAGTGCACAGCCCAACCTGATGCATGCAGCACTTTGCCTGCTTGCTCCAATGACTTTCCTGTCCATGGAGTTGGCCATGTGCAAGGCCAGCGGCAGCAACAACAGGCATGCACAGCAGAGCTCTTGAGGAGTACGCACAGCCCCCACGGGCCACCACCTATGCGCATGCAAGCTCCGCTCCGCTGCGCATGCCCTACTGCACACGATGCCCATGTTGCTGAGGAACATGCAGCCAAGTGACTGCGGCAGCCAGTTGAAACATAATTGCAGGGTGTAACCCATCGCATTTGGCATGTCACAACGCCTCATGCCAAGCCCATACTGACTACAAGACCAGCAGGCAGCAATACCACGGTACATTATGTTTTAACTAGGGCACAGCACAGCACCCATCCAACATGTTGCTACAAACAGATCGACACACGCACACACCCTCTGTTCATCCTCTGATACATTCACACAGCCATCCTCATGGTACAAGCAGGACTGCAGCACACCAGCTGGCCAGGCAGACCCACGGGATCCTGCAACATAACGCTATGTTGATAGGCGATCCAGGGTACAGCCCCAGCCCAGCCACGTGCACGCATGCTGCATCACCGCAGCAATGCGAGCTACCGCAACATAGCAACACTGCATACGTTTATGTGTGCTGCAGCAGCAGACACAACATTGTGCACACATCAGCAGCACAGCCACCAGATGCACACACACACCTCACTACAGCGTACCACACACACCAATTGGCCACCGCCTCACACACACACACACATACCTCACAGACACACAGTTCACACGGTTAGCCAGATGCACGCCTCACCAACCTTCCAAGCCCAGGCCCTTTGATGGCACACGTAATGCTGTGTGTTGCAAGCCGCGAACCAGACACAGCAAATGAACACCGCCCACAGCGACACATTCCTGTGTGTTGCACGCGGCCTGGAGGAACTGCACAAAACATCATGGAAGCACATCAAAATCGTATTTACCATTATGCGGTACCTGCGGCTCGCCAAGTGCTCAGTGCTGCTTTCCTGGCTTGTGGGTTTTGCCTAGGCCTAGTGATTGCTGCCTTTCACGGCACACATACACTCCTGGACCATACATGCCGTGCAATTTCAGACGCACAGGTGCATAGATGCATTACAGGAAGCCCCGCTGGCCTTTGCACCCGTGAGCCCTGACGTCTAAACAGCAGCAGCACAACAGCTGCCAACAGCCAGGAGCCAAGCACTGCACATACACTGCTGATATCTTACCCACAAGCAAACCAGGCACAACAGCCGTGCTGTTGATGCCTGATACCTATGCTACTGCAAACATGCTGCAGTACAAGTAAGTTCTAACGCCAGCACAGCACATACACGCACACACACATGACACCCAGCTACAAATGGACTACCACACCTGAACACCAGACACAAGAAGTAAACAGTGTTTTGACCTCCACTCCACACATCCTGGGGAAAGGTCCCCTGGCAGGTTCAACAGCTGTAGCAGGAACGCCAAGCGCGCCCCCGCTGACAGCACAATGCCGTGGCTGTCAGACAAGCAATGCATCACTCGCAAAAAAGCACCCCGGGCGATCAGCCTGCAGCTGCCTTGCGCTTCTCCCAGCAGCACTGCTGCTGCAGCAGTTTGGCAGCGGCATGCCAGCAACGCCCTGGGAGCCTGCCACCATCAGGCACGATGTGTATCCTGCATGTGAACTGCTCCAGTGGCTTTGAAATAGCATTATCGCCACATCATCCTAAGCAATGCTGGATGACCAGACGCACCTCGAACAGCTAGCAAGTGAGTGCAATTACCTTTCTCTCTCACGCTGCTGCCACAGATGAAGGTTGAGTTCTGCTCCAAACGCATCCATCAAAACACCGGCTTGCAGGCAGCTGCAAACTTCAAACAGCCAAAGGCCCATGAACGAGCCAATGCAACCGTGAAGGTGTCAGTGCAGCTGTTGCTGGCTGCGTGTGTGCACTGTTGTACAACATGGGTGGTGACCGTGAGCCTACTGCTGCAGTACGCAAGCGGTCTTCACAGGCCTCGAACCTTCTTTGCTGCCTTGAGCAGTCTGCCAATCCGCTGAAAGGATGCATCACCACCATGTGGGTCCGTCACGAATCTGCACAGCACCAACACCAGTAGAGGGCAGCGAGCAGAAGAGAGACATCGCAAGCCGACAAAGCATTGCAATGTGGGATAGCACCTGGTTGCAAGGAGTGCACAGCAGCACACGCCGTCAGAATGCAGTGTCCTGCTGCCAGGCAAATAACATGCAGGCCAACTGCTTGTCACTGCAAGGTGCCAAAGCTTGCCGCTGACACTACCGCTGATCAAACACCGCTGTGCTCGCCGGCCCTTGATACTCACGAAGCGGTGTTCTGGTCGTAATGACTCTGTGTGATCTCCGCCCACACCAGGATGTCTGCCAGTACTTGCCGCTTGCGTTCCTTTGATACTTCGCTGCTGCTGTTGCCGCTGCTGGCTCTTAGTGTTGCAAGCTCCTTTTCATACACCTCTGCAAAGGCGTCCCACATCCTGGCCTCAAGCTCCCTGTCATTTTGACCCGTTGGGGCAATGAGCGTTGAAGGGCTGGTGGCCAAGAGCTCTGCAGAATAGGACGGGTAAAACAGCCGGACAGAGTTCAAAAACGCTATCAGCTGCAGCGAGTGCTAGGACAGGTGACCTGAGCGCAAACTGCACAGGTGTAATGGCGACTGTGATGACAGCCTTGGGGCTTGGGCCATGGCATGGCCTGGCCATGAAGATCCGCAGCAACCACAGCTGCTTGTGTTTCTATAAGGTAGTTCCTATATGGCCAAAGTTTAGGACTATACCAGTATCAACAGCACCCGCTACACACCTCCAAAAGCTGCCTGGACGTGCTGCACAGCACAAGGCACCAGGTCACTGCTACCCTTGCCGATGGGTGCCTCGACGAGCCTCAGCTTCTCCAACTGCTGTCCCACAGGCCCAATCGCGGTTTCCAACATCGCTCTAGCTGCTCAATATGGCCTGCTGGTCGTTTCTAGGCTAGAGCCCACCCCACAGGGCTCCTTCTACGGACCAGGTGACCCCGTCCGCAGGCCACTCTGCCTGTTTCCAGAAAAACACGCAAAACGGCAATTCGCAAACGGTATCAGTTCGTCGTCAAGCTGCAGAGGGCCAAAGAGGAGTAGGCTTGCAAAATCACGTTGCACAATGAAGAATCGGCAAGCATTTCTACGGCCTGAGGCATACTTAACGTGAAGATTGGCTGGGCGTGCACACAGGTTGCAGGCATCCACTTGTGTCATGTGCCTCTTGGCAGAAGGGCCATAGTCATTGTTCATGTAATCCTGCCTTACTCGTGACAGGCGCTGGTTGTTTTTGGAACCCGCCGATATGCGTCAGGTTGATCATATAATGGCTGCATAGCCGGCCCACGCTGTCCATGAGGTCACATGGGTTACCTCGGGGGCCCCGAGTTGGGGCCTCCCCCGCTGACAAGGTTGTTGCCATGCAAGAAGAGCATTACTTCCATTCATGAGCGACACTATAGCAGTTGTTACTTTGATCTGAATTTGAGCTTCTTCTCTGAGTTATGGATCGTACAGCCAGACCACCGTGCAGGTCATAACCACATCGCACCGTTCATGCAAGCGTGATGCACAGATCATGCGCCCGTGCAAGCCTAAATTCACTTGATCGTAGCAGTTTTGTCTGGGCTGCAATGATGTACAAGCCCTGTAGGCTCTACATGGAGTCCAGGTCATCCAACCGCCAGCAGGCGCCACGCATGCACCCCATGTAATAGGACGAGTTTAAACGGCTCCTGGCTCCATGTCAAATGAATTGTATCTCCAAACCACATGCGAGCTTCTAGGTACCTGTGTACAGCCCTTGCAGCTCTAAGTCTTACATATGCCACTACGCAGCAGGAAGCAGGCGATTCTGGACTTATAACAAGATGCCCCACCATGTTCTATCTCTGGAGATCCGGATCCAGGTGTGCTGCTCTACTCAGCAGTGTTCAGCTGGCTCAGCAGTGCCGGTACAACTCGGCTGTACCGCACAGGCTGCATAGCAATAGGTCACCGACCAGTCACTGGTAAAGAAAGAGGGTGCCCTTAATCACAGGGAGTCAGAATGGAAGCCACACAGCTGCATGACAGGTGTCAACGCCTGCAGCATCATAGGGCATATCAAGCATGTTCAAGAAGTTCCTTTGGTTGCATGCTATGGTGTGCAGTGTGTTCTCTGAAGTTTCCAGCAAGAGCGTCATCCTACCTCCACAGTCGTGTTTGTGGGATTCTTCTGCCATCACTGCCCTCTTCCTTGCTTTGACAGCTAGAGGCAGCCAGTGCTGCTTGTGTGTGCAGCCAGTGCTGCATGCTAAGTCTACAACCAAGCTCTCTTACAGCCAAGTGTGTGCTGCATTCACTGGAGACCGCAGGCAGTGTCGCAGTTGGTGCTGAGGCAGCGGCTGCAGCACAGCCAGCGAGGCCGCGCCTGGAGCTCAACAGCCACCCAAATGCAGCGCCCTTGTCAACGTGTTCCTCTGGTGGGTAGAGTGTTTCTACAATGATGTCAAGTCTGCCACAGCCAAGCATGTCATGCATGTCCTGTTGTCCGCCACACTGCTGTTGAGGACATCCAAAAGTTCTTGGTCTGCCAGTTTCGCGAGCTGCCTGCAACAACAGCGCCTTGCGTGGGTTGTGTCTGCCGCTCTTGCACCCACCACCCAGTTCAGCCACGCATATGTTAGCGTGTGTACTCTTCATGTAATGCTCCCCAGGTGTCACTGTGTTGGAGTTGCGTCAGGTGGTGTCGTGTAGCAGTTGCTACGGTGTGCCAGGGCCCCTGGCAACAGACCTCTTGAGCACCCCGTGGCTGACACTTGAGGCGCGCTTGTTCAGCCAGCCGCGCACTGGCAGTGGCAAATCTGCCCGAATGTTGCAGCTTCTACAGAAACCTTGCAGATGCAACAGAGCACCGCTACTGCTGCACTGCGAGTCCAGAAGGGAATCTAAATCCTCCTTGATGGCGATGACTGTGGTAGCAGCGCATGCCGCTCGCTGCCCCCTTACCCAGTGCCTGGTGTCGCTAGCGTTCGCAGGTGGACTCGCAGGTACCCGCCAACTAGCCCGTGCTTCGCCGCACTTGGTGTGTGAGCTTCAGCGCAGGACACCCGCGCTGTCTTCACGGTGCGTTCCAGGGCGACTGCTGCTGCTTGCTGCCAGCTGAACAGGCGCAATCATACTTTGAACTTCAGACTTTTGAGGCGCTGAGTGCATAGGTGGTCAGCTGCCTTGTGCCTGCCTCAAACTCTGATCAAGGTGCTGCTGGTGCTCAGCCACAACCTCTGATCAAGGCGCCACCTGCTGGTGCTCAGCATGCGCTGCCTTCTCGGTAAGTATCACCTTTTGATCACTCCGTGTTCAGCTTGAGGCAATACAACGCTGTGGCAGTGCTACATCATACCAGTCACATGCTGTGTGGGTTCCTCTTGCACCTGCAGGGGGCTGCTGAGCCAGCTGTGGCGAGCTGCTCAGGCAGCAGCCCAACCAAGCCGTGGACAGATGCATGCGTGGTTCACAGCAACCTGCAAATCATCCCAGGTGCAGCACATTGGCTCCTGCTGCCCAAACTAGCGGCAACAGCAGTCTCCTGCACTGTTTGCTACTGCACCAAGGTGTGCGCTCTGATACTTGTAGCAAACATTACCATTTGTCTCTTGCCTTCTCTCACATGCACCCGCATCCAGGTTTGTTTGCAGGCTGCTGTTCATTTGCTTCTCTCAGTTGTACACATGCAGCATGCCCGGCCTGCACATCGGCTGACCTGGTGTACGCACAGCAGTGCACCCTGCCACCAGCTGCCATGCCGAAGCACGCACAACCTGCAATCGCCACACCGGCGCACCAGCAGCTGCAGCGACAGCAGCGGAGCCAGGAGCTTGAGCAGCAACCAGGCGCGCGGCTCATGCAGCAGCAGAGCAGCAAGCTGATCAGGCGGCCAAAATGCTTGGCAGGCATCGCGTGCGTCAACACAGCCTTGCGCTTCTGCTGAATGATCATTCCTCATCATCATAGGTGCCGTTGCTGCTGCTACCGCTGCTGCTGGACTTCATGCAGCTGCACGTGTGGTTTGAATAGGCCAGCATTGCCCGTGAGCTGTCTTGTGCTTAACTGCTGCTTCATCAACTGTGTCCCCGACATGATCTCGTTCTGCGGCGTGCGTTTGTGGCAAGTTAGCGTTTTGCCCCATCTGGTGGGCCACTTCCAACCACTTTTCAACCACCCCTCTCCACACAATGCAGTGTTGGGGGCCACAGGCATTGCCGTACTGCTGGCTTACCATGTTAGGCAGCAGCGTGGCCAAGCGAGTCGCTGCTGTCACTGTCGACCTCGCATGGTTGTGTTGTGTGCGGTTGGGTGAGCAGCCACTGGAAAACCCAGCAACGACAGTGGCAGCAGCAGCTTGAGCTGCAGCTTCACCCTCCATTGTTCAAGCTTGCAGGGCAATTGCCTTCCATCAGACCTGCATCAATTATGACCCCTGCACTTGTTGAGCTTTGGTTGTTGGGCTAGTTTGTACGCAGTCATTCCGCATATCATCTACAGGTATGGTGTGATGTTGTAGCCTTGCTGCCGGATTGCGTGCCTGCATGGCAGCTCACTCGGAGCACCAGGAGAACTTGCGCGGGGGTCTCCTTGGTGCAGCATTGCTTGAGGTACTCAGCTGTGCATTTACCTGGATCCCAGGAGCTGCGCAACACTCGTTTTTTTACATCGCCTGCTGCTGCCGGTTCAGCTGCCGCAGGGCCTGCCACACCACGCTTCGTCTGCGGCCGCCGCCTTGTCCAGCCAGGAGCCTCTGAACTTGGCTGGTGGGCCCAACCCCTGGGTGCCATCTCGCTGACCGCGTTCATCATCCGCCGGCACATCCTCTTCGCCTGCGGCAACTTCAATTCAACGCCCGCTATACTTTGCGCGACACTGCTGCGGACAGGTTGTGGTACTGGATGCCTGGTCGTGAGGCGAAGAAGAAGAAGTTTATCGGGCCGTCATTCACTCACCGTTGCTGCATTGGACGGTGGCTGCTGCTGGGAGAGGTTGAGGAGGTTGAAGATCGAGCTGCTGCTCAGGAAAAGGCTACACATCCTGCACTGAGTAACACACCTTGATTGCTTCTCACATGCGCTGTGCGGGCCGTTTTACATGGGATTACTGGAGAGGACTCGCACTCTCTACAAACGTGGAGCCATGAACAGGTATTGTAGCAAGGGTCATCATTGCAAGCATACTTGCCCATTCACGCACACTACTTTCCTTTGTGTCACTAGCAGCCAGGCTTGCAGTGCAGCAGTGGTAGCAGCAGCGCAGCAGCCTTTCATGCTGTAGGTCTGCTGCCTGACATATGAGTTGTGCATGGCAGCTTCCTAAGTTGAGGGTTGAGGGATTCAAGTACCGTGTTGCTGTGAGTCACTGTCACTTGTCAGATGTCAAAAACTATGCTGCCATGGCCTGGCAGCCATCTGCCAAGGCGTCGCGGCTCACTTCCGGGATGCCTGTGTGCAGCAGACGCCCTCTATGATGGCCGTGCATCTGTATGGCTCTAGTTTGCTGGCATGTCGGTTGCTTGGCTAGTACCAGCTTACATGTGTGGCCTTGCATACGTGCATGTCACCTTGCGCCCGTGTTGGTACTATGCATCCATGTATGGTGCTGCACGGAGAAAGGTTGCATGCGGCTGTATTCTAGATCACAGCTTTTGCTGCTGCTCTGTGTTCACTCCGTCTTACAGCATCTGCACGTCTTTTGCGCAATCGACAGCACGGCACATTCCTTTGCACCCACCAGATGGCGGTTTTTATGAAGCAGCTGCAAGCTTGTTGTTGGACCTTTGTTGACATATAAACTCCAGAGGGGCAGTGCATTGATGCACTGCCCCTCTGGAGTGGTGGGATCCAACCTGCTGGCTGAAGCGTGCTGCCCCTGCAGCAGCAGCAGCAGCAGCAGCAGCAGCAGCAGCAGCAGCAGCAGCAGCAGCAGCAGGGCCTGTGGAACCTGACTTGCAAGCAACATGGCCATGCATCCCACTCATGTTGACGCTATTGGTTTCAGGAGGCCTAGGCCGTACTTGCGTTCAGTGGCAACAGCACGTGTGGTATTGAATTGCTGATGCGTGTTCGTATGGGTTGTTTGTGTGTGCATGAGCGTACTAGTCAGTATGGGGGTCGCAGAGCTAACTCCATTTCAGCATGTCCTTGTTGTGGTGCAGAAGTTGAGTTGTTGTCACACTTCATGTTTGATTGCCCTGCTACCTCTGCTGAGAGGGATAGCATGTTTGCTGAGATCAGATCCCTGCCTGGTTGCGCTCGGAAGTTGCGCAGCGTTTTGTCCATGTCTGAATCATCAACCAAAATGCTGTGTTTTGTGTCTGATGATGTTTGGGGCAGTTCTGGAAGATGTTGGATGGTGTCACTGTGTATTGCTGAGTTTCTTCTGAAGGTTTGGAATGTCCGCAATCTTGCAAACATTCTGGAGCAGTGCTCCCGTCTCCTTCCGTCCCGGTGGGGCGCGGGGCCGATGGCTTTGATGCTATGGCTTGAATGGGTAATATGATGATGATGGCGATGCTGCCTCTGCTCAGAGAGATAGTATGTTTGCTGAGATGAGATCCCTGTCTGGTTGCGCTGAGAAGTTGCGCAGCGTTTTGTCCATGTCTGATTCATCAACCAAGGTTGTGCGTATTGTGTCTGACGATAGTTGGGGCAGTTCTGGAAGATGCCGGATGGGGCCAGCGTGTATTGCTGATTTTGTTGAAGGCTTAAAAAGTGCGCAAATACTTGCAAACATTAGGAGCAGTGCTCCCTCCTCTTCCCGCCCCGGTGGGGCGCGGGGCCGATGGCGTTGGTGCTATGGCTTGAATGGGTAACATGATGATGATGAGCATCATGATGCTCATGCCATGATGGTGTGCGTGGTGTGGTACAATGCCTGCAAAGTGCACATCTTGATGGAGGGCATAACTCTTTTTCACTTCAATGGTATATATATACATCTATATATATGTAACTATTTAGTTGGTAACTAGTGTGCTTGCAAGTTGTTGTCAGTTGTGGCAGCAACACAGCTAGCTGTGCATGCCATATGCAACATGAAAAACAGATAGATACTTTCTGTGTGGATTGTGCACCCATTATAGTTTGCATGCAGCTCTGCCAGTGTGCACGTACATGTGGGTGTGCTCCTGGCTGGCTGGTGATCAGCACATAGTAAACCCGTGCTGGTGGTTCACGCGCGGCTGTGCTTGTCAAGGCTTCCTCGTGCTAGCAAGTATATACTTTCATATATGAAACAGCTACATTGCTTAACCTCAACAGCAGATATCTAGTGGCGATGAGCAGGTTTGTGTAGGTGCCTTGCAAGGCAATTGCCTGCCATTTCTATGATGTGAAGAAATGACAGGCCCGATTGGCTCCTCGTCCGATTGGGGCTAGCCTGATCTTGCTGCCCTTCTGTCATCATGTTTGTGAACTGCTTCGACTAGTCAAACACTGTTATACGGTCAGCGGGTGTGGGTTGTGTGTACAGCACTCTGTGCTGCACATTGAAGATCTTTGAAGTGCGAGTGATATTCTTGGGTGGTTGATCAGTGACGATCTTCAGGTTGGATTGATGTGTGGATCACGTGAGTTATGTTAGAGTGTCACCGATCAGCGGTGCCGGGCAGCGCCTTTTAGGGGCTGCGTGTGGCGTGCTGAGGCACGCCGAGAATTGCACGTTTTGCACGTTATTGCACGTTATTGCACGTTATTGCACGCTTTTGCACACTTTTGCACTCAATCAATCAATCGAAAGTAAGAGCACATTGCACATTGCAGAAACCTTTGTGCAGCACGCATCGAGCAACGATCGTGTAACTGTGTAGCCTTACTGTCTCTGTGCGATCCTGCTAGTGAAAACCACAGCAGAGATCCGGTCAGCTGGCAGCAATAGTCGTGCAACAGTGTAATCTCAGGCGATTCTCTGTTCACAGCAGGTAGAGGGTTGGGTCAGCTTCTGCTTGCCGCGAACTCACACAGCGGCTGCGATCATTCAGTATTGCAGCAGCACCCCGTTATTCTCGGCGTCACTTGCTTGCTTGTGCAGTAATTGCCTTGAGACAGCATTAACAGTGATTTGCAGCAGGATCAGCTTAGGGCACTGCTAGGCCAGGCACCCCAAAGGTTCTCGACCCGACCAAGGCGACCGGTCCAAGTGTCCAAGCCCGGCTACGTTCCTTTATTGCAAACACTCTAGCGACCTCATGGTCATCTGCCGGCCATAAGGCCTTTCAAGCTTTTCCAGGGCCGCTGTTGCCCAATGCTCGCTGCCGCTTAGCATTACAGTTGGCCGAAGGCCTAAAGCGGCTGCTTAGCCATCAAGCTATTTCTAAAGTGGCTGCTTAGCCATCAAGCTATTTCAGGGCCGCTGTTGCCCAATGCGTGCATGGTGGGTGACTCTGACGAGCGTGCAGTAACACGTTCATTGAGCACACTGCTTGCAAGCAGAAGCTTTGATACCTTCAACCTAATAGTAGAAGAAGCACGTAATCTTGCGCTTGCAGAGATCAACCACGATCTGAGCAGTAGTGACGACAATGCTCCTGCGTCTCCCTGCTTCTCTTCGCTGCAGCTCTACAACAAACCTACACGCGTGTATCACAATCCATTCAGCTCAAGCCTGATGGAGGACGCACCCAGCACAGCCGCCCTGGGCGCTTTCAAGATCAAATGCTATGCTGGTGAGCCAGGAGTGCAGTGCCTGGACTTCCTGCAAACCATCAGGCAGTACCACACTGACATCTGTGCCAAGTCTCTTGCCGCTGGCAAAGACACGCCTTATGCACCGCTGATCCTCACACAAGCTGTGCAGTGCATGCAGGACAGATCAGAAGCACAGGTGGCACTAGAGCAGCTGCGCATTGCTGCAATGCCTGCCATCAAAGCTGCACAGCAGTGCATGTACGTGCCCTGGGAGCCAACTCCTGAAGAACGTGCTGCTGCTCTGCGCCGCAGGAAAGGCCTGCTTGAGTACGAGGCCTGCTTGAGTACGAGGCTCACAAGCCTGCTGCGCAGCCGCTTCGAGTCGCTCTGCGATAGCGCTGCTGAGCAGGGTGTGCTGGCTAACAGCAATGGCAGGCAGCCGCAACAAAGCAGCAGCACCGGTGAGCGAGATCAAGCTTGCAGACAAAGCTGAGGCATCCAGCACTACTCCGATGCTGACTGCTGCACCTGTGACGCTGCTGGACAGCAAAGCCAACCTGCTGACACCCAACATGTATGCAGTGGAGCGCATCCTGACCCTGTTCGAGGAGGCATTTGGTACAGCAACGCAACAGCAGGAGAACGAGTTCAAGGCACTGAAGCAGGGCAGCATGACGCCAGACGGCTTTGCGCATGAGCTTGAGTACCGCAACCGTACGCTGCTGCACAAAAACGTCTCTGACCGCTACTTGGTGCAACTGTACATCAACGGCCTGCAGGACCGTGAGTGCGCCACATCGCTGCTGCAGCGATGTGGCGCACTCACGGTCTTGCAGGCCGTTGATGTACAGTTGCACCAAGTAGCGGTCAGAGACGTTTTTGTGCAGCAGCGTACGGTTGCGGTACTCAAGCTCATGCGCAAAGCCGTCTGGCGTCATGCTGCCCTGCTTCAGTGCCTTGAACTCGTTCTCCTGCTGTTGCGTTGCTGTACCAAATGCCTCCTCGAACAGGGTCAGGATGCGCTCCACTGCATACATGTTGGGTGTCAGCAGGTTGGCTTTGCTGTCCAGCAGCGTCACAGGTGCAGCAGTCAGCATCGGAGTAGTGCTAGATGCCTCAGCTTTGTCTGCAAGCTTGATCTCGCTCACCGGTGCTGCTGCTTTGTTGCGGCTGCCTGCCATTGCTGTTAGCCAGCACACCCTGCTCAGCAGCGCTATCGCAGAGCGACTCGAAGCGGCTGCGCAGCAGGCTTGTGAGGTACTCCTCGTACTCAAGCAGGCTGACACAGGCCTTTCCTGCGGCGCAGAGCAGCAGCACGTTCTTCAGGAGTTGGCTCCCAGGGCACGTACATGCACTGCTGTGCAGCTTTGATGGCAGGCATTGCAGCAATGCGCAGCTGCTCTAGTGCCACCTGTGCTTCTGATCTGTCCTGCATGCACTGCACAGCTTGTGTGAGGATCAGCGGTGCATAAGGCGTGTCTTTGCCAGCGGCAAGAGACTTGGCACAGATGTCCGTGTGGTACTGCTTGATGGTTTGCAGGAAGTCCAGGCACTGCACTCCTGGCTCACCAGCATAGCGTTTGATCTTGAAAGCGCCCAGGGCGGCTGTGCTGGGTGCGTCCTCCATCAGGCTTGAGCTGAATGGATTGTGATACACGCGTGTAGGTTTGTTGTAGAGCTGCAGCGAAGAGAAGCAGGGAGACGCAGGAGCACTGTCGTCACTGCTCAGATCGTGGTTGATCTCTGCAAGCGCAAGATTACGTGCTTCTTCTACTATTAGGTTGAAGGTATCAAAGCTTCTGCTTGCAAGCAGTGTGCTCAATGAACGTGTTACTGCACGCTCGTCAGAGTCACCCACCATGCACGCATTGGGCAACAGCGGCCCTGAAATAGCTTGATGGCTAAGCAGCCGCTTTAGAAATAGCTTGATGGCTAAGCAGCCGCTTTAGGCCTTCGGCCAACTGTAGTGCTAAGCGGCAGCGAGCATTGGGCAACAGCGGCCCTGGAAAAGCTTGAAAGGCCTTGTGGCCGGCAGATGACCATGAGGTCGCTAGAGTGTTTGCAATAATGGAACGTAGCCGGGCTTGGACACTTGGACCGGTCGCCGGGTCGGCCTTGGTCGGGTCGAGAACCTTTGGGGTGCCTGGCCTAGCAGTGCCCTAAGCTGATCCTGCTGCAAATCACTGTTAATGCTGTCTCAAGGCAATTACTGCACAAGCAAGCAAGTGACGCCGAGAATAACGGGGTGCTGCTGCAATACTGAATGATCGCAGCCGCTGAGTGAGTTCGCGGCAAGCAGAAGCTGACCCAACCCTTTACCTGCTGTGAACAGACAATCGCCTGAGATTACACTGTTGCACGACTATTGCTGCCAGCTGACCGGATCGTGCTCTGCTGTGGTTTTCACTAGCAGGATCGCACAGAGACAGTAAGGCTACACAGTTACACGATCGTTGCTCGATGCGTGCTGCACAAAGGTTTCTGCAATGTGCAATGTGCTCTTACTTTCGATTGATTGATTGAGTGCAAAAGTGTGCAAAAGCGTGCAATAACGTGCAATAACGTGCAATAACGTGCAAAACGTGCAATAACGTGCAAAACATGCAATTCTCGGCGTGCCCCAGCACGCCACACGCAGCCCTTAAAAGGCGCTGCCTGGCACCGCTGATCGGTGACACTCTTAACATAACTCACGTGATTCACACATCAATCCAACCTGAAGATCGTCACCGATCAACCACCCAAGAATATCACTCGCACTTCAAAGATCTTCAATGTGCAGCACAGAGTGCTGTACACACAACCCACACCCGCTGACCGTATAACAGTGTTTGACTAGTCGAAGCAGTTCACAAACATGATGACAGAAGGGCAGCAAGATCAGGCTAGCCCCAATCGGACGAGGAGCCAATCGGGCCTGTCACTAACACCTGCACCAAGGTTGGAGGGTGTAGAACACAACAGCTTATGAGCACGACACAACGCATGGGTGCTGTTGCGGCTGATCGAGCAGCGGTTGCCGACTATGCCTTAATCGGATGGCAACAGCAGCATATCCGCAGCAATGCTGCAACAACTGCAAGCGGCAGTTGTGCGAGAGCCTAGTGCACCAACAGCTGCATTTACAGCACTACCTGCGTACTGCCCCAAGGGCTTGTAGTGAGTTTATTAGTCTGCTGCTGCATGTGGCTGTGGAGGGCTGAGCCAGCATGCAGTTGTGTCTGCACTACCGTGCATGATGCACACGGAGGCAGCAAGATGTACACTGCAGCTGCTTCTGCAGCAGGCGCCATCACTGTGAGAAAGCATGATCCCTACAACCTGCTTACAATCAGTCTACAACACATGTTGTAGCTCGTGTTGTAGGCAGAGGTTGTAAGACCTTACAACCTTGTTGTAATTCGCAGTGTGTTCAGGCCTGTAACGTTGTTAGAAGCAGCGTTCTTGCGCGGATAACTGCATGTATCTTGTATATATTGATTGTTTAATGCATTGTAGTGCAGCCTTTGCAAGATGGCCACGATGCATCTGGTGTGCTGCAGTCGTGCGACTAGTCGTGGTTGCCGGACTTATGCATGACCTTTCAAACCTGTGGACACGATGAGCAAAGTTTCTTGGGTTTATTTTTTGGATACGTGATCAGGCTCGGAGTGTAACCTAATTCATTTGACACAGCAACGACCGTCTGCAGTAACTCGTATGTGTGATCAGACAACAAGGGTTGCAGGAAGAATTGTAGTACACATTTCAATGCAGCAAATGCACACGGTGCATGTAAGAAGACACATCACCATGGGTCATGTCTGCAGCTGTCAAGTCTATCTGAATGATAACAGCAGTTGCTTGACTCCTGCAGACTGGTCCAGCGCGCATCATGAACCCAACAAATGCATGAAAAAGAACACTCAATCAAGCGCAAGACAAACAGGGTCTCTCTCATCCTGACAAGTGCATGCAAGCAAAGCCAGCTTTGCAAGCTGTAGCAAGCTGCTGCAGCACTGTCGACCCCATGAGGCAAAGCCAGCGCTGCACACACCCTTGCTGCCTGCTGCTTTCCGTCCAATGCTTGCACAAACTGCACTCCCAAACTGGACAGCTGCAGGGCAGCTGCGCCGGTGCATCCACAACATACATTATGCAAACCATGCTGCACACCAGAACGTCACATGCTGTGAAGTTTACATGCACCATGCTTGAAACACTGCACAAACACATGTGACGCCATGACAGAAGGCTTGACCCTGAATCGAACAGGGCAAATCCCTTAAGGGATCGGGCAGCCAGCCCTTCAAGCCAGGTTGGTTGTTTGCCAGCCCATGCTGGCTGGTGATGCAAGTCAGTAAGCCCTGTCAGCTCACGACATGTTGTACAGTATGAAACATGCATTTGTTCCACCAGGCACTAGTGCTGCCACATGCTGATGTTGCAGTTCGTGGGCCTGGAAGCACACAACATAGCTTGCATGTGTTGGCTCATCAAACGATGCAGTATGCCACAATACGCCAACAGCTGCAGCTTGCTGCTGCACGCGGTGCAGCTCGCATACAGCAAATCACAGATCTATGAGCAGACAACTTGACAAAAAACAACACATTTGCCATGTAGGTAACCTCCACAGCAGGTGGTGTGCCCTCTCTGTACTTGACAAGCACAAAGTAAGATTTCTTTGCGTTGCCCGCAGATACATGGTTGAGTGCAGCAACTTGCACCCCCTGACATCAGCATACTTGTACAACAACACAGTTGCCACAGCTGCGTTATCAGATCCCAGATCACCAGGGAACCAGTCTGCAGCTCAGTATCATGCAGAACAGCGGGGACAGGGACAGGGTCAACAGATGGAGCTTGCTGTGCACAGCACGTGGTTGCTGGACACACTGCACTGAGTAGTAGCACTGCCCAGGTGCACACTGCACTAAGGCCCGCACCTGCTGCTGCGCTGGTCTCCTCAACAAAGTCCCAAACACGGTCAGCCTCAAGGGGACAGCCAGCTGCCGCTGCAGCTGCCAAGATGTCGTCAGCAACCTGCTGGTAAGGGTGCGCGCTGCCGTCGTCGCTGATTGCGGCAGGATCGAGATTGGACGCACAAGAATTGTCGTCGTGGTGGTCTCCTGCCCCATCCAGCTGCTGATCCACGTGGTGGTGTTGCTGCTGCTGCTCCTCATGGTTAGATGTTTGAAAATCTGGTGCTGCTGCTGCTGCTGCTCCTCACGGTTAGATGTTTGATAATCTGTATGGCGTTGCTTCAAGCTTGGGTCAGCCAAACCAGCAGCCTGCTGCTGCTGCTTGTCTGCTGCTTCGGTGACAGGCTGCAGCTCGCAGGCGGGCAACTCGCTGTTGCATCTGCGCTTGGGTTTTGGATACTGCCATCCCCTTTGTACCGGGCGAGAGCACTGCCACTGCCAGCAGAATAGTCACAAGAACGGCAACATGCTGCTCGCGGCCTCGCTTTGGCCATTGCGCCGGTGCATTGCCACAGCAGCATTTTGCAAACAAAGATGTCAGATCTCGGTGTCAATCGCAGCAACAGCGTGCTGTATCCACCAGCACCGATACCGATCTGTACCCTGCACCCCAGTGGCTTCAAAAAGCACAGACTTCCTCGTGGATGTAGCTGGATCGCGCCAGATCGCTCGCCAAATCGTGCTTTACCCAGAGCTTCGGCTACTATGCACGCTTTCAGGTTGCTGGTGTCCTGTTTGGTAGGAGAGCAGCAGCTGCAGTTGTGTGAAGAGCAGCCACAAGAGGTTGAGGTGTACGCTCAGGATGACGAAGAATCGCTGATGCGTAACATTTGCGATCAGTTTGATGTTCCTTACAAGTCGAGGCTACTGCTGTTCTATGAAAAGATAAAGGACGTTCCAGACGACGCCACGGAGTACCAGCTCATCAGCGCGAACGCAGTGGTGGGGAAGGCGCATCAATACCCGGAAAGCAAGAACGTCGGTGTGCTCATGATGCCTCTGCAGGACGGCGTTCTTCAAGGCACATCAGCTGCCAGCACCAGCAGCAGCAGCTGGTGGCTTTGGGAGCCTGTGATCTCGTCAGCTGCTGCCTGCAACACTGCCGAGTTCGGCTGTGTCGGGGAGGGGGGCATCTCTGGCAGCAGCAGTGGGGCTGGGGCACGTTTGCGCACAAGCAGCAGCGCAGGAGCCAGCATGAGCTACAGCCACATTAAGCGTGCCAAGAGCGAGGAGCGCAGGAAGCAGGCAGGTGTCAGCAGTGCTTTGGATGCGGCACCTAGCCCTGTTGGTCGGGGCAGGGGCAAGTCGCGTGAGCAGGCTTATGCGTTATGCTGTCCAACTTTCCTTTGACGCTACTCAGGGGTAGCAGCAGCATCAACTACCTGCGCACTGATCCAGTGCGCGGGAACCCAGGTGCGCGCAATGTGCCAACACAGCAGCAGTGATCAGCTTGCTGTTCTGTGCCGTATAACCCGTGTAAGTATGATGTTGCAACACGTGCTGTTTGCTACAGGATTCCACAAGGTCAAGAACCGTGCCTTCAAGGACATTGAGAAGAAGGTGCTGATGAAAATCCTCAGTGCCACAGGAGCTGGTGCAGGAGGTGCTCAACACGTGAGTGCCAACTCAGCCACAGCATGGTGCGGAATCTGCCGTCGTTGCTTTTATGCAGGCTGGCTTTGGTAGCGCAGACTGCAGCACCAGGAACACATCAATGCACAGCCTGCTCACCTGTTCATGTGTATGTATTTGCTGAAGGGTTGCTATTCACAACTGCCATCTTGCTTGTTCCTCCTTTCGCACTCCTGTCTGTGGATGTGTACCCTCAAAAATTTCAGGCGGCAACTACGCTTGCAGGCGGCTCACCCGGCTGAACGCGGCGCAGCGCAGGTGGAGGCAGCCAAGAAGCAGAGGGCAGACGCACGGCTGATTGCAGCTGCTGGTGCCAGCCAAGGCAGCAGTGCAGCAACTGCAGGTCGTGGCAACACAAGCAACGCGCAGGATGCCAGCCGTGGATGCAGTGGTGCCGGCGGTCGTCGTGGCAGCAGGCACACAGCTCTTGACAGCAATACGGTGAGTGCACAATGCCATGGTCACAATGTAAGGATGATCTGCAGCCGGTGTGGCATAAGCACTTTTGTTACCAATCTAGAATGGCTGCAGACATGGCTGGCTCTTGTGATGTTGCAGCACGCTTGATGATGCACAACCCATCATGCACACTGTTAGCACAGCAAAACTTAACCGCGATTCATAGCAGGTCAAATACAGTATGCTGCAGCATTTCCCTTTATTGCAGCTTGCTTTCATGGTGCCCACATATCTTTTGTATATGCCCATGGCAGATCCTGCGGCCGCACTGCAGCAGCAGCACATGCAGTATCTGCAGCTGTGGCATCATCCATGGCAAAATCTGCAACCTCAGAGAACAACAGAGCACGCAGTGTGCAGGCACACAATGTCTTGAGCATATTCTATTGTCCTGCCTGCTCACTGACCCTGCATTACCAGGCTGATGAGGACACAGATGACAATGACTTCAGCGATGACGATGACGAGGATGACGAGGTAGAAGCAGCTGGTGCGCTCACATCCATGCGCGCTGCAGGGCAGGCAGCAGCAGCAGGTGGCTGTGGACCAACGAAGAGGCAGCAGCAGAAGAAGAAGCAGAAGGCAACTGCCAAGCGGGCACGTGTGGTGGCCCCTCCAACGCTGCCAGAGCAGCCAGGTGCTCCGCGACTGAGCAGCAGGGAGACCCGGCCAAACCCAAAGTACACTGATTATAATGTGCAGGGATGTGTGATGGAGCCGATGAAGTGGTCATGTGTGGCGTGGCATGGTTGTGTGCAAGCATGCATGCTGCCAATCTGGGAGTGAGCAGGTGCTGTTGGTCCTTGGTGACTTGGCTGGGTTGCATGTCAGCATGTTGGGAGTAATTCAGTATTTGTATCACGCTATTCAGACGCCTTTCATAAGTGCACGCACGGCTGAGACATCTTGGTTTGGCAGCGGCTCAGTATGGTGTGCTGCAGTCCTGCAGCATTGTGGTTGTATGCACTTGTTGTTGTTGTTGCTGACAGACTGTGCAAGGTTATGGCAGCATGTATGGGCTATACAAGGCACAGCACTCATAACTACAACCATTTTTGTAGCTGGAACCACACTACAACTACACTACAACTGTGTAGTTACAACCGCACTACAATTCCCACTTTACTACAAAAAATTACAACACACAGGCTACAACCTGTCTACAACCTCACAACTACAACCATTTTTGTAGCTGGTGATTGACAACTACAACCACACTACAACTACACTACAACTGTGTAGTTACAACCGCACTACAATTCCCACTTTACTACAAAAAATTACAACACACAGGCTACAACACGTCTACAACCTGTTGCACAACAGGGCTACAACAGGGCTACAACAAGGCTACAACAAGGCTGTTGTTGTAGTGCGGTTGTAGGATCCTGTATTTGTTGCAGTGCATGCACTCCGAGTAGCAGGATATTGAAACCTACCGAATTGATTTGGCCTTGCATACTCAAGCGTTGCAGGCTCGCAGAGCTAAGTGTGCATAGGTTGGCTTCAAGGCTGTCTAATTGGCTGTCTGAGCTCGACAGCCGGGGACAGCGAACTAAATGATGATTTGGCCCAGGTGAGAAAAACAACCAGCACAGTACGACACTATCCCCCTTGAATGGCGTGCCATTGCTGTTAGCTAGCCTGCGACGACGGCAGTTGGAGACGATCTCAGAGTCCGTCAGAGTCTCGCGAGACGAGCTCGGAGTCCGAGGTTCAACAGGGTTTCCGAAAGAGAAGAGTTCACCTTTCAGCCGGTTCAGCTCACATATTTGCGCGAATGAGGGATATGAATGGCTGGTGCTGGCGCAAGCCTGGTGACGTGAGGGCCTAGGGGTAGCCACCAGGGCCCGGTCAACGGGCCATTGCCTGCATGCCCTTGTACATGTAGATCAAGATCTTCGTGTCTGAGACGTCACATGGTTGAAGAACACATCAAAATAAGCAAATCTGATTGGATTGTGTTGAGCACTGAGAACACGACCCAGGTGAGCACACTTTGAGCTGCTGAGGCTGGAGCTGATGAGGTGCAAGTTTTGCAGTACTTCTTGCTAGACTCTAGCCTACTGGAGGCACGCATATAGACGCAATACATGCGGTATGTAGGGGGTCGCTGACGCGAGTTGTTCTCCCGCGCCCTGCCACCCTGTGAGAGGACACCCTGTACAGGGTGCATTGGGTATACCTGTGAAGAAGCAGCAGCAGCACTCTTGACGCAGCAGGAAAAGGCAATACCTGTGTCTGAATCCTTGGCAAGCGTCAGATGCAAGTTGCCGTTGTCTGCCCATGGAGCAGATACCCAGCCGGGCCTGCCACGGCTTTGCAATCATACACAAGATTGATGTGTTGACAGAGTGAGGTACATCGTGCAGACACCAGGCAGAGGAGTGCTTTGCGCGGCACAAATTGACAGGCTTCAGCAGCATAGCCACGTGCGCCGCATACATCAGCATGCTTAGCCTGAACGCGCTGTTGACAAAGTGTCCTGGCAGGTTGTACTGTTTTGCACAGCAGTGTTGGCCATGTACGACAGCCACCCAGGCCTGTAGGTCAAGGTTGCCCAGCAGATCAGCTGTCACAAAAAAGCGCCTACCAGCCGTATTGCAATGGTGCCATGCTCGCAATGCATTTGGCATATGCATTGACCACACCTACAACTTGATGAGGCCCTTGCACTCGTACATCATATGTGTGAGCAGCTACCTGTGAGATTACAGGACTGCCGCATACCTGCACTGCGCAAGCCTTGTGCAACCAAGTGCTGCCAGCACAATTGCAGCTGTACTCAACCTGGCAGTGCATCACAGTACTTCTCTTGTCAGAGCAACACACGTCTGACACCAGCTGGCAGTACGAAAAGCACAGAAAAGGACCAAAGGCAAGGTTCATGAATCAAGTGGTGCACTTGAAGCGCTGGTACCACCACGCAGCAACAAAGCCTGTGCTGTATTGCATGCTGCTGCCGCCTGTGCAGGTAACAGCCTGTCATGGGTTGACGTTGCGTGTCTCCCATCGCAGGCCCGCCTGTGCTGCTTCACCACCATTGTCTGCAGTGCCTGCTGCCACCAGTGCTGCTGGCTGGCTGCTGAACACGCGCCGCTGGTTGGTGTACAGGTCTACATGGTCCACCTGCAGCAGTACACAAGCAGAGCAGCATGACGCTCAGCCCACAGCCAACAGCATATACTATATATATGGTAGTACCGTACACCCCTCAACATGCATGCTGTGGCACATTGCAAGCAGCGCACTTTGATCACCCTGTGCATGGCTACTTGTCTTCCTCAGCTCCCCTCCTGCATGCATGCTGTGAAGCAGGACAGCTGTTGGCATAGCAGAGGCGTTAGATGATGAGAAACAGCTCACTACTCCACATTCAGCACAGCAAGCACGAATGCATAGCACAGGACGTCACTCAGCAAGCCTCCACGCCCGTGCTGCTCACCTCTGTCACCTGCACCACCCCTAGGCAGAAGTCCGGGGCCGCGCTGCCTGCCGACTCTGGCGCTGGCTGCAGGAACAGCGACTCGTCGGCAGGCATGCGCGGCTGCCCAGGGTGCGGCCACACAAACTGGCAGCGGCCTGCAGCACAGCAGCAGTTGCTGCAGCTGAGCACTGCCCGCACCAGTGCTGGACTGCAGAGTGCACATGTCTCAGGTTACATGCGACAAGCTGCGCCTGCTTGCAACTGACAGCTGCATTACTGCTGCAGTTCCCCAACCTTGTGCCCTCAAGGAACCCTGCCAGTGAACAGCGTTGCAAACATCACCTGCCGGCGATGCGGGTGCGCGCCGCCAGGCTGCGGGCCTCACCTGCACCTGACAGGCGCGCCCAAGCCTCCTGGCGCGCCTGCAGCAGCTGCTGGTTGCTGTCGTCTTGGCTAATGACGGCCATGGTGCCGCTGAGCCTGTACTGCTCCCTGCTGCTGGGGAAGTACCAGCACACCTCCACGTGAGGGTTGGACGCCAGCTCAGACACCTGACACAGCATTGTAGATATGTTGGTGTGTGTGGTGTTGATGACTGGGAGTTTTATGTGCAGACGATGCCGCCAAGAATGAGAGAGATTATTTACACGTGGGTCCAGTCACCAACTTGAATGGTATGAGAATGCGTCACACATCATATGCTGGGCAACGTGCTGCTTTCAGAGGGTTCTGTGCTAGGCTATGCAGAAAGCAGGGATTCCAAGTGGAAGTGCATTGCAGGGAGAGTGAGCCAATGTTGGCATGTGCCTGCTGAGCTGCTGCTTTGCTGCAGCCATAGGAGATGAATGCTGTGCAGGGCGGAGTGGAGGCAGAATGTCACGGCGCAGCTGTGGCATGAAGCTGGCTGATCACAGGGACACACACCTTGCCACTGCGCCTGTCGGTGACGATGGTGATGTGATCTGTGTCATACAGGAAACCCCTGCGTTTGTAAAACCACAGGCAGCTCAGATGATGCGCCTTGCATGGGCCACACAAACTGCTACAACTGCTGCTGGCCTGACGCTGCTGTGCAGCTTGCATTTAGTTTGACGAGCCAGGCACATCCAACGCAATTGCACTGACCGCCTCTGCTGACACACAATTGATAGTATCACCTGAAGACCACTGTTCTGTTGGCAGGTCTGCCATCAGGTCTAACTGTCGCCAGCTGCAGGTACTTGGCCTGTGGCAGGTTGCTGTTCAGTGCTAATGACTTCTGAAGCAAAGCCTTCCAGGGCGCATTAGCCTTGGCATTTAAGGATAAATTGAAAGAAGTCATGTCTTCGACAACAGCTTACAGCCTGCAGTGACGGATTCAGCAGATTCTTCGGCGTTGGGTGCACGTCTGTTTATGGCTCTAGCTTGATGGAAGTTTCACACCTTGGTACCGGTACGTAGTGTTACGATACAATGCGCTGAGTTGGCATTGTCAGACACCCATGCAGAAGGATACCTGTGACTTGTTCTGTCCAGCTATTCAAAGCAGCTTGAACTTCGTTGGTGAGAGACAGTGATGACTACCGGTGCCTTTGCGCTGTCTGGAGCACCTATCTACGAGAACAATTACATACGCCATTATAGCTTACAGAGCATTGTACGACGCTTGCCCACCGTGGTGCAAGTTGCACGTTGTGCTATAGTACTGTGAAAGTGTGACTACAGGCAAGGAATGCAAGGAGATGTACTAATGTTTGGCCACCATCGACGTAATTGAATGCCTGATTGTCAACAGTCCAGACCAAAGCTTCATCGAGACGCACCTGGCAAAGGCTGTTGTGCCCAAATAAAGCACTGCTGTGGCTGAGCTGTGGGCGGCCTCATCACGCAATGTCCAGGTGCAGGCAATTGGTACCACATAACAGTACGCACATGCAGCATACAGCATGATAGCAGACAGCAAGTAGTGATGCACAGTCTTTTCAGTCTTGCATCAGCACTCTCCATGCAGCAGCACCACCAGCAGGTTGCTGCAGCAACGACAGTAGCAGCAACACCATGGACAGGTTACCCAGCACCACCTGCATCAGCACCAGTATTATAGTAGTGCTAGCAGCACAGCCACGCACAGAACTTGCAAGTATGATCCGGCTGAGCGTGCACACTCAGCAACCAAGCCTGCTGGCCGTTGGCAAGGAGCCCAAAACGCGTAGCTTTGTAGCCATTTCCCGACGGCCAGTGAGAAATACATCGCAGGCGGAAATCTCGTGGCGGCGGCCAGTCTTATGAGGCGTTGAACATGCAAACGTTGAAAGCCTCCTAAGGAACTGCAACAGCTTCACTACACCCAGATGATGTCCATTCAATGCACACATGCCATGCTTTGCCTGCAGTGCTGGGTCCAGTCTTATGCCAAGCTGTTGCGTTGCAACTGATGCTTGCAGTAAAGAAGTTGCTAATGAGTACAGAACGCCAACAACATCAATTGAATATGGTCTGTACAGACCAGCTACCAGATGCATCTGCCAGATGCTGCTTGCTGGCACTCATCTGAGTAGGACTGTCACAGCTGACCGCGTGCTGCTGTCCCAAGTGCTTTGCCAGCTGCAGCAGGCATCAGCCAACTCTGCTCAGGGGCTTTGAAGGCCATGGCTGTGGCGTGCACTGCTCTGCACTGCAGCGCAAGCAGGCACAGCCGCTGAATGAACCAGAGCACTTGGTACCCTGGCTGCTGCCACACCCCAGGGTATGGTATGCTACGATACACCAGCACCTGCGGTACAGCGGCAGACATGAGTAGCATGCAAAGTTACAGGTTTCAAGCATGTCATACATGCTTCATGTTCATCTTCGTGTTCATCAGTACAACCAATGGCGCAGTACAGTGGATGGATCCAGCTTTGCTTACATGCGCAGCCTCGCATGCAGGGGTAGGCTGACGCTGCTTGCTTGCTTGCCTTGTTGCTGCTGCGTTAGAGTGCTGCTTTCTTCATATGCACATCGCAACATGCAACTACCTGCATCACATGCTTGTGCATGCTTGTTGTCAATGCAAAGTTTGCACGCTAGCGCTGCACGGCCGCTTGAGTCAGGAACTTGCTGGACGTCAGGATACGCATGTAATGAGGGGGTGCATGTTCTGTAGCGGCAGCCTGTTGTGCTACCAGGGTCCACTGTCTGTGCGCTACTGTGCTGGGTTTCTGACCTAACCGCTGCAGCTGCTGGGATGCATTGCTGCTGTACGCGGCAGCCTGTTGTGTGTCAGGCAAGAGTTGTAGCTGCAGCTGCACCTGTTGTAGACATTGCAGGCTCTGGTGCTGCACACTGTACGCATCCAGTCACAATTGCTGTGCCCCCTCAGGGTTGAGCGTCTCACCGCGCGGTATGCGCCGATGCTGCCGACAAGTAGCACTGACAGCAAGCACAGCGTGAAAACGCCACCATGCTGCTTGAGGTATCTGTCGTACAGGCCCAGGTGCACGTGCGGGCTCAAGCTGGTGGTCAGCAGGAAGAACGCCAGCACGGTGCCAAACAGCAGGAAGATCTGCAGCCTGGTGCAGTCAGCAGTTGCACCAGGCAGACGAACAATGAGGAGAAGGCAGAGGAAGTACCAAGAATTATGCAGGTTGAGTGGAATGCCAGAATCCTTGGCTTGGTGCTTGGGCTGGTGCGTTGCTCAGTGCCGTGGCAAGAGGAAGCACTCCGCTGATGCTACTTACCCTAACAGCAGCATGTGCGTGAGCACCTCACTTGTCTGTAAGGGGTCTGTGTAAGCTGTGACGAAGATATCCGCCACCACCGCAGCGTAAACCACGCTAGCTTGGATGACGTTGCCCCTTGTTATGCTGCCTCTGGCAGCAACCTGCACAGGTGTGCCATGCATGAGCGCGCCAGATGGTGGGGATGCTGACAGGTTACAATCTACGAGGCATGGCAGCTTGACAAACCCCAGGTGCCCGTTCCATTTGATTTTTAAGTTCAAAGAGCTGCCAAGCAAACGTTGGTGGCGAGGTCAAGCAGCATACTGGTGCACAGCATGTGTCCGAAGCACGGTCCAACAGCAGTCAGCAGCACCGTGGTCGCAATAGATTTAGTGCGTATCCTCAACGTGATAGCAACACGTACAACGCAAATCTCTAGGAGGTGCTGCTGGTGTGTCCTTTCGGAGAGTTCAAACGCTTCAACACAGTGACTGTCATGTGTAACCACCAAAATGTGGAACCCTGCCGGGCAGTGCGCTTGGATCCGTCATTATTCATCCTGCAACCCGTGCACTGGCACCTGCTCGCTGAACCCCTTTAAGGCGAGCACGAGACTACACTGGCCCCTGTTCCGACAGAACTTACTGATGCTGTGTTTGCAGCCAGCTTGACTGCATCATTAACATCGTTGCATGACTGCCGCAATTGGTGACTGATGCGCCTCAAGCAACGCGTACCGTTATGCAGTTCAGCCAGCTGCTGCTACTGCTGCTGCTGCTGCTGCTGCAGCTGCTGGCAGCAGCAGCACTACCAACCTGCTCCTTGCTTGGAGAGGATGGTTGCTGTGGACCAGCGTGCATGCAAGGCACGTGTGAAGCCCTGCAGTCTTTGGGCAACGCACTAGGCCAGCGCACATGGCACCGCACCAGAGGCTGGCAGGATGTGCCAGCAACCGCCACACCAGCAGCAGCATGTCAAGCCTACCTTGCAGGAAGCTTGCCAGTTACACCAGCCAGTCCTCCATACTGCAGGTGGTATGGCATCAGCTGCAACTCATCTGCGTACAGCGCCACATGCTCGACTAGTGGGGCAGGAGCGCAGGGCGTCAGAGTCCTCGAGTTGACAGACAACAATGCCGTCGGGCGTGTCAGTGACCCTGCGTTCCTGCAAGCACTGCAGCAGCTGCATGACTGTGGGCTCAAGGAGCTTGTCATTGGCGGGACATCCTTTGGGGTGAGGCTCTGAGGCAACAGCACAGCAGCTAGCAGCAGGCTGCACACCTGAAGCATGCATGCCAGGTTACAGAGTGTGCTGGCCCAGCTGCTGTGCAGCAACATGGCATGTACCAGCACCAGGAGGACGTGCGAGTCTGGTCTAATCATGCACTACTGATCAGCAGCTCAGTCTACACTAGCACGTCAAGTTGGCAGCTGAGCATGTCAAGGTCAGTTGCTTTGCTGCTGCTGTGCCCAAGCTTGGTGCTGCTGGTGCTGCCGTGGCTGCCGCTGCATGGCGTGCTGCCCCGCACACCCCACACACATGCCAACAGCTGGCCGGCACCATCAGCCCTGCCATTGCACAGCTGGACCAGCTGGAGGTGCTGGCACTGTTTGCAAGTAAGCCTGCAGCTGCGGGCCGGCAGGCCCATCAGAGAGGATAAGACATGTGCGCAGCAGCAGCAGCAGCAGCAGCACATGGTGGTGAGCAGCAGCAAGGTGCATGTCCAGCAGTGCTGTATGGCGTGAGACCTGCATGCTGCTTAGGGGAAGTCAGCCTTGAATCTTTAGAAATGAACATGTGGTGTAATCTTGCACCGGCACCTGCTGCTGCTGCTGCTGCAGCCAACATCACTGGCAGCATCCCACCTGAGCTGGGCAGCATGACCGCGCTGCAGGAGCTTGACCTGTCAACCAACTACCTCACAGGCACCATACCACCACAGCTTGGGAACCTGCGGAACCTGCAGTCCCTAAAGTGAGCCAACAGCAGCAGCATTGCCCTGTGTGCGATGCACATCCACTGCTTGGCGGTGATGGCGCTGGTATTCCTTCCACTGCAGCTGCTGGTGTACTGCTGCAGCTGTGCAACCTGTACTCAAAGGGTTGAGCAACTGATGCGTTGCTGCTGCTCTGCTTCTCTGTGCTGCATGTGCAGTCTGGGGTACAACGGCTTCACTGACATTGGGGAAGGTGCGTGCTGGCTTGGCTGGTGCAGCTGTGCAACAATGCAACAGCTGTCGTTGGCTTGACAGGTTGCAAGCGCAGAGGGTTGAGCTGATGTGCGGCTTGAAGATGCACTCATCATCATATGCATAAGGAAGCCACCAACCCTCTTGGTATTGAAGATGAGATGTCTGCTGTTTGTGCATGCTGCTGCAGTGCTTGGTGGCCGCCTACCTGCCTCGTTTGCACGGCTGACCAACCTGCGCATGCTGATGCTGGAGCACAACTACCTCACTGGCACCTTGCCTGACTTGTGCAGCAGCCGTATGCAGCTGGAGGTGAGACACGCGGATGTGGCAAGTCACCCGCTTTGCTGTGCGATGTTAGGGGCTCTGTGTTCAGACACAGGCGTTGTGCAGCGCAGCAATTTGTGAGAGCGTGCCCCTGCCATTCCGCATCACCCTGCTTTAAACCAGTGTAGCAACTTTGCCGCTGCTGTAGGTGGGGTCAAAAGGCTGCAACATGGTTAGTAGGGATGTTGTTGCGTTGTGCAAGTTGCCGGCTGACCAGGAGCGAGTTGTGTGGCGGCGTGGCGGCATGTGTTGAGGCGTTTGGTTTGTGTGGGCATCAATGCGTCACAGCACGCCGACACTGCTGGCAGCACTGGCCCAGCCAGCTGATGCTGTGATTGTCAACATGCTGCGCTGCATCTCACCATGTCAACACAGCTGGACATTATACCAGCATAACCTGAAAGATACTCTGCATCACACCATGTCAACTTATCTTGTGCTGGCTGCTGCCGCTGCACACTGCTGCTGATCTGCCAGGCCATCAGCCTGCGCAATAACCTGCTGACAGGCCCTGCAACGCAGTTTGGCGACTGCCACCTCACCGCACTCGACATCTCTGACAACAGCTTCACGGGCTTGCTGCCCGTCCCGCGCAGCCGCAACAGCACCAACTGGAACAGGCTGCAGGTTTACCGTGCAAACAACAACTTTTTCCAGGGGCGACTGCCGCAGTTTGCGTTTGGGGAGGCGCCAATGCTGGCTGCGCTGATGCTCAGCAACAACAGCCTCACAGGCAAGTGGTTGACAACATCTTTAATAAACTGCAGCAGCAGCAGCTGCAGGCTGAGATGCAGCAATTGCACCTGCCATGGCAAAGTGTAGTGGACGGCTGGCTTGTGCCGTGCTGGCAGCTCGCATGCTGAGTTCGCATGCCAGACCGCGTGGTGCACCCACCACTGCCTTGCGGCAGGCCCCTTTGGCCGTCTTCTGTGACCTGGTCTGAATTGTGATTGAACTTGGAGGCCTCTGCAGCTCCTGTGTATGGATGCACTCATTGTCTGGCATCTTTGCGTGCCATGTGTTGCACATGCGTGTGTGGCTGCAGGCGCGCTCCCCATCAGCTGGACGCTGCTGCCTTGGCTGACCACGGTGGACGCCAGCAACAACGAGCTGTCGGGCACGCTGCCCTGGCAGCTGGCCTTCCAGGCAAAGCTGTCCATACTCAGCCTGCGCAACAACGCGCAGCTCACAGGCACCATCAGCCCGTTGTGGAGGTGCGGCCCGCGTGCATGCAGGCTGTGTGGTCGTGTGTTTGCAGGTATGTGCAGTGAACTGCACATCTTGTGGGATGTTGACCGACACCCCTCCCCCCAGACCTCTCTCTTTTGTCTCAGTTGCATGCCTGCATGCTCCGATGTTGTCGCTGGAAGTGCGCCCGCTGCCTTGGAGTCAAGGTTCATGATCGAGCGGCGTGTTGCTGCGTGCTGCCCCAGGTTCACTGTGGGCCTGTCAAGCCTGCAGCTGGACCGCACCAACATATCCGGCCCGCTGCCAGGCATCTCTCGCACAGACTACCACTCGGGCCGCATCTCGCCGCAGCGCGTGTGTATGAGCAATGCGAGTGGGTTTGGCCGGCTGCCGAGCCTGGAGTCTGCCAGCATTGCAGGCACGCTGATGTCAGCGGCGTGCGACGATGCCGCGCCGCAGAGCGGGGGCGTGTACCATGAGTGCGCAAGCATCGATGATGCGCTGCCCTGGTGAGCGGCTGAGGTTTGCAGCAAGCGTACACGTGTGAGGATGCCTGCAAACAAATGCGGGCGCATGCCTGGGATTCTCGCGCATGCTGAGTGCGCCGTCCATGTTGCTTGCACTGATGCAACATGCACCGTGCTCACTATAAGGACAGCTGTGCAAGGCAGCTGACGCAACGCTGCCATGACATCTGGCCTATGCATGCAAACAACCGTGAGATGTGGCTCGTGTTGCACTGTCAGCTGGCGCGTCGTGACACCAGCATGTTCTGTTGCGCAGGTACCTGACGGTTGACTCCAGGGCGTGGCAGGTGCCAGATGCAGGTGGGTGGGGTGTGCCTGCCACAGCTGTTGGCTGCGGCGGTGGGGCCTTGCACCTGCACTTGTTCCCTGCCTGATGACACAGTAGCACAGTCAGCTGCAGCATGTGGTGAGTGTTGCAACGTGACCGAGTAGGAGCAGTGCCGGGCCAAGCAGGCTGACTGCAGCTGCACAATGCCCTCGTGTAGCAAGGGAAGCAGCACTCGGCGGTACTGTGACATGATGGCTTGCATTCATCGCTTGCAGTCAAGCTGCCCCACCTTAACTCAGCATACCTCAATTCTCCATCAGTGTGGATGTCTGAGTCCCGTCACTGCATGCTGCTTCCAAAACAATGACATGAGGGCTTACAGTGGCTGCTTGTAACTTTGCTGCCACCTTGAAATGCAAGCATACCTCAGTTTGCATAACAGTCAGTGCCTCAGAAAGTGCGTGTATACCTGCCTGTGTGTGCTGGCTGCAGAGTCCAACTTTTCTGACAACAAGCACATGCAGTGCCCCACGATCTTCCAGGACACGGTGAGTGCAAGCCTGCCTGCTGGTGTTCTGCGCTCAACACGGCATGACACACATCACCATGCTGCAGCGCAGCTGATGCAGACAGCTGATCATGTAGCCATGCACACATGGTCAGAACTCACACGAGCACATGACTCCTGCCATTCCTTGACGCGAATCCCCACATGTCTTATGTATCATTTGAAGCTGCTGGCATCTGGGTTGCTGCTGCTGCTGCTGCTGCTGCTGCAGTTCTGCAACCGCAACGGCACCCCGCAGCAGTTTGGCGCTGGCGAGCGCCCCGTCTGGGCCGTCAGCCCCTCCTACTACCACTACCTGGGCTGCCAGTGCGTCAGCGGCTACACAGCTCGCAGGGAGCTGGCCTGGCACGGCGCCGTCATGGTGAGCCGCCAGCTGACGGCCGGGGTCCTGCACCACCCCCTTGGCAATACAATCTCATAAATTTTGTTAGATGAATGTGTACACGGCCTCCTCTGCTTGCTGCGATCACCTGGGCGGTGTGGCGCTGTCGAATGCATGCTGCAGTAACATTCATCTTGGCGGAGTCCAGCGTGAGTGGTACTCAGGCACAGAGGTGACGCCATCGCGCTGCTGCTGCCTGCACGTCGACTTGCCAATGCCGCCAGGTGTCCCGTCTGGTGTGCGACAAGTCACTCACCCTGGGTGAATGGGTAGGCATATCATTCAGTGTCAGCTTTGTGGGCCTTGCTCTGCTGGCCTACTGCCTGTACGTGGCCTGGTCGGGGCGCTGGGGGCTGCCCAAGCTGCAGAGGGTGAGTGGCACGGCCCAACAGGCAAGATGAAGCGCACATACACAGCCCGGCTGCGGCGCTGCAGTGTTGCAAGTTTGCGCTAGCGCCTTCTTGCAGTGTTGATGGGAAGCGGCGTCAGCAAGCGTTGCACACATGTCGCTGCATGTCGCACACCTGCATGCACATGTAGTGTAGCAGGCTGTGGCTGCTGCTCACCATGCTGGCCGTGCTGCTGCAGGCGTACTTTGACATCAAGAAGCGGCTGCGGGGTGCACCAACCTCTGGCAAGGTGTCTCTGGTGGTGACCGACATTGAGAGCTACTCAGGTGCGGCTGGCATTGGATAACATCAAAGGCAGCAGGCCTAGCATGCAGCAACATCTGCTGTTCCTGCTGCTGCACACACATTAAATAGCTTTCACTTGTCGGCTGCCTTTGGTAATCTCCAGTTGGTCTGTGCTTACAAGTGTTTCAAGTCCATTAAGGATGTCTCCCTTCTGGCGGTGTTCTTCCTGTGCTGGCTGTGTGGTTGCTGTGATGCACCTCGGGGCTACACTGCTGCTACAGCCTGGGGATGTGACTGACCAACACTTAGTTGTTGCTGTCGGCGTCACTCCCACTGCTGCTGCTCCTGCTGCTCCTGCTGCTGCTGCTGCTGTTGTTGTTTGCAGCACTCATGGTGGCCATGCCGTTGGTGATGGCCAAGGCGCTCTCGCAGCACAACAATGCAGTGCGCAAGGCTGCCTGGGTGCACTTTGGCTTCACAGTGTGCCAAGAAGGCGACAGCTACACGCTGGCCTTCAGGGAAGCATTGGACGCTGTGGCCTTCTGCTTGCAGGTAGGGTTTGGGGTTTGGGGCCCTAAGGCGGGCGGGCAGGCGGCTGGCATCCAAGTGCCGCATTGTGTGTGGGTGATCTGGGCCTCACCTGGCTGTTGGTGTATCATGCAAGGTGCTGCTGTTGAATGTAACCCTGCCCGTTCGCATGTTTCATGCGCCTGGGGCTGATGCAGGTGCAGCAGGCGCTGCTGAGGGTTGAGTGGCCACCGGACCTGCTGCTGTACCTGCAGCAGCAGGCGCGTGGCAAAAAGGAAGCAGCAGCACCAGCTGCTCTGCACGCCAGCAACCCCAATGCCAGGCTAACGGATGGAGACGGGAGTTTCAAGGGCAAGGCTACTGCCAGCACAGCAGGTCCACGATCAGATGCTGGTGCAGCAGCCTACTCCAGCCCGTCTTGCTCTTCCGCAGCACCAGCAACAGTTGAATCTTGGTTCAGCAGCGGCAGCAGCCCAGCAAGCAGCAGCCTGTGGTTGCAGAGACCAAACAGTAGCCAGAGTCAGCTAGCAGCAGCAGCAGCAGCAGCGGTGGGGACGCCTGTGCATGCATCGGCACCTGCGGCTCAGCAGCTCAGGCGCCAGAAGAGCACCACTACCGACGGACCTGATGCAGCATCGACAGGATCTGGCAAGTCAGCCAGCAGCAAACAGCAGCAGCAGCAGCAGCAGCAACAAGAGCGAGACAATACAGCCACGCTGGATGCCCTGGTGCCCGGGCTGCGTGTGCGCATGGGCGTGGCATCTGGCCTGCTGGAGGAGAAAGAGGAGTGCCTCGCGTGCCGGGTGCTTGACGTGGCTCGTGTTGTGTCAGATGCTGGCAATGGCGGGCAAGTGCTGCTTGACAGCAACACATTTGCGCAGGTCAAAGACAGGTGCGCAGGGGCTGAGCCCAGCCTGCTGCCAGCAGGAACTGCACATGCGCGCAGCAGCGGCCGCCAGGTAGCGGCATGGCAGGACAGCAGGTTTGTGTGGTTGCTGCCGCGAGCCGCCAAGGTGGTCTGCCGTCGCACAAATGTGCCTGCAATGCCGGGGCTTGGCACGTCCTGAAGTGGGCATGAGCGTGTATAATCTTGGTTGTAATTAACAAGATGTGCTGACTTTCCTGTGCAGGCTAGAGGAGCTGGGACAAGTTGGTCCTGCTGGCTACGTCGGCAGCAGGGTGGTGGGCTGGGGCACCCCACGTGGCTGGCTGGCAAAGTTGGTGGCAAGGTGAGCAGCCTGCGGCCTGACAGCCACAACCCGACACGCAGCAGGCTACCGCAGCACTGGCACGGTTGAACACCGAGCGGCAGCTTCGCGGTTGCACTCAGACTGGGCAGCACGCTGTGG
Organism: Scenedesmus sp. NREL 46B-D3; assembly: GCA_014080715.1. Taxonomy (NCBI): domain Eukaryota; kingdom Viridiplantae; phylum Chlorophyta; class Chlorophyceae; order Sphaeropleales; family Scenedesmaceae; genus Scenedesmus; species Scenedesmus sp. NREL 46B-D3. Next base: position 77,759 of record JACERP010000341.1, read on the forward strand.
TTGACGTGGTCGAACACCTGGACAGGCCCGCCTTGTTGTACAGTACTTTGAGGTGCATGGGCATTGTTGGCAGAGTGCTGCCACGTGCTGCTGCCGCTGCCGGCACCTGTGAGTGCAGGCAGGACCTGTCCCTCGTCACTGAGGCGCTGGCGCTGGACATGGGACTGTACAGCATCCCAGGCTTTGCAGCAAGCAGCATGGCAGATGACGCAGGCCTGCTGCCGCAGCTGCCGCAGTTGCCTGCCCCTCCGCTTTGTAGTGCAGGCTCAACGCCAACAGGATCCTCACATGCAGCAGCTGCTGCTGCGGCAGCTAAGGCTGCCGGCGGCAACCCGCACGCGATCCAACATGAACCTGGCAACGCAAAGCAGCAAGGTGCAGCTGAAGCAGCAGCTGGAGCTGTGTCAGGCGCTGCTGTGGGTGCAGCGGCAGGGGCAGTTGTGGCTGCTGTTGGACCGTGTGCACCAGAGCAATCAGCGGCCGGCATCACAGGCGCCCGCGCAGCCGCCCCCACCACTCAGAGCCGCCTCGGCAGCCTGAGGCTGTACCAAGTGCTTTCACCAAGGCTGGTGGAGAGGGCTCACTTGTTTGGCAACAAGCTGGCGCTCAGAGACGGCACAACGTGCCATGACCTGCCGTTCTTCTGTGCACCAGCAGCAGCCAGCGTACCTACGTTGGACCCACTGAGGCAGCAGCTGGCAGCAGGGCAGTCTACCACACCAGGAGATGGGCGGGGTGGTGCAAGCGGCGGCAGCGCCGTCACTGCCCTGCTGCGCCACCGGCAGCGGCTGCTGCCGCCAGGATCAACACCCGCAGCTGGTGTGGCTGCTAGCCAGGCGGCACTAGATGCGAGTGCTGCCACGCTGCTTGGGACAGATGCAGCGGGCAACAATGCTGCTGCTGCTGCTGGTGTAAGTGGTGGTGCTGCGCCTGATGCGTCAGGTAGCAGCACAGCTGCATCTGGCTCTGGCTTGTGGCGGCGGCGGCAGGCAAGGCAGCACCAGCATCAGCACCAGCAGGGCTCCATGCTGTTGACCGACACGTGCGAAGGCACAGACGCTGGCAGTGCAGACCCCAGTCTGCCAAAGGACGTCCAGCAGAGCTGTCTGCACATCGCGCCAAGTGCTGGGCTGGGTGTCGCGGCAGCGTCTGGCCGGCCCCTGCAGGCTGATGACTCGGCGGTCACATTTGTGTTCTGCTCAGTGATCAACCCGCGTGCCAAGTGAGTGTGGCAGTGACGGCGTGCCGAGGGGAGGTTACCACAGACGCTGTTGGCCGCCATGTATGCATTCTTGCACAAATACATGCCGTCAAGTTCCGTTGTGGCGTGTCATTGCTGGGGTTTGTGGGGGTGGGGAGGACGTCTTTGTGCGTTGACAACGATGCAAAGCTGCCACTATCTGCATGCAACAACCTTTGCCTGAGTCGCACCTTCCAGACAGATACAGATAATGATTCTTGTCAAGCGGCAGTCCAGTTACAGGCCATTGCATTGCCACGCCACCAAGAAGTGAGGCTTACTTCTACCATCTCGCACTTTGTCGACATAGTAGCAAACCCTGCTTCTGCGCCTGCCCCTTGTGTGCAGGCTCAGTATGGAACCAGGGCAGGCCAAGCTCACAGGGCAGCTGTCGGGCATCGTCAGCAGGGTCCTACGGCAGTGCCTACTAGCCCTCTCTCAACCTGCCAGCAGCAGCAGCAGCAGCAGCAGCAGCAGCAGCCCTGGTGGTCCGCCAGTGCCTGGCCAGGCTGCAGGGGGCAGGGTTCTGACTGCAGCAGGCTACCTGTGCAGAGAGATGCAGGGGGACCTCAAGTACATCCTGGCTTTCAACAGCCCGAGGGTGAGGGGCGTGCCCAGCAGCTGCTGTGACGTTGCCGCAATGACAGCCTTAGAGGGTCGACAGAGCCTGTTGGCACTGCTGTAAAGGCTGTCGGGTGGTGGTGAGGTGCATCGTCCATCAATTAGCTGACAAATTATCTGCAAGAGACAGGCGTACACAGGTGCATGTTTGCTCGTGGGCTGGCCACGTGCATTATTAGTAATGCATGCGCTGTGCAGAGTTTCTTTACACTGGCATATCGAATGCTGCTCTCGACCTCAACAGCGCATACACAGGTCACATGTCAACTCCACGCTGCCATTGCAGTGCGTTGTCGTGTGCCACGTGTTCGCCGCCCGTGGCCTGCGTGCTGCTGCAGCTCGCCCTGGAGTGGTGCCTGCTGGTGCAGGAGGTCATGCTGTGGCAGGACTGGCCAGCGGCCCTGTTCGACAAGCAGCCTGCCAACGAACGTCGCAACCCTTTGGCGCGTCTCAGCACAGTGGTGCCGCCAGGTGCTGCAGCAGCCGCTGCTGCTGCTATCGGTGCTGGTGCTGGTGCTGGTGCTGATGCTGTGGCGGTGGCCCCTGTACGCAGCAGCCCCTGTTCCGG
>JACERP010000342.1:0-80171 GCA_014080715.1 Scenedesmus sp. NREL 46B-D3
GCAGTGGCTTCAGCAGTACACCCATCCAGGCGGTACAGCCTGCAGGAAGGCAGCTGTCAGGCAGTACAGGTGCCAGCTGTACACGTGGTGCTGGTGCAACCACCCGTGCTACAACCACCTCACTCACGACCGATCCGCTGCTAGTGACGCCACTGATCTGTACCGCCTCGCTGCCTGATGTACTGCCTTCTGGCTGCGGGACAGCTTCCAGGTCAGCAGCAGGAGGCATGCCCGGCAATGCAGACGTCTGGGGTGCCTGCTGCTGACTTGGCACCTGCTGCTGCTGTTTCGTACCGCAGGCTGCTGCCAGGAGCGACAGCGAGCTTGCAGGCGGCATGCCGATCAGCAGCTCCCCGCTGGTCCCAAGAAGCGCCCTCAGCTGTTTGAGGCAGTACAGGCCCTCCCTCACCGGCGCCAGCTGGAACACCAGCCTGTTCAGGCCCGGCACCAGCAGCAGGCAGCCATCCGGCAGCAGCTGACAGCCGCCGCTGCTGCCGCCAGCTGCTGCACTTGCAGCAGCAGGACCACAGGACCTGGGATTCCAATGCTGCTGCTGCTGCTGCTGCTGCTGGGGTCGCCTGCTGCCCCACCAGGACCTGGGAATGCGCTGCTGCTGCTGCTGCTGCTGCTGGGGTCGCCTGCTGCCCCTGGTGTGTATGCTGCTGACAGCCTGCTGGTCAGCAGCTCCTCGCCCTCCTGCCACCTCACCGCTGCTGCGCCAGCTGCTGCAAGCTTCGGCGAGTCCCCCCAGCGGCACCGCTGAAAAGCCGCCCTTGCTGGCAGACCCAGCCGCCCCCAGCTGCTGGTGCTGCTGCTTGTCAAACCCAGCGATATGCTGCAGCGGCGACGACGGCTGCCGCTGCTGCTGCTGCTGCTGCCTAAAGCCTAAGCCACTGCCTGGTTGTATTGAGCCGGCTGAGGAGATACCAAAGATGCTGGGACCGCTGCTCACCCATGCTGCCTTGTGCAGCTGCACGAGCGACAGCACCAATCGTCGCAGCAACAGGGCCAGGCAACCGGCTGACTACATCTACAGCTAGCGACAAGCTGTCTCCAACAACAAGCAGTGCTGCACCCCCTTTGCAGCCTGGACCCACCCCGGCTGCTGCTGCTGCTGCTGCTGCATCGCTGACCGTGCTGCTGCTTGCTGGATGCCGCCTGGCTGGCGGCGACAGCACGGGCACCAGCACCTGCTGCTGCCTGCTGCTGCTTCTGCTGCTGCTGCCTGGTCATCTGCCGCTGTCTCCCATGCTTCACTGCCGCAAAAGTGGCTGTAGCTGCAGGCGCAGGCCGCAGCTGCACTGCCGACAGGCTCGCCAGCTGCAGCACGTACGGCTGCAGCGCCAGGTCAGCGCCAGGATTCAAGGCCCCGCCCAACCCCAGGTTGGATTTGAACCGCCGAACCCCAACACCCATGCCCAGCGCGCTCGCAGGAAGCGCCCGACAGCAGACAGCAGCTCCTCAAAGGCCGCCTGGCGGTCGGCCGCCGCTGCGGCGTCTGGCGGCAGCGCCAGCAGCGACAGCGCGGTGAAGGGCAGCAGCGGCTGCGCCGCCAGCCGCTGCACCGCCAGCAGCTTCGGCAGCAGCTGCCCCAGCAGCAGCTGCCAGCCCTCGCTGGCAAAGAATGTGGCGCATGCGGTCCAGCAGGTGGGCCGCCTGCTCCAGCTGCCCCCGCTGCAGCACCAGCCACCGCCACGTCGGCGTAGATGAGCGCGCTGCTGCGCAGCCGGCCCGACTTGGCGTAGCACCACGCGCACGCCTGCTGAGCGCCAGCAGCAGCTCCTGCTCACACAGCGGCAGGGAACAAGACGCGGCAGTCCAGCGTCTTGTGGGTGCAATGCGGCATGAGGAGCACGGCTGCAGGGTGAGAGGGCAGAGGTGGCAGCGCAGGTGTGTTGAACACCCATGAAACACTGGAAATACTTGTGGCAGCCAAAGGCAGCAGAAAGTTCCAAGGCATTACGCAGCTGCACACGCAGCCAGCCGAGGGACCCAGAAACAGCGGCAGCACGCAGCACGCGAGAATTCACAGCACCTCAATGCAGGCAGTGCAGGCCAACGTTTCCCCCGTTTGCGTCACACAAATGGACTCGCACGTGTCACACGAGGTCGTCATTGATGGAGCAGCACAAAACACATCGAGGACTTTGGTTTGCAGCCGCTCGGCAACTGCTGCAGCCCAGCCCGAAGCGACGCGCATCAGCACACATGGAGACACCTTTGGCGGCCGCCTGCTTGCCTGCCGTGGCTGCTGCGTCCTGTCGCTGCCTTTTGCAGTTCCGCATCTCTGCTGCCGTCACAACCCGCTGTCATAACCCGCTGCAGCTTCGGCCCCGTGCGCGGCCTCACCTCGAAGCAGGCGGGGCTGCGCAGCGCCAGCTGCAGCCGCCACTCGCCCACCCAGGCGGCACGCCCACCGCCGCCGACACAGCCGCAGCCGGCAGGCTGCAGCGCGGACTGCTGTGCTGGGACCCGGCTGCTGCCGCCGCTGCTGCCGCTGCCGCTGGGAGCCTGGGTGGTTGCGATGCAGGCGGTGACCAGAAGAGTGGTGCAGCAGCAGGCACACGGCAGCACGTCATACCAGACATATGGTCCAATTCAGCGATCATAGATCAGGCAGTGGGTCGAGTGGCGGTGGAGGGGCCGCATGTCACGACGGCTGTCATGAGCAGGGCATGTTTTCGGTGGCAGTCCTGCAGCACTAGCACCGCACATTCGGCACAGCCCAGGCACACAGCACGTGACGCTGTGTGTGTGTGAGTCTATTGACCGGCAACACCTTGACAACAGCAGCAAAACCATATACAGCATGGCACCCTGTCGCTTCCTTCACTCAACAGCATGCTGTGCCGGCAACTCGTGCCCGCCCCGCAGCTGCAGTGCTCATGCGCGGGCAGCATCGCGCTGTCAGCTGCGTGCGCGCAGCCACCACCCACCTGCAACGCAGCGATCGCCCCCGGGTCCACTAAACCCTCGAGCCGCCGGGGACTGACCGCACCAGGCGCACTGAACCCCCCTAGCCTGGCCCCTAAACCGCTGCCTGCAGCACCAGCGGTGCCGGCACCACCGGAGGCCGGCAGTGCACTTGCGCTGCGCACATGCGTGGCTACTCTAAGGGGCGCAGGGCCTAGAGCCAATGCTGAGGTGTCCTTGAGCCCTGAAACCGAGGCAGCTGAGAGCGAGGCTGCACTGGGGGCTACATCTGCCGGCGCTGTCTGGGCAGAGTTGAGCAGCGCGCCACCCTGCAAGCCAGGTCACCACACCAAGTTGGTTTTGGTCCAAGGTTACGAGGACGCCAGGGACGCTCACACTTTGATGACAGGCTATGTAGCAAGGCTGAATCAGCCGGGAAAGCACTGCGCAGAATCGCCATGCTACCCCAGGGGTCACGGGCGACTACGCCCACTGCAACGCTTCCAGCAATCGCACAGTAGCTGCCAACACACCTGCCGGCTCACCTGTGCATCGCCCTGGCCTGCAGCACTGCTGGCACTGTCAGCCACACTCGCAGCAGACAGCCCCTCTCCTGCTGCTGCTCCTGCTTCAGCGCTGCCCTCAGCCGCTGCATCACCAGCAGCGGCGGCAGCAGCAGCAGCAGCAGCAGCAGCAGCAGGGCCTGGTCCAGGGCCCCCCTTCGATGTGCGTATGTTGATCGTTGCAAGACTCGAAACCGAGTCCTGACGGCTCAACTTACCACCCACACCAACAGCTGCATCTCCATCTGCTGCAGCAGGATCGTCCCCGCTCACCTTGCTCAACCTGCTCTGCTGCTGCTGCTGCCCTGCTGCTGTGGCGGCGCTGCCACTGCCAGCAGCCGCAGCTGCGCTGCTGCTGCTGCTGTAGCTGCTGCTGCCGGCCCGGCGCATGCGGTCAAGGACACCAGCAGCAGCGCCAGCAGCAGCAGCAGTTGGGCTGTTGGCTGCTGAGCCCGGCTGCTGCTGCTGTTGGGTATGCTGGTGAAGGAGTTGCAGAAGGGGGTGCTTTGGGAGTCAGCGCGGCACAGTGCGGCAGCCAGGGGGTCCTGGATGGCAGCAGGAGCAGCAGGCAGGCCGCGCGTTCAAGCAAGTGCGGGGAGTGCGTTGATGACGCAGCAGCCAGAGGGTGCTGCCGGGCAGCAGGAGCAGCACATGGCATTGCCCAAACTTTGAGTGTTCACATGGCTTAATAACGTCCACACGTGTGGAGGAAGGGTGAGGTGTGGTGGGCCTGCACGGCAGCGCGGGCTGACATAAACGCCAGATCCAAACAAACACACCGGTTCAGCTTCGCGCCGAACCCTGCTCACCTCGTCCAGCCCCAACTTGGGAGTGTGCATTTCGTAGGTGAGCGCGCCGCCGCTGCCGTCGGCGTACTTGTTTATCATCTGGCTGAACCCACACAGCGGCGTCAGCAGCAGCTCCTGCAGCTGCGCCACCATGCGGGGGCCAAAGCCGCCGGACGCAGCAGCCTCCCGCAGCAGGTCCACACCAGCACTCAACCTGCTGCTGCTGCTGCTGCCAGCCGCAGCAGCTGCGCTGCGGGATGACGGCCTATCCCAATCCCGCTCCTTACTGTCTGCACGCTTCTTGTCAGTCGCCCTGCTGCCGCTGCTGCCTGCTGTGACTGTGCTGCTCCGGGCTGCTGCCTCACTGCTGCCCCTGCTGGCTGTCCCGGCTGCTGGTGCAAAGGCAGCTTTGCCCAGCTGCAGGATGCTGGCGCTGCCCGCTGCTGCAGCAGCCGCCTCTGGCAGCCGCAGCGCGGAGCCGAGCCGCAGCAGCTCGCCGCGGGCCAGGTGGTACAGGTGGCCCAGCAGGCAGCGGTAGAGGCGGTCCATCAACTCCCTGAAGCAGCGCAAGCAGCAGCAGCAGCGGTGGCAGCAGCTCAGCCAAGTCTATACTGCAAGTGCACGAGGCCCAGCAGGCAGCAATACACACAGTCCATCAATCCCCGGAAGCAGCGCAAGCAGCAGCAGCAGCAGCAGCAGCAGCAGCAGCAGCAGCAGCAGCGGTGGCAGCAGCTTAGCCAGCGCAAGCAGCAGCAGCAGCGGTGACAGCAGCTCAGCCAAGTAAATGCCGCAAAGTGCATGATGCCCAGCAGGGCAGCTGCACAAACGGGTCCACAACCTCCCTGAAGCAGCAGCAGCAGTAGTCGTGACAGCAGCAGTTGTGGCAGACTGCATCAACGTTGCCGTGGCGCGGCCCGTCGTGCCACCTGGGCCAGCGCTGTCCAGCACCCAATACCCTATACCCGTCACGGCTGCGGCATGCATGCCGCCGGCCCTGCCCGCACCTGCGCTGCTCGCCAGCTTGCAGCAGCAGCCCCGCGTTGCCGGGCGCGACCGCCTGCCCCCGCAGCAGCGCCATGTCCAGCGGCGGCACGTCCTGCTCGTACTCGTCAACCACCCCAGCAGCAGCAGCAGCAGAAGGGGCGCCGCTGCTGCTGCTGCTGCCGCTCGGCGCAACCTTGGCGTCACCGCTGCTTGCCCCGATCGCCCGTTTGGCAGTTGAGGAGGCGTCCAGCTCCCACTGCGAGCCAGACAGGATCGGCATGGCTGGACACGCGCTGGCAGCGTTGGAAGCGGAGGAGGGGGCTGCTCCAGCTGGCGATGAGAAGGCGGCCGGTGACGAGGACGTGCTGATGCTCCTGGCACGGCTCCTGCAGCAGCAGGCAGAGTGGAAGCTACGTACGTGTTACTGCACGGCATGTTGCCATGTCACCTGAGCAGGCCGGCGGGCGGCCAAGCGTACACCGCAGGCGAGTGGGTGACGACTCCTGCGTCAGCAGGCAGGCATGGTCATATGACTATTTAAATTCTGTTACCTGGTTACATTGGTGTGTTACTGCTACATCATCAGGCTGCAGAAGGCAGACTACAGCCAGCTGATGCTTTGCTTTTCCAGCAGCAGAATATAGCTGGAAGGTGATCAGCCCTCCTGCCAACCGGCCTGCAGAAATTGCAGTTACAGCAGCTTCCAAACTATCAATGAAGCCCATGCTCTGCTGTCCCCATGCAACGTAGTGATGCAAGTAGCAGACCAAAGCAAAGTTATGCAGCTGGTTTGCCAAACGTAATCAGTTGAGCCAAAACACCAGGGCTTTGTGTGTCTTTTGCAGGTTGAAGTCTAGACTGCAACCAACATGGCCACGGAACAAGAGTAACAAATAACCAAGCCCCAAGAGTTTGCATCGCTTTGCAGATAGAGGTTGAAATAGCAGGACCAGCAGTTGTTGTCCAACCCAAGAGTGCAGGTGCCCGCTAGTTGATGCATGTCGCGGCGGCTACCAAACATGGTGTGTTTTGGCATTAGTCACTCTCAGTGCTCCTCTGCTGCCCGCTGCTGAACACATCCCAACCCCAAGCCAACTCCAGCAGCAGCTGCAGCAGCAGCAGCAGCAGCAGTCTTGCTGCAGCACAAGCTGCAACCAACAGCCTCACAGTTGCCTGTTTGATTACAAAAGCAACAGCAACGCACCTTGAACTGCTGGGGTTTCCAACAAGAGACCCGAGCAACCTCGGGAGCATTGCTCACCTGTCACCCTCAGTGCTCCGCTTGCTGCTGGCTGCTGCCCTCGACTCCAGGCCCAAGCTCCCGGCAGCAGCAGCAGCAGCAGCGGCAGCAGCAGCCTTCTCAGCCGCAAGTGCTGCCGCCAACCGCCGCATCGCTGCCTGGGCGGCAGGCCCATGTGGGCCGCCGCTGCTGCTGCTGACCAGGTCGGAGGCGTCCCAATCCGGCGGGAGGCTGGTGCGCTGCGCGGCAAAGCCTGTCACTGCTGTGATGAGGGACATGCAGGCACTGAACGTCCAGCACTGCGGCAGCAGCAGCAGGTGCAGCAGCAGGAGCAGATGCAGCAGCCGCGTGATGAGCAGGGCAGCGTTTCATTGGTGTGCTGTGCCAAGAGAGGCCAGCGGCCAACTGAAAGGCCAGAGGCGTGCATGCTCAGAGCACCAGCACTGCACGGGAGCAGGCCAACAGGCAGCCGCGGCAAAAATGACAAGATGTGTGGAGCAGGGCAGCTGACGAAGTGCGCTGAAGCCCAAACTGCTGCAATGCAGGCGCTCAACGCCCGACCAGCAGCAGTAAGCAGGCTACGGGCGGTGCTGACGGGTCTCAGTTGAGCCGCCTGGCGGCCCCCACCACCCTTCAGCTGCGGCACTGGCTGCGCCGGTGGCTGTTGCTGGCAGGCAGCGCATGCGCCTGATATCCCTGCGTGTTGCTTTCAAAATTATCTGGGTCACCGTGCAAATGGCAGCCCAGCCAGCAGTCCCCTGCGCACCTCCTTGAACCACGGCTTGATGAGCCCTGCTGCCTCACGCGAAGCCAGGATTGCCAGGAAGTTCTGCACAAACACCAGGCCCCGCTCAGCCACGTCGACAGGGCGGCCCAGGCGCAGCAGCACACGCGCCTGCACGGCGGCAGCAGCAACAGCAGCAGTGGGTTGGTCGTAACAACATGTGGCAGGCATGACTGAAGGCCCTTTGCTGAGAGTAGGCACTGCTGCGGGAGGTGCCCCTGCCGCTCTCTCTCCGTGCACAAGCGAGTGTGCATTATCCCGCCTGCACTGCAATGTAACAGTATTATGACAAGGCACAACAGCGCACCTGAGCTGCGAACAGGTACTGCCTGAAGTGGAACTCCTGCACGCTTTTCTTCCACAGCACCAGCCGCCGCATCGCCCGCCAGCTGCTGCTCAGCAGGCTGGCCACGTCCTCTGCGTCACTGCCAGTGAGGCCTGCGGTGTTAAAAGTAACATTGTAACAATGTAACGCATGAATGATGTGGTGCCTGCAGCAGGTGCGTACATTACAGCTGCAAGCAGCTTTTGTCACGTGCCTCTCCACAAGCAACAAAGCACCACCCGCTGCAAGTTCCATCACAAGCCAGGCAGCTGCAGCATGCCGCGAATCGTGCCCAATGGCACGCACCAAAGCACCTGCAGGACACTCTACGCACCAAACTCCGCCGCGTCCCGCACTGCTGCTGCAGCTGCCTCAGCGGAGGTAACTGCTGCTGCTGACGGCCCTGCTGTTGCTGCTGCTGCAGACTCCAGCATGTCTAGGTACACCGTCTCCAGCTCAACGTACTCTTGGAAGGCATCCTCCCTGCATGGCCAAGTACAACACAGCACACCTTGTGTAGTTGAGACACTGGTAAGGATGCGTGAAATGCATGCATGCATGCATACAGATGCATTGCAAGGTAGCCAGCTTCCAGCTTGGCATCCTCCTGGAGGGCAACCTCACCACATTATGTGACAGACGGATGTAACAAAGCAACAACGTCACTGTATGGTGCTTGCATCCCTTGTGCCTGTGCGTCACAACAGCGCATCAAGCTGCACATCACTGCCTGAAGCATGGGCTCTGCTGCACACCCTGGCACAGCTGCTGCTGCTGCTGCAATTGTAGCTGTAGCTGTGCTCCGAGGCTGCCAGCCGCAGTGCACCACCCCTGTCGCTTGTTCTTGCAGGTGTGGCCACCGCTCGTGCTGCTGCAGCAGCTGCAGCTGCGCCTCTGGCTGCCAGCAATCACAGAGTGGCGGCTCCTCACCACAGCCCCTGTGTAAGGAGGCTGGACTTCCACGATTCCTGTGCACACAGCAGGAGATCATCCCCCGCAGCCGGGCCCCGTCAACCACTGAGCTGCTGCGTGTCGGCCACTCACCACAGCCCTGCTCCCTCCAGCATCAACGCAAAGCTGTCCTTGACCAGGTACAGCGTCGTGAAGGACCACTTGGGGTCGCGCCGCTCGTTCAGCAGCCGGCGCACCTGCAGGAGGGCAGGAGCGTGGTGCGCTTCGTTTCTAACTAACATTCCCACTGCTGAGCAGGGGAGGCGGGGATGTCATGGGACAGGGTTCAGCACCCGTGGTTCGTGTGCGTGTGAAGGCCTAGGTTGCCTGAGCGCATGGATCCATTGCCTTATGGGGTGACTTCGCTTGTCCAGCAAACAAATACAGAGGTAGTGGTGGGGTCATGTTTGGCTGCTTCCCGATGATGTGTGCACGCTACCTGAGACCCGCTGGCAAGACAGGAGCGAAATGGCGCGTTCACACACTTGCTCATGCACGTGCATCACAGCTGCATTGTGCGGATCACGTTGTGACCTTATTCCAACATGTGTTTACCTCTGCATCGTATGCTGCCTGTCGCGCCTCAAACGCCGCGCGTATGCTGTCCCGCAGTCCGATGCACAGCTCCTCCAGCCCAGTAGCACCAGCTCCCCAAACCCCTACGCCCTGCTGCTGGCCGCCGGCCAAAACCCCAGACCCTGGCCGGCCGCCGCCTTGCATGCTGCGCTGGCTGGCTGCTGCTGCTGCTGCTGGACCTGTGAAGGCCTGCAGGGGGATGTCCATCCGCACCACGCGCTCGCGCCGCTTGCTGGCGAAATCATCACAGACCTTCTCAAACACCCGCCTGCGCAGCAAATCCAGAACACCAGCGGCAGCGGTGACCGAGACAGGGCAGGTTCAGTGATCTCAACACAACCTGCCTGGACATTGCATCAAGGGGCTAGCACAAAAAACAGGCAGCGGCAGCCACGGCAGCGCCAGGCTACCTCAGCAGGTTGAGCCCCGCCCCAGCCTGGCTGGCATCGCGCTACCCCTGCAGCAAATCTATTGATCAGCTGCCAGGCAAGCTGGCCCCATGCCTCACTTGGCGTTCTTGTCGGCTGGCTCCAGCTCAAAGGGCCGCACGTACAGGATGACCCACTCGCTGCCGATGCCGGGGCCGCCCCAGTCCCGCTCGATGTCGGCGGTCACGCGCTTCAGCTGCGCACGCAGCGTGCTCTTGTACTCGTGCACATCTGCACTGGACACCTGCAGTGCAATGCATGCAACGAACGTACTGCAAATGGACCCAGGTCACTGGCGGCATGGCATGCATTGGATGGGCAGACCCATCTTGTATCTTTGCACATCTGCTGTGGTAGCATGCTACTGCCCTTGCTCCATTCAGTCCTTGACGTACCCTGCCACTGCGCAGTGCTGCTGCTGCTGCTGCTGCTGCTGCTGCTGCTGCTGCTGTGTCATCTCACTACCCACAACCCACCAGGATGAGGTGAGTGTGAGGGTTCCTGAACCACGTGACTGGGCTGTGGGAGTACTGCTTCAGCCGCTTGAGCCGCATGTCCGTTGCCAGCACAAACCTGGTGGCAGCCGGCGCAGTGACAGCGGCGATGCAAGCAGCGCAGCAGTGCATCAGGTAGCGATAACAGACAGCACACAAGCATGGCTGTCAGCGGGGTGCTTGATGCAGATGTAGGCAAAGCATGCAGGCAGCAGTCCAGGCTCTTGCTCAAGCATACCAGAAGGCTGCAAGCACCCACCTGGAAGGGCCATGTGCTGCGCAGAATGATTGCTCCCCTGCTGCTGCGTGTTAACAGAGGCTGCCTGCTGCTGTACTGATGCTGTGTGCAGACTGTGACTTCTGCCGCTGCTCTGCTGACACTGACACGTAATGCAGAAGTTTCTGCTCCACACTGCGCACTGCGTACAGTGCCATGCACCCTGCTTTGCATCCTTGACAAGACACCAGTGCTTGTTTACTGTTCCTCCAGTGAGCAACAGCTTCAGTGGTTGAATGGCTTGCTGTCAAGTCTGGTGCAATACCACCCTCGACCCCAACTTGCCACAACCACGCGCTGCACTGCTGCGCTGTTCTGGCCATGCACCAGACTGCACTGCTGCTCGTTGTACTGCGCTGCACAGCCGTGCACTGATATGTGCGGCTGTGTTCAGTTTGCCGTTGCTGCGCTGCAGTGCCTGCTGCTGCTACTCACATGAGGGGCAGCCTGGGCACCCCCACTGGCTTGCCAATCTTGTTGGGCAATGTGATGCCGTGCAGTGGCATGCGGGACTCCACAAGCTACATGCCAGGCAGCACACCGCGCGAAACACACACGCAGGATATGACGTGTCTCAGAGGCCGGTGAGAGATGGACGCACAGCAGACACAGCAACGCAGTAGCTGTTGAGATGGCGCTGATCAAGTGTGTGCCTTTGCTGCTTGCCCTTCACTACCGGCAGCTGTTCCTGCTGCGCTGTGGCTGTCAGCGGGCTGAGCTTGGTGCTGCCTTCCAGCCTCGCTACATTGCAAGGGCTGTCTAATGCTGTGCTGTGGCTGCTGAGGAGCTGCTGAGGTGTTGTGTTGCAGCACAGCAGGCTATGCCTGATTGATCAACCACGCAGCTCATCAAGTGTGCATACATGGCACCCACAATGATATGTGCACCAGTTGTTCTGCTCGGTGGATTCAGCATGTGCTTGCACTGACGGTGCTGGGGGGTCCAGCAAAGTGCGTTGCCCTCACAACATCAATCTTGTGTGCTGCTGCAACTGCTGCAACCGCACCATAGCAGGCCGCACAGCGCATCTGGCTGCCAGATCATGTGACTACACGTACAAGGTAGATTCTTCTGGGTATCAGCTGGGCTGCAAGCTGTGCACTCACATCTTTGATGGTGCTCCACAGCCCATTGAGTCCAAGCTCTTCAACAGCTATAACAAAGGTGCCTCCCAACTCATCCCCGTCCATTTCTGGGCGTCCAAAACTTAATCAACGCTCAATCATTACCGATATGCTCAGGCATCGCAGCGACTGCTGCAGCAGTCCCATGGCAACATAATCGCTCTCGCTTCACGCCATGCAGGACGACGCTAACAGCTCGTTGAAAAGTTGCAAAGATTACACGGAGTTTGTAAATGTTTACACATCTTACTGATGTACCCGGTTCAGATAGGTATGTCATGTTACACGAGTTGTGCTGCCTCAAGCCTCACTGACTTGCGCGAATCAACGAACGCGCGTCAGGTACCTGTATGATTGTACTATATCAACTGTTTGAAGTATAGATCGAAGCAACGTTGCGATCATCATAGGCACCAGCCCTCTAGTGCTCCGCGGCGGACGATCAGGCGGGTACAGCCACGATGCCTGGCAGAACAGAGTCGCCGTCAGCTCAACTGGGTCAGCTGTTACTGCGGGGCTGGACCATGCTTGCCGAGGCCTGTGAAGACTGTCAAGTGAGTGCTGCGGTGCTGCAGTGGCGGGAGCAGCACAAGAGCGACAACTGACAAATCAACGTAGGATTTGGCTGCTGTCATGGGCAGCTTGTATATCGTACTACATCACAGGTTCATGTTTGAGGCAGAAGACCACCATGTGCCGTGATCTTCTTGTTATGGTCCTCAAGCAGCTCCTGTGTAGTAATCATTGCTCACACCCCTCACATTGTCAAAGTGAGCAAAAGACTTCGCTGCTGGCATTAATGCACCCATGTTATGATTTGCAGCTGCCGTTGATGCGTGACCCATCTACGATGCTGGGCCACTGTGTTGGCTGCAGGAAGATGTACAATGCAGAGGGCCAGGTGGTGCAGGTGCGCACTGCACTGCAGTGCACGCCGTGCACTTGTGAGAGTGGTGGTGTGCACGTTGAGGCGGCGGGGATTTCTCACAGCTACACAATGAAACCACAGCAGCAGCAGCAGCAGCAGCATGTGTTAGCCAAGTTGTGCCTGTGCCAATTTACAGAATATGCACCAGCGAACAACACAGTTGCGTGTGCCGTCCCTACTATGGCATTTCGTTGTATGTTATGCCTTCTTGCAGGATGGCGTCGTTCAGCCAGCCGTGCCAGGAGCTGCCATGAACGGACCAGTCCCCTTTGCAGGCGACAACAGCACCAGCACGCCTCCTTCAGCAGGAACAGCAGGGAACAGCACACAAGGACAAGGCACGCCTGCAGCAGCAGCAGCAGCAGAACCTGCACTCCAGCAGCAGCAGCAGCAGCAGCAGCAGGAGTCTCAGGAGCCAGGGTTTGAGGAGGCAAGGCTGCGCTATCAGCAGATGCGACAGCAGAGGGAGGCAGCAGCAGCAGCAGCAGCAGCAGCTGGTGGCGGCAGCAGAGAACCCTGCCAGGTGCTGGCTGACAGGCTTCTGCAGGGCTGGACTATGCTGGCAGACCATTGCCCAATGTGAGCACTTTCGTCTGTACGAGCCGCAGCACACCATCAAACCCCTGGCACAGCTGGCTCTGTCCTTTGTGCTTGTGCTGGAGGTGCCAGCTTGTTGCACGCATGGTTGCAGAACCCCTGATGTGCCATGTGTGCTGTGTCATGTCGCATGACACTTCGCACGTGCCTCATCCCGTGGTCTCTGCTTGGCCACACCCTGCATCATGCTTTGTTTCACAGCTTGTTGACACAGCTTGTTCTGTGGGTCTTTTCAAACACAAGTTGCAGCCGCTGTCCATGCTCCTGCTTTGCCACCAACTAACTGGATCAGCTGCTGTGCCATGCTTTGCTGCGGCGGCTGCCTGGCTGCCTGCAGCTGCACCAGCCCCCTCATGCGCAGCCGTGCGCAGGAGGTGCGTTGCGTGGTCTGCGACTTGCCAGTGCAAATGCAGGGCAGCACAGCAGCAGCAGCAGCAGCACCAGCAGCAGCAGCAGCAGCAGGCGACGCAGCAGAAGCTGCAACAGCGGCTACTGCTGCGCCACTGACCAATGGCCCAGTGTCCGCAACAGCAGCGGTGACAGCAGCCGAGCCAAGTCCAGTGGCTCAACCCCAGCGACAGCAGCTGCAGCATGCTCTGCCAGGCCAGGCTACGATGTCAAGTGTTGGTGCTGGGCTGTTGACTGGTGCAGAGCAGCAGCAGGTTTCAGCTGGTGCTGTGCCTGGGCTGACCAGTGACACCAGCAATGGCAGCTTGCTGGTACAACAGCAGCAGGTAGGACATGGGTGTTGTAAGCATGCCACAGCAAACCCTGACCTAGACTTTAACCGTGCATCGCATTGCTCCAAGGAATCTGCATGGCCACTTGTTGGAGGCATGTGCTGATGGTTGAGGCTGCATGCATTGGCGGAGCCTGAGCAACAAGGTGTCTTGGCCGCGCAAATGAACGAGGCACAGCCGCGCATGCCTCATTCCTCCTTGTGCCTGCATAGAAATCCGTGCTGTGAGACTCATGCTGTGTGCCTGGCTGTCGCGCAGGTGCTCAATGGCCTGCAGCATGCACTGCTGTGCAAGCTGGATGAGTCCAGGCAGCTGCTGCTGCAGACACCGGCAGCACTGCCAGAGCAGCTGGGGCAGCACCTGCAGCTTGCTGGGCAGCTGCTGCAGGCACTTTTCGCCCTTCAGCAGGGCATGTCGCAGCAGCAGCAGCAGCATTGAGGGCGTTGCATGCACAGCAGCAGCAGCAACCGTGCACGCTGGCGGCAGTACCCCGCCGCTGTGGTCGCCCACACATTACACATTGTTCCTGCAAGTGCTGCACGCGGTGTTGCCATTCCCTGGCACCATATCAGCATAAGCGGCTGTGGGGCATGTAGATCCTCATCACTGGAAGTGCTGAATGTAAAAGCAGCAGGCAGCAACAGCATTGGCAGCAGCCGGGCAGCAGAGGGAGCACATTGGGGGCGGTTGCAAGATGCAACAGCTGTGCTGCCAGCATTACATGGCATATGCAGGCTCAAGCCGTCATTGATGGAGGGCTCAGGATCCTTTCTCCAGTGTCTCCGGCAGCGCATTGTGGCAAAGGTACATCTTGTAATGCAGCTGCTGCTGCCACAGCAGGAATGCAGCACTACCACAGCAGCAGCTTCAACAGCAGCGTGCAGGACGCATGGACCTGCCGCATATATTGCAGCAGGCCATGGCTGGCCAGCAGCTGGCCAGCAGCCCTCTGTGTCCTTCCAGCGTCCTGCAGCGCACTGGCTGCCTCTGAGTGACTGATATGAGCAGTGTCACCAGTGCCTGAGGCGGAGCACGGAGCAAGGTGGTTCACCATCTGCTCTTGCTGCTCCACATAAGCAATCATGATGCAGCAACAGTCGCAGCAACAGCGGCACGGCTGGCAGCCATTCTTGTTTGGGACGGCACCCAACGATGCTTTTTGGGACAGGCTGTGGCAGGTACACCCGGTCATTGCAGCGATACTGCCACTGACGCAGTGCCACCACCTTCATACCGCGCTAAACGACGTGTACAGACGTTACCCTGGCGTGCAGTGTGAATCCAGCAGAACGAGGTGACTGACTGTTAGTAACGGTGTTGAAGGATTAAACGAACCCTAGAACTGTAAGTGGTCACATAGATCAAAGTCAAGCTGTCAACGATGCTGGTACGTGTCGGTTAGCACAGATATGATAGCAGAAGTGTAGCCCAAAGCAGGCGCCAAGGCAGAGGCGGGAAGTGCCATCGCTTCTTGGATGGCGAACGCCGGTGATTTTGGTCATTGATCCGTAAAGCTTCGCAGCATGCTTGACATCATGCGGCATTCACGAGCGGCGCGCGCTATGCATGCTGCCTTGTAACACGCTCCTTGCAAACGAGCTGCTGTGCGCCATGGTTCCTAGCTCGTCATGCAGAGCTAATTGTTGAACTACATATGTTGAAAGCTGACCTACAGCAAACCATGACAAACTCTGGCAGGGTATTGACAAGGGCAGCTCTTGGCAGGTACCTGCAGCTGCTGCTGCTAGCAGGACATGCCAGTGCTGTGATCACCATGAAAGCAGCACGTGCTAGTGGTGTAATCATGATTATTGAAGGAATTCAATTGCTTACACAACGAGTGGCTTATTTGCTGCCGTGTCTTACAGGGCTGATTGACAGCTGCCCTGGTGCCAGTCCAAGGAAGAAGCGGTGCTGTAAAGTCCTTGCTTGCGCAGTCGACCTGCGTGGCCTCGGCAAGCCCTACTGGCTGAAAAAAGGTAACAGCGTTGTGTGTCGCGTTCTGCCTTTGTGATCGCGTGCAAGTGGCAGTGCACAGCTATCAGACATTGACAGCTGAAAGAATTTGCTGAGGTCGCTGCTGCTGGTGTCGTTGCTGCTGCTGGGCCTGCTGCTGATGCTGCTGCATGATAGCGATCGCGTTCTGCTGCTCCCTGCTGTTGCTGCTGCCCCCTGCTGCTGCCAGGCCTGTGCCCTGAGCACATAAAGGCAGATGCTGTTCGTCTCAAGGGTGGTGGCGACAAAATGTGGCGCTTCTGCCAGCAGGTGCGCCGTGCTGTTCCTGCAAGCTGTTTTTCTATGCAGTTGGTTGAACCACAGCTTGCGTGTTCGGCTCCTTGCTCCTGCCAGCAGGAGCGCTCAGCAGCTTTTCCTGCAAGCAGTTAGGCAGCTGATCTTGCACCATAAATCCTTTCCTGCAAGCAGTGCCGCAGTGCATCCAGTGGTGCATGGTACGCAGCTGGCAACAGCAATGCATTTGGCTGTTGGCAGTGCCTTCAGAGTGGCAGCAGATAGAACAACTCACACATACCCTTCCCCTGGCTCCTTTTGCATGTTCACTTGCATTGCCTATCTTGCACCTACATCACACCAGCAGCTTATCGCAGCCCAAGGTGCGCCTGCTCCATCTGTGTCCTGCAGCCTGACGCTGCTGTATCTGTGTGGCTGCTGCCCGCAGTGTGGCAAGCTTGAGGCTCTCAAGTGCTTCAGTGACGAAACACGCAGCTGCAGGAAAGCTTTGGCAAAGCGGCGCACACATGTCTATTCCAACGAGCAGCGGCAGCCGATGCGGCAGCAGCAGCAGGGCAGCACCCATAGTGTTTACTCGGCAGTAGGAATGTCAAGCGTGTCCATGCCAGACCACTCTTGCTGTACCCTTGGCTTTGGCATGGGCATGGACTATGCTGTGTCTGAGCACGATGACATCACCCGCACCAGCAGCAGCAACACCGACTGCAGCTACATTGGTCCTCTGGCGGCAGCAGCAGCAGCAGGCAGCCCTGCTGTGGCACAGCAGCAGGCATGTGGCATTTCGAATGGCAACCAGCAACAGCAGTTGCTTCTGCAGCACGCGGCAGGCAGGGCAGCAGGATCCGCAAGGGCTATACCAATGATGTTGCAGCAACAGCAGCAGCTGCTTCTACAGCAAGTGGCAGGCAGTGCAGCTAGGTGTGCAATGATCAGTCCAGTGATGATGCAGCAGCAGCAGCAGCAGCAGCAGCAGCAGCAGCTGCAGCAGCTGGCTGGCGATGCAGCTGCTGCTGCAGCACAACCTGGGCAGAGGATGCTTCAGCAGCAGCTGCAGCTACAGTGGGCTGGGCTGGGGGTGCTTCAGCAGCAGCAGCACCAGCAGCTGCCACAGCAGCTGACAGGCAGCGCAGCAGCAACAGCAGCAGTGCCTGATGCCCTGGCACAGCAGCTTCAACTTGCCGTCTACAACCATCAGCAACTGCAGCTGCTGGCCGACCGGGCCATGCTGGCATCAGCGGCACCCACAGACCCGCTGGTCCAGCAGCAGCAGCAGCAGCAGCAAGAAAGCAACATGGGATCAGGAACATCATTGTTGCTGCCAGTGACTGCAGCAGGGCTACCGCACTTGACGGTGCACACCAGCAGCATTGGCCTGAACCCTGCTGCTCCACCAGCAGGCTATATACGTTGCTGCACCCCCGGCCTTGGTCAGGTGGCCCCAGTTGGCGCGCAGCCGATGTCTGTGCGCATGAGCAGTGCAGGTTCATCAAATGTGATAGAATTGTTTGCTCAGGGCTGTGCCACAGCAGCAGCAGGAGCAGAGGCGGCAGGGTTTGCAAGGCTGAGCGGCCAGCACTGCACCACAACAGCAGCAGCAGCAGCAGCAGCAGCAGCAGAACCTGTAGGACGCCCAGGGTTGGAAGGAACAAGTAGCCAGGGCGGCACCACAGCAACAGCAGCTGCTGAACCTGCAGAACTCCTAGGGTGTGCAGGACTGAGTGACCAGCTTCGTAACCCAGCAACCGCAGCAACAGAACCTGCAGGAGTCCTAGGGTTTGCAGGTATGTGTGGCCAACGATGCACCACAGCAACAGCAACAGCAGCAGCAGAAGCAGCAGAAGCAGAACCTGCAGGCCTTCTAAACTTCGCAGGACTGAGTGGCCAGCCATGCACCACAGCAGCAGCAGCAACAGCAGCAGCAGCACCTGCAGGACTTGTGATGGTCTGCGGGGCTGTGCGGCCTTGCACCATTTGCAGGGCCTGCAGGGGTTGAAGGCGCTGCATGGCTTGCTGTCCCCACAAAGTTGGCCAGCCCTGCAGGGTTGGCAGACCCCGCTCGGCCGCTGGCTGAGGCAGGACTGGATGCAGTCATCGGTGCGGAGCTGCTGGCTGCAGGTGTGCAGCTGGACGGCAGCGCGTCAATGGCAGCAGCAGCAACACCAGCTGCTGGGCCCGTGACAGCACCTCGCTTCAGCAGCAGCAGCAGTGGCATGGATGACTTTACGGAGGACAGCAGTGAGCCGGGCTCGGCCTGGGCTGCAGGAGCTGGTGCAGGAGCTGCAGGGCTTGCATCGCTAGATGATTCAGAGCTGGATGCCATGATCGAGCAAGGAATGCTGGCTGCAGGGATGCTCGTGCCAGCAGGCAGCGGACGCAGCGGGTATGTGCTGGCAGGTGCAGCAGCTGGGGACGCAGCCAAGCAGCACACACCGCCAGCGGCACCAGCAGCACTGCTTGCGCAAGCCGCGGCAATGGCAGCAGCAGCAGCAGCAGCAGCGCTGCCATGGACGGCACCCGTGGCGGCAGCAACGGCACTGGCTGCGCAAGGCGCCACTGCAGCCACAGCACCGCCAGCAGTGACGACACCACCATCACCAACCCTACAGCAGCAGCAGCTCCACTGGTGACAGCAGCAGCAACTGATACCATGCTGCCTCCCGCCGCTGCTGAGCTGCGGCATGCCACACAATCTGGCAGGCCGAGTGCTTGGGTCAATGAGTTGGCCGACTTCGCAGCAACACTACAGCAGCTGCAGCAGACGCAGGCACAGCAGCAGCAGCAGCAGCAGCAGCAGCAGCCAGAAGGCATGCTGCAAGCCAGAGTACACCAAGGCATGCAGGTTCATGGTAGCGCAGCGAACAGCAGATGCTTTCACACCACCTTGCAATGATTGGTAACAGGGTAGATGTCAGCACTGTTTGGTGTAGGTTATGCTGAGCACTGCCTCTGAGCTGCAGCAAACGAGCAGTGTTCCTGAATGATCGGATTCTGTGTGCAGCATCGCCAGTTCTGCTGTGTCAGTGTCAACAGCAGTGTCAACTGCAGCACAGTTCAGGGTGTCAGAGGGTGTGCACATTGGAGATTTGCGACTCCTCATTGCACCGTGCATACTACACAGTATGGCCGCACAGCATAGTGGGGCTTTGAGGGTCTGGGTCACTGTAGCAAACTTGTCAACCGCATGGTGTCAGCATGTACATGTCTCTGTGGGCTGATAGATCACACAGCTTTGGTTGCCAAAACGAATAAGGTGCAGCCCATGCTGGTGCCATGGTAGCAGCTGCTGCTGCAATGGAGTGCAACGAGCCTTTTGGTGGGTTGACAAAAGCACAGCAGCTCTGGTGCTGGTAATGCGCTGCAGGATTGGGCAACAACAACACCACCAGTGCTGCAGGCCAGTCGGTGTGTGTCAGGCGATGTTAGCAGCAGGTTGGTGCAAATGCACCACCAGCGTCTGTCAGATATGCCTAGACAGGTGTGTTTCGCTGGCACCTGGGTGGTACCATCACAATGTGTTCCATGACAGCTTACATCCAAAGCTTGTTGCAGCATCATCATCATATTACCCATCAAGCCGTAGCATCAACCATCGGCCCCGCGCCCCGCCGGCACGGAAGGGGAGGGAGCAAAACGTGTTGCAGCATGTGCTGGTCCCAGCATGCGGTTGCACGGCCGCCGTACAGAGTGTGTGTGCTGGGTAGCTAGGGGTGCACTTCTCATCGGCTTGCTGTCCTGTCTGTAGAGTATTATTGTGTGGATTGTAGGCATGTCTGATTGTTACATTGCTTTCCGGGGACACGGCACCGGCTCCAAACTGCATGCTAGCAGGCTAGAGTAGCAACATTATTGTTGGCACGTGTGCTGCTCTCTGCACAATGGCACAGCACCATGTTCTGGTGTACG
Source organism: Scenedesmus sp. NREL 46B-D3 (assembly GCA_014080715.1). NCBI lineage: Eukaryota > Viridiplantae > Chlorophyta > Chlorophyceae > Sphaeropleales > Scenedesmaceae > Scenedesmus > Scenedesmus sp. NREL 46B-D3. Next base: position 19,866 of record JACERP010000342.1, read on the forward strand.
CACGTGCCTAAAAGGAACCCACGCACCATGCATATGCCTCCCTGAGGATATGCTGCCTTGCAGCTGATTTGCCCTCGCCGACTGAGTAGCTCCCTAGTGATGGCTTTGGGGGCTGCACGTGTATGTGCTCTGCGCAGCTTTCACCAAGTGCTCTGTTTGACTAGACCTGACGGTGCAACTGCTTTAGGGGATCTGCATGAGCACCAGTGCCTAGGTGTGCCCTTTCATCAGATATACATCATGTGAAGCAGTAGGGTGGAGGGGCACACGCACATCGTTCTTGACATTCTAGGTCTTCCTTGTTATTCTTTGTCATCTTTGCCATCAACATGTTCTTGTATGTTCCAAGCAAGCTTGCTTAAGCTTAAGGGTGGCTGCGTTGGCCATGCTGTCGCGACAGGCAACGCGTTTAATGGTGTTAAACCCTACCGTAGGGTGCACCATGCATGGTGTAGCACAACACAGATTGTTCAGCCGCATGTAACCTTTTCAGCCAATGTCACACATGCTGGCACAAACACGCGGTCAAATTTTGCCGCTTTGCCCTGCCAAAGGACACACTGTACACCACGCTGGTGCAGAATGAGCTGGTGGCCAAAAATATTTGTGCTGGTGCTGCTGCTGTTCGGGGCCTGCCAGACAGCAGTCGCGGCATCTTGCAAGGCATGCTGCAGCACATAAAATGGATAGCACCACATTGTTGCAGGCCCGCTTGTTTTGGGGCCAACTTCTTGCCGCATCCTCACAACCTGCAGCAACGAGCTTGCCTACAGCAGCGTGCCAGCATTGTACATGTTCAAGGTGTGATGTGGGCTGCAACGTGCCTGGCTGTTCAGTGGTTGTACTGCTTCAAGGCAGTCAGTTACAAGTGCCTGGCTGTTCAGTGGTTGTACTGCTGCAAGGCAGTCAGTTGCAGTGTCTTACTCCATTGCAGTGAATGAGAGCACATCCCCTGGTCAACAGACAAGTAATGATAGGCAAATGGCAGGCAGTTGTGAAAGGACACGGCACTAGCATTCAGTACATGCCAAAGGCCCATAGTTTGTGCGTGGCTCCTTAAGACAAGCACACACTGCATCATGGAATAAAAAGTTTTGTATCTGATGATATTTGGGGCAGTTCTGGAAGATGTCTGATGGTGTCACCGTGTATTGCTGCTTTTCTTGTCAAGTCTTGGGATGTGCGCAATGCATGCAAACATTCTGGAGCAGTGCTCCCTCCTCTTTCCGCCCCGGTGGGGCGCGGGGCCGATGGCGCTGATGCTATGGCTTGAATGGGTAATATGATGATGATGATGGAATAAAAAGTTTTGCGCTGGGTACGGCGGCATTTCAGGTGCTACCATGTGCGTGCTTCAGCTGTTGGCGAGGCAGGCTAATGTACACGCAAACAGCTGACTACTGCGTGGGTGGATGGCCGGGTGTGTATGCCTGTTTGGTGCAGGCTGGCTTGTCACCAAGATGATGCATGCCCCTCTACTTGTCAAGAAGGAACAGCACGCTCTACTTGTGGCTGGCTGCAGGCACAGTTTGGATGTTACACGACGGGAACATCGCCCGTTTTCGAGCCAATGACAGGCAGTGGGGTTGGTTATCACTAGGACACATGGCACATGACACTGCTTGCTTCCTTGCCTTTTGCTGCTGCGTCAGAGTGCTTCTTCTTCTTGACATGGTGCTTGGGTTGGCTGCCAGTGGCCATCTGCCCAAGGGATTGGTGGGCGGCGATTTGGCATGTATACGTTGCATTGCCTTAAAGACATGGTGCGTTGTTACCCTCATGCCGTGTTGGGCGAAGCCACTGGCGGGCGCGCGGCGCCTGTTTCTGCAGTGGGCGCCAGCCGCTGGCTGCATTGCTTGCCTTGCATGCATGCCTTGCTCATGTTGCATATCTTGCTCAAACCAGTGTAGGTGATACTTCTGCAGGGTGCAGCCTGACTTTATGTCTTATAAGACTGGATCATTGACCGTCACTGATGACATATTTGATCATCATGAGCTGGCGTGTGATTGCATGAGGCAACGTCCTGGCAGCGCTGCATCGACAGATTGCATCACAGCCTGTATTGCATGTACCTGCAGTTCACCATTTCATCCAGCCTGTCTTGCATGTACTGCAAACACCATTGAATACAAATACCATACAAAGTAGGCCAGGCCCACCCTAAGAGCAACAAGGCTCATGGGGGCCCACAACAGCCAAGGAGTAATAATTCAACCAACTAATCCGAGGCCTCAACAAGTTCTGAAGAATCTGTCTCTGAGGCACTTGTGTCACTTGGGAGCACAGCATGCGCCATAGCCGTATCATTCTAACCAGGAGACATAGTAGATGGTAGATGAAAGCAGCAACACTACTCTGTATCTGCCGCATAAGTCAGCCAGACACCGTCCAAGAGGGCTCACAGCAGCAACTGGACTCTGCCACCCTCCATAATCAGCAAATAGCCGCCAGAAGCGATCGCGAACAACCTGATATGCGTCACATTCAAACACAAAGTGAACTCAATCCTCAACTTCATTTCACACCGGTGATGTGAATGTTGTTGCAGGCAGTAGGCATGCAAGATGCAAGTAAAGGACATGATATAAATGATGTTTGGCTACCACCAAAGTCGTGGTGTCGCAATTCACAAGCTGGACGTGCCTCGAAGTTCAGGCAGAAGCTACTTGCTTTCACCCTCCGATTCAGCTTGAGCTGTGGTCAACCATGTGCAACATACGCCATATGGATGTCAAGACTACTAAAAGGTTTGTCGTTACGGCCGTGAGGTTGATGACCAATATCGACCCAAGGCAAAGAACCATCCACACCTCGTGCAGTTGTTTAATGATCAATTCAGCACAAGTACTGTGATCAAGCTGCCGAACATTACTGCGGCTCAACATAGATGCAACAAGCTGACACCAAATCATGCAGCGATCTTGCATAAGCAATTAGAAAAGTGTGAGGTCGTGTGCCTGCGGCGGGTGGTGGTTCTGCGAGTGATTGACGGTCACAAAGCTGGATAGCGCACAAGTTATTCGGCAACATCAATGGAGTAAGGAAGGCGCATGAGGACAACATTAGTACCCAGCTAGCAGCAACGCTTCAATGGACACCGAAAGCATTTCAGGTGAGATTCGCTGGTTTACGAGCACCATGCTGCTGTCGTTTTCCTTCGGACTGCCTCAACACTGCACGGGCTCGGCGATGATACTCTGTGCATTCACTGCTGCTGCCACGACTCCACGGCGCAAAGGAAGCCACTTACTTACTTGCTTGATTGGCTGTGCTCCTGCACTGTTCACGAACGTGCTCCAGCCACCGTGTTTGGAACTTACTGCTGCAGTCACCGCTCAGTCAGTCAGCTGCACACCGCGGCCAGTGCTCGACGCTTCCACAGTGTGGAATCCACACGCTCTCAATCTGTTGCTGATAAGCTCTTGTCTGACGCATTGCAGGGCAACCGAGCAGCAGTTTGTCAGACTCAAGCCAGGACAAGTGCCAGGACAGCTTTGGCATCTGCTGCAGGAGGAGAGACGGGCAGTGCAAGGTGGTTGGGTGCTCAGTGGATCTGTCTGCCCTTAACAAACCGTATTGCGTGAAGAGAGGTGAGGCGTGTTGCCGTCCCTGGGTGCTGCCGGTTTCAAGTGCTTGCAGGACAAGAGCTCATGCTCATGTTGTGACAATGCCACAGGTTCATGCGTGCTAGCTTGCCAGTTGTTGCTCCCTGCAGCGCCGTTCCAGTAATGACAGCAGACGGTGCAACACACAATGCCAGCCCGCCCAGCGCACCGTAGGCCACAAACAAAAGCATGATGTACGTTGGTACGGTCAGGCGCATGATGCCGGCTCTGTGCAGTGCTGACGCTGCAAACAATGTGTCCTTCTGCGGCTGCAGGTGTCTGCCCAGAGCACTTGAAGGCGGAGGCAGTAAAATGCAAAGGTGCAGGCGAGCAGCTGTGGCGCTTCTGCCAGCAGGTGCGCTCTGCTGTTCCTGCAAGCAGCTCTGCAGCTGCACAGCATATGTTCTGTGCTGCAATGGTGAGCCTGCATGCACCATGGCGAAAGTATGCTGGTGTTCCCCACAACACAGCTGATTAAACATCCTGTGGCCCTCCTTCCGACACTGGAAATCCTTCTGCTCCAATTGCTGCAACTTGCTTGTGCCCTGCAGTGTGGCAAGATGGAGCGCCTGCAGATGTTTTCAGGCAAGAACCGCAGCTGCCAGAAGGGCTCGCAAGGCGCAGGCAGAAGACCTCGATGCGGCAGCAGCTGCAGCACGACTGGCAGCAGCAGGAGCAGCAGCTGCAGGGCATGCACGATGTGTACCAGCAGCAGCAGCAGCAGGATGCGGTTGGCAGTGCCTTCTGGGATGTGCCCACGGTGCCAGGCTGGCAGCAGCTGCAAGCTGACTGGGTGGCACCACAACAGCTGCCTGTGGCCGCCTGCTGTGGCATGGCAGGGTGCACGCATGCTGCGATGTTCGCCCTCTTCCATAAGTATGGCAGCAGCATGCACAGAGCACCCTTCCCTGTTCCACCGGCCATTTGCTGCAAGCTCGCTACGGCAGCGCAGATGCCTGCGACGCCAGCTTTCAGCTGTACCGACTTCCAGCAGCAGCAGCAGCAGCAGCAGCAGCAGCAGCAGCTCATATACGTGGACGCAGATGCTGCATTGAAAGCAGCGGCAACTTCTGCTGCACCTGTGACAGGGCGTATCTGCGCCAGCAGTGGATGCGATACCTTTGCAGCAGGCGGTGCTAACCAGCAAGTGCAGCAGTCCGTGAGTGCTGCTGGAGCTGCGGGCTCTGCAGGGTTGTTGCACTTTCCTGCAAGCCTGACCACAGCGGAGCTGGAGGTGGTTATTGCAGAAGAGCTGCTTGCAGCTCGGCTGCACACAGAGAGAGGCGGTTCAGCTGGAGGGCCAGCGGGTGTGTCCAGTCTGAAGCCTGCTGCCACACAAGCAGCAGCAGCAACAGTGGCAGCAGCTGTAACAGTAGCAGATGATCTGGCAGCACCAATGACAGCAGCAGCGGATGGTGTGGCTTCCATGAAGCGTGTTTGTTCCGTGTACAAAAATCAAGCAGCACAATATGCCAAGCTGCATGCTCTGGAAGCCCAGGTTGATGGGTTGAAAGTAATGCTGCAGCAGCTGCAGCAGGCGCAGGGGGTTTGTTGGCAGTCAGTTGGGTCAGTTGCGACACAGGTGTAGGCAGCTGGCGTCCAACACTGCTGTTGCTGCAGCAGTGCATGCACCAGAGCTGCGCAGCTCCTCCAAGGTTGTGCAGCAAGTGATGTGCCCGTGCATTTACTGTAGGGAATCCAATGCCTGAAGTGGCTGGGTGTGGCGCCATTCGTGATGTGTTACGCCACATGCTACTTGTGGCAACAAGGCAGTGGAGCTGCCGCAGAAGTGCTGCCGTGGTGTGGTGGTTGGGTGCAACCGCCTCCCACACCCTATCTGCCGCTATGGCTGTGTGCAGCCAAGCGCAGCGCGGCAGCCTCCCTGCGTTGGTGCAGAGGTAGTTGTTCCAGGGTGATGTCATGTTGCTTGCGCCAATATAGCACTCATATGCACTCATATGCACAACCTGCAGCTGTCTCTGCTGTGTCAAGGCCCGGATTTGGGTAGGCTCGTCCACCTTGTATGCCACACAGCAGCGTGCGAGGCTGTGGTGACGCAGCCATGATGCGTGAGCGCGTCAACCACCTGGCGGGATGGTCTTACCTTACTTACAACGGGTGCAAGGATATGACACTGCCAAAAAGCTGGCGGCAGACGCCCTGTGGCATGCAGGGCGCGCTTGCTTATCTGCTTTGATTTAGATGCATAGCTTGTGATTATTGTATGATCTGGTACGATTGTATGTCTTTAAGTATCAGTTAACACACCTTTCTATTGGGCTGCAGCAGCCTTTATTTATTCCAGCCGCATGCCATATTGTCATGTATGCACGCTGTACCTGCCAATCGGGCCCTTGTTGCGTTGGAGTTGCCAACAGTCAGGACATGGAGGCAGGTTGGTCATGGGTTGGCGTGAGTGTGTCTGCGCATCAACCTCCGACTTCAATGGCTGTGGCGCTGCGGCAGCATGCACCCATGTTAATGCATGCTTTGCTGCCCAAGAACAAGTGCTTGGGTTGCAGCAGGCTAGTTTATGTTTGTATATTTGCCCAACGTCAAGTGCGGTGGGGGATGAGCTGCAACTTCAAGAGGCCCTGTTTGTGTCTGCATTGCAGAGCATGCCTGGTACTGCTGTTTGTGGCAAGAGTGAGTGGGTGACTGTGGTGCCTCTGTCGTGGATGTTGCTGGCAAATGGCACAGCTTATCTTTGCGTGGTTTTGCAGTGGGATGACCCAAAGCAGCTGCGTGTCTCCTGCTGTGGTGTCAACCCACGGAGCAGCTCTGTCAAGCAGTGTTGCAGAAGGTTCAAATGGCCTCTGCAGTATCTGGTGATCAGTTTGTGCATGCAGGCTCAGTGCATGCGGTCGCAACAATATATATCAGTGTCGTGTGGCTGCTGTGCATGCCAGGCCTGCAGCATCAACTCACGGAGCAGCTCTGTCAAGCAGTGTTGCAGAAGGGTTGAATGGCCTTTGCAGCATCCGGTGATCAGTTTGTGCATGCAGGCTCAGTGCATGTGGTCGCAACAATATGTGTCAGTGTTGTGTGGTTGCTGCTGTGCATGCCAGGCCTGCAGCATCAAGCCACGGAGCAGCTCTGTCAAACAGTATTGCAGATGGGTAGAACGGCCTTTGAGAGAGAGTAGTCATGTCTTGGTCCAGTCACCATCTTAGATGGGCCTTTGCAGTATCCGGTGATCAGTTTGTGCATGCAGGCTCAGTGCATGTGGTCGCAACAATACGTGTCAGTGTTGTGTGGTTGCTGCTGTGCAAGCCAGGCCTGCAGCCGTCAACCCACGGAGCAGCTCTGTCGAGCAGTGTTGCAGAAGGGTCGAACGGCCTCTGCAGCATCCGGTGATCAGTTTGTGCATGCAGGCTCAGTGCATGCGGTCGCAATAATATGTGTCAGTGTTGTGTGGTTGCTGCTGTGCATGCCAGGCCTGCAGCATCAACCCACGGAGCAGCTCTGTCGAGCAGTGTTGCAGAAGGGTCGAACGGCCTCTGCAGCATCCGGTGATCAGTTTGTGCATGCAGGCTCAGTGCATGCGGTCGCAACATTATGTCTCAGTGCTGCGTAATCTGCTGTGCATGCCAGGCCTGCAGCGTCAACCCACGGAGCAGCTCTGTTGAGCAGCGTTGCAGAAGGGTCGAACGGCGTCTGCAGCATCCGGTGATCAGTTGATGCATGCAGGCTCAGTGCATGCGGTCTTAACACTATGTCTGTGTTGCGTGGTTGCTGCTGTGCATGCCAGGCCTGCAGCGTCAACGCACGGAGCAGCTCTGTTGAGCAGTGTTGCAGAAGGGTTGAACGGCCTCTGCAGCATCCGGTGATCAGTTGATGCATGCAGGCTCAGTGCATGCGGTCTTAACACTATGTCTGTGTTGCGTGGTTGCTGCTGTGCATGCCAGGCCTGCAGCGTCAACGCACGGAGCAGCTCTGTTGAGCAGTGTTGCAGAAGGGTCGAACGGCCTCTGCAGCATCCAGTGATCAGTTTGTGCATGCAGGCTCAGTGCATGTGGCCGCAACAATATGTGTCAGTGTTGTGTGGTTGCTGCTGTGCATGCCAGGCCTGCAGCGTGACGTGCGTTGCAGGTGGGCATGGCCGACTGGCCGGCCAGTGTCACCTCCCATGCGCAGGCTTGGTTGCAGCGCAGTACCCCTGTACAACAGCTGTCAAGTCTTTGCTGCAAATCTGTTTTGTCAGTGAGTCGCTGGCATTAGGCGAAGTCTGCTGGCTGGGCCTGTGCTGTTGCCCATGGCGTGCATGGCTGCAGTTCCATGCAGCAACATTATGTATGTTTGCCAGGGCTGAGGGGTGCTGATGGCATGGCGCATGTTTGCGAGGTTTGGTGTTGCTCAGGGCATGGTATTGCCAGGAGCCTGCGGGGCTTCCTGCAGCTCCTGCGCTGGTAGTTGGCGTGGCTGAGCTGGTGCTGCTAGCTTGGCAGTGCTGTGTGGCAGCTACGCAGTGCCCGCCTCAGGTTGCTGGGCTCAGTCGCAGCAACATTGTCGATTAGCGCCTGTGGCGCATCGGCGGCGAGAGGCTGGGACAGGCGGACGGCTGGCTTTGGCAGGGGACCACTTGATGGGTTGTCCTCGTGGATCTGTGGAACATTTGGCAGGGAAATAAACCATGTGGCCTGATGCGTGGTGCATGCAGCCAGGTGCAGCAGGCTTTTGTGTGACAGGAAGCTTCCTGTCAGGGCATGACGTCAGGCACACGGTCAGCTTGTGCTCGGGAAGTAGACCGTCGTGTTGCAGACTAGCCTGTTGCAGCTGGAGTGTTGCAGCTCACGTGCGCGATTGCGTTGTGCCAAAATTCGGACAGGACACAGCTGCAGTGTGCACCAGCGGCAGTCGCCGCCGGTTGCTGCTGTTCTTGCCAGCTTTGGCAGGCAGCTTGATAGCTACCTTGGCAGCCAGCTTGCTTGCTACTTACGTTTTTCCCACGGCAGCGGCCATTGTTGGTTGCTTGTGCTTGACAGCTCGCAATGCCCCCACCTGGCTGTTGTTGCTGAGCACACTGCCTGTGCTGTGCATCATGCACAGTACATAATGCATGTCCCTGGACAGCCCATGCACACGGGTCAGCATGCATTGCTGACAAACTGGCTGGCACTTCCTTGTAGCTGAGCTAAGGCGGCAGCACACATGCATGACATTTGTGGATTGAATTCTAAGATTGTCGTTGAGAAATTTCAGAGACTTGTCCATGCTGGTCTCCTAATCTGCAGCTTGATGTGGTTTGGCACAGTGTCCATGGAGCTGAAGGGGTCGGGAGAAACTGCAGCGCCGAGGCTGTCTCATCCATCTCGCGCACAACACCTCAGCAGCGCAGCCAATGCACATGCTAGCTGTACTGCTACATGCTGCTGCGTGCGAGCAGGGAAGTGTGTCTGGTGTATCGCACGCACTGCAAGTGCATGCGCTGGCATCGTTGCTGCTGGATTGGACGCTTTTGAGCTGGTTTCTGAGCTGGTGCAGATGGAGTCATGCGCTAGCTCACCTTGTTGTAGGAGCCGTATCCTTGGCTGTCCCCACAGCCATCAATCAAACATATCCTGCTGTGTGTCAGGACTTTGCCACGTGGCCTCCACCATGCTTGCTGCATTAAATGCCACTGGCCCAATGTGACATTGTTGAGAGCGCCACTGGCTGACTGCTGAGTGGCTTGCAGTTGACGTTGTTGCCTACTTGAGTCGTAGCCATGGAGTTGGGGATAACTGTGGTGGGTGCTCAAGGCACAGAGTGGCTACTGGCAGCATTGCTGCCAAAGATAGCCACACGAACAGCAGCAGTGCACCTGCAGCCGTGACTTGTGGCGAGCCTGGTTTACTGCCAAAATATGTTTCCATAGCTGTGCTTTCTGCTGGCGCTTGTGCACACGGCTGACTGCACGTCATTTAAGCAGAAACATGGCGCTTTATGAACTGCACAGAACATGGGCTGCAGAGGGAGCATAATAAAGTGTGCGGGCTGCCAAGGGGCTGGTTTGGGCTCCACAGCTCAAGCAGTTCTGCATGGTGCGCCTTGCACAGTCAAACGGCCTTGGCAGACACCTTCTTCACTTTGTCAGTGCATAGCATGCTCTTCTCCAGTGCTGGTGTGGTGCTGTTGACTTTCCACTGAGTTGTCAACAGCTGCTACGTCATGTGTGCATTTTTGCTCTGCCCGGTATGCCTTAGTTGGGCTGTGTATCCTGTGCGGCTACATGAGCAGCATACAGTGCACAGCAGGTTTTACGAACCCTGCATGCGCAAGGCTGCATAGTGTGCTGATAACACGCGAGTTTAGGGTGTTGTGAGTAGAAACCCTGCATGCTGTGCTGATTTGTATAAGTTCTCCTTCAGATGCAAGCAGCCCAGTTGCAGCGCTGCTTGCGGCAGCTGCAGGTTGTGGGTGCTCTTTTTTTAACTTTACACCGGGTGGCGATATTTAAACTAGCATGCGTGCCTCACTCCCGGAGTGCGTGCCGGCAGCATGACAGCTTTCTGGGTTCCAGCTGGTACAGTACAGTGCCCGGTACCACAGGTGCAAGCACAGTGAAAAGAAGCAGCACTTTTACACAGCAGCAAAAAAGCAAGCAAGCCAGCAGTGTCTCCCCACCTCTGCATGCGAGGCTGTGCATGTAAGCAAAGCTGGCTCCACCCACTGTACTGCGCCAAGGTTGTACTGATGAACATGAAGCAAGTTGAGGCCAAGGGAGCCGCTTCTGGGGCGCCGTTCGAGGTGTTCCACACTTTCAAGCGCCAAGAGCGGCACAAACCAAGTGACAAGAAGAAACTCGGGCAAAAGCAAAGACAGACAGGGGGCCAAAGCAACAGGACACCCAAAGGAAAGGGGCCATAATCAGGCACCCAGAGAAGGCACACAAAAATAACAGGCCAGACAAGCCCACCAGCAGAAGCTGACACGGTCAAGCATCTACCTGGGTGCAAGTCGGCACACAGGCTAACAACATGCATCATGATGCCGTGACCACGGTGCGTTACCAGCGGAACTGGCAGGGCTGCATGGCAGCACACCAAAAGTACTAACCACTGGTGCCACATGCCGTAGGAAAAGGCAGCAGCATGTACATTCAGCAAGGGGACGACTGCATACAAAGCAAAGCCCCCATCCGCTGCTCCAACCAGCGCTAGTGACTAACAGAACCAAAGGACAGCTGCAAAGCAACGCACAACAATGAAGCCAGCGTGTAGCGTGGCTGCAAGCAATGCACAGCAACACATCCAGACAACTCAACCGGCGCCCAGTCCCCAGTGACTGATGCTGCAGAGCCGCGCCAGTACAATGACAGTCAGCACATAGTGGCTGGCAAGAACGCTGCACCAGGGGAAGCGCAAAGTCATACACCACAGGGAGGGAAGGGAGGGCGAATTGCAGTTCGCATGAACAACAACAAAACGCACAGGAGCAAGCACCTGTGCAGGCTTAAGAGCTTGCGGGCCAGTGTAGGAGTGACAAGCCGTGACCAACACGGACAGTCACCTACACCCACTGCATGCCTGTGCCACCGGCAAGCAGGGATACAGCTAATCTGTATTAACCCATATGCATAAATGCACATTGCATTAATACTGCTTTTGCACGGGGATAGACAAGTAATAGACATGCAAGGCTGAGGGTGCTGCATCAGCTGGCAGGCACGGGCAATGCTGTCAGCACACACGTAGGCTTCCAACGGCTGACACACATGCAGGCTCTGTTGGCTGCTGCAGCAGCAGTTGCTGCACAGGGACCCTCAGCCAATAGCCAAGTTGAAAAGAAACAGAAGAGAGAAGGAAAGGGACCAGGCCGCGCGCGACAGCGCAGCCGACCCTGCACGGCCCAAGGCCAGTGCAGCCATGGAAGCCAAAACAAAGGCGGCAAGCATACAGCCAATGAAGCGGCTGACACCCAGAACACTTTCAGCCCCACATGTGTGCACGGGAACGCAACTGAGCAGTCACATTTCAAGAACACGTCAAGCAGGCTACATGTGTCCAATATGTCACAGGGGTGTGCTGTGTGTTGTATCACCAATCAAGGCATGCATGCTGACTGGGCAGACTATGGGCATGGTGCCTGATGGTGCGCTAGATTAACCCAGGCCGGTGGCCCCGCGGACTCCGGATCCGGCATGGTGCCAGGCCCTGGCTGATGACATCAAGACCGAGCAGCACCAATTAAGACCTGTACACACTCACAGGGGATTCGTCGTTCATAACAAAAACCTTACTTGTAAGGCTCCTCCCCTTGCGCTGCCTGGGTCACTGGCACTCGCCTGTTTGCTTACAGGTGCCCACGGGTGATAGCCTGTGGGGTAATCTTTGTGCGTGTACATTGTTCAACCTTTTTGAAGCAAAGGTGTCACTGCAGCAGCGTCAGAAGTGTACTAGTCCAGAAGGGTCATTTCGGAGTTTGAACGCTGTTACACGCGCCTGCCACACAGGACCTCCCAAGCAAGTCCAATCACTGAAAACATATGCTTTGAAGTATCTGATATCCTTATCTGTCGACTTCAACCGCACACAGTTGAACTTTACGTATCTGTTTACTCTGCTAAGCGATTGCGTGACACGATGGATGCCTGCAACAATGAAATTGACACACATCACAGGGAATTCTTCTCCTTCAACCCTTCAATGTTCCTGGCGGACCTGAGCAACATCGTGAGCCCATCTCACAAAATTCTCCTTTTGCAGCATTTGGGACCCCATAGTAACCTTGATACTACCGTGATGCAGGCTATGGATGTACTAACGGACGGATTTGATGATTTGGAGAGGTGAGCGTCGTGCTGTCTTCCTGGCTGTTGCTGCTGCTGTTGCTGCTGCTTTTGAGATGTGCAGTGGATTGTTTAGCATGCACGCTTAGGCCTTCGTTGACTTGCGTTTTCCTCTGTGCAGGGCACTTTACGAGTCACAATCACAACACCAAGAGGAGAAGGCAGCAATCTCCAAGGTGTGCCACACTGCGCAGCTGCATGTGCCATGCTCAGCAACAAGTTCAGTGCAGCGCTCTTAAGCAGGCGCGACTGCCTGCCTTAGCTGCATCTGTGGCAGTAAGAGCAACGGCCACAACTTCTGTGCTGGGGGAGGTACAAAAGGCTGTGGCACAGTGCAGCAGCTGAGCACAAGGGAAAACAATCGCCTTCTGACCATGACCCTGCACCATGTATGTCAGTGCCGCAGGCAGAAGCAGGCACAGCAGTAGCACGGCATCAGTGCCATGTACCAGACGGCGAAGCAGGCAGCGGTCTGTGCGCATAGCACTGCCTTGGCAACCTGGTCACTAGTCACTCATCTGTATGCCTGGACACTGGCAAACCAACGCTGCCTGATGTTGCTGTCACCTGCCTGTTGTCTGCAGCTGCTGCATGATGCTTACCTGCAGGTGCTGGACAGCGTGAACAGGGCCGCGGGCAGCTTTGAGCGATATGAGCAGCTGACATCCCTGGCGGTGCCTGCGGAGTTATATGTGGAGCAGGTGGGCTGCAGCAAACAGCAGCAGCAACAGCACCAACATCGCGCCTGCTGCCTCCTGCTATGACTTGGTTGTGCAGCTTGCTTGCTGTGTGGTACTGGTGGCAGGGCTTGCAAGTGTGCATGCGTACACATCCGAACATTAAGGTGCTGCCTAAGCAACGGCAGAGCATGCACACACGTTCCCACAAAAATAAGACTGACCAATCTTTCGTTGGCGGTGCTGTTGAAAAAGACTGCTCTCGCTGTGTGATGCCTTCTTGTGCCCTTTGGGAATGTGAACGCAGCCGACGCCAGTTCTGCCGGAACCTGTTGACCCACAGCAGGAGCAGCAGCTGCAGCAGGAGCTGACAGGGCTTAGGGAGCAGCTGCTGCAGGTGAGGCCGCGCAGCTGGTCATACCAGCAGCAGGATGGCTATTCGGGCAACGTGCAACACCAAACTGGTTTCAGGCAGCCTGTCTACAGCAAGCTCTGCACACGCCAACACCTGCTGAGCAGCAACACAGCACGGCAGACAGCGCACCAGCGGGAGCCATGTGCAGCGCGTGCATGTATGCGATCATAGCGGCAGCCGGCGCCAGCCGGCACCTTGGTGACTTCTGCCCTTCACTGCCAGCCGCATTCACCTCCACCTGCAGCAGTGTTCATGCTGGCGCGTGCTGCATGCTGCCTGCAGGCACGGCTGAAGTACAGGCACTCAAAGCAGCAGCTGCAGCAGGCCGACAAGGACGCAAGCAGAGCAGGTACGGTTGGACGTGTGCAGCGAAGCTGCAGGGACCAGCAGAGGCTGCGAAGGCGCCGCATGCCTGGCCACACCGCATCTGCTCATGACGACCCTGCACACACATGCGCGTGCCTGCCATGGTCAACACGCAGCAGCCATCAGCAACGTGTTCAGCCCCAGCACAGCGACATGCATCGCTGCAGGATAGGTTATCCACATCTTGTCTGACTGATGCACCTTCTCCTCTGCTCCACCTGGAGCTCTCCTCTGACCTGCAACCCGCTGGCCCCCACTGCACCGCCACGCCGCACCATGCACACCACAGCTGCGCGCAACGCAGCACTCAAGCCGCTGGCAGAGGCAATCAGTTCACGAGGAGCGCCACTGCTGGACGACGCGTCAGCCATCAGCCGGCTTGCGGCCAAGCTGCGCCCGATGGTCTCCCGCGCGCAGCAGCTGCAGGCGGAGCAGCAGGAGCCGATGCAGCAGGCGCTGGCTGCAGGCGCTGGTGCGGGTGCTGGGGGGGGCGATGCCGGCTTTGGGGGTGAAGATGAGCGGCGGGTGCGGCGGGTGATGGCGGAGGCTGGCGCGAGCGCAGAGCAGCTTCAGGCTGCTGCTGCCGCGCTTGAGGCAGTGTGAGTGGAGGTTGGGGGCTTGTGGCGTGAGGTTTGATGAGGCGCTGGTGGCCGCAGATGCGTGTATCCCGTGCTGCCCATGTACTGCTGCTGCTGCCGCGGCTGCTGCTGCTGCTTGAGGTGCCGCGTGTGGGCTGCTTCGGTGTGGCGGCAGTGGGGAGTGCTGGTGGCGCTGTTGCCTTGCGTGCTGTTGGCGCCTGGTGCCAGGTCGCTGCTGTAGACGTGCTGAGCGTGGTGCGGTGGAGGCAGCCCTCAGGGCTGTCGCTGCTTTCATTGCGTGACTCATTGCATATGCACGAGCTGCCAGACTTGGGAGCCTGCTGCGTGCAGCGCCTGCGCTGGTGTGCGCAGGGGCGTGTTCCTGCAGCTGCAGCCTGTGAATTATGCATAATGGGTTGGGGTTGGGGGTTTTCACTGCATCTACGTGGGGATCTGCTGCTTGGCACGCACACACGGTGTATGCAATGTGACAGCGTGTTGCTTTGATCGCCAGCGTGTGAGCTGTTGCGGGGACGCCTCGTTGGGCCTGGTGCAGAGAGCCTGCAGGACAGCTGTTTCCAGAGCGATCGCGTAATCCTGGTGGCCAGCCATACATTCAGTCGGTGCCAGGTATTAACAGTGTTGGACGCCCCACCAGATTCCCGATGTCGCATGGCAGCACAGTGGCAGCTGCATCCGGCACACCTCAGCATGGTTTTGTGGCATGGAAGCAACAGCAGCTATCTGCTGAGCAGCCTACATGCGTGTGCTGGCTGTGTTTGTATGGCTGCTATGCCGTCCTTGCGAGGACGGTGGGGTGGGGTGGGGGGGGGCACTGTCTTTGCTGCCTTCCTTACATTCCACTTTGAGCACCCAGTGATTCAATGATTGAATGGGCGATGTTCCCGTCGTGTAACATACAAACTGTGATGGGAAATAGATGGTAGCAGTTGCCAACATGCTGCTTCTGCTGCCCAACTGAACCACACTGTTGCAGTACTGCAGTTTGGACCTGTTTGCAGTGCGTACTCCGCTGCACGTGCACTGCCCGCGTTCTGCAGCAAGCGGGTTGCTTGACGGCTGCGTTGCTCACAATGTCACCTGCCTGCAGGGGCCTACAGTACTACTGGGCTGTGAAGGTAAATGTAGAGTTATGCGGGCCCCGGGAAGTTCCTGTACACTGTGCCAACAGGGGCTTGTCGCGGGAATTTCCTGTATCCCTACGTCGGGATTCACCTTGCAAATGACATCTCCTCGACAAGTTGCTTCTGGCCAAAATATGGGTGCTCAACGGTCAGTGTGAGACACAACCGCCCACAGCAACAGGCGGCGCCTCGCTTGTGACCGGCAGCAACTTGTAAAGATGTGCAGGAAGACACACTTTGCAGAGACAATGCAGCAAATGCGGCACTCACATTGCTGCTAGAATGGGGCCCCCGCCACCATGGCTGAACTGTCTTGCATCATGGATCTCTTAGTAGCATGCATGGCATATGCCAGTCTGATGACGGCACGAGCCTGACTCATCATTGACGGCGCCCTCGCTACAGCTTGGCAACCCACCATTGCAGCCGGTCCACTCACCAGATGCTAGTGTGCTGGATACTGTGCATAACAGCGACGTCGTCTCATGCATTCTTAACCTGAATCAATTCGAAATGCAAAGATATGATAACGGACATGCACGTTGCACATGGGAGTGCACCAACTCTGTTGTACACTCCAACAGGGAACATAGGAGGTAGCAAAAAAATGATAACGGCCAGAACAGCTTGGTAGCACTGCTGTGACGGGACACGGGACTGCATGCCAATGCATGTGGCAAGGCGACTGCTGTGTGCAGCGGGATCACTAGTTCAGCGACTTTGCCCCATCAGCAAATCAGCGCTACATACCAGACACACGAGTTGCCCAAGTCACCGCCTGCCGTGTGGCGGCCGCCGCTGTCCCAGCAGAGGCAGTCCCTCTTCCTCGTCTGCTGCTGCTGCTGCAGCAGCCCCATTCCTGCGCTGCTGCTGCTGCTGCTGCTGCTGCTGGCTGATCCCAGCATCGCCATTATCCGTGTCCAAGCGAAGCTCTATCTCCACTGCATCACCCCGCCTAGCGCCACCCGCGCTGCTGCTGCTGCTGCTGCTGTCGGCGCCAGCTGGTGGGTCCTGGTCGACGGCCGGCGGCAGCAGCCAGAGGAAGGGCGCCGGCAGCAGCGTCGACGCGTTGCACAGCACCAGCAGCAGGAAGAGGTTGCTGAAGTCGCTGCCGGTGATGCCCAGCACGCTCGTCAGGCCGGCGCCCAGGGCGGAGCCCGTGAAGCCACCTGCAGCCCACACAGCGCGGCACACACGGCATGCCAGGCTGGTTACGTGTGGTGGGTGAAAGGCGGCTCTCAGCACGCTGCATTGGTCAGTTCCACAGCCCAGGCATGAAGGGGCGCTTCAAGCCAATGCAGCACAGCGCAGCGCCAAGCTTGTGTGGCAGAGTGCATCAGAGGCTGCAGCTGTATATCGCAGTGCTGTGTCTGCTTTCAGTGCACCTGGTGCCACTTCCAGCCCCACCAGCACTCACCTGCGTTGAGGATGCTCATCAGCGTCGCGAAGAGTGTCGCCTCCACCCCCTCAGGGCACAGCCTGGCTGCCAGCACAAGGATGGGCATGAACGACACCTGCAGCAGCAGCGGCAACGACCGCACGTGACCGAGTGATACAAAAGTGCTCAAATATAACTATTCAATTATGTAATTAAACTGGCTGTGAACACACAAGATAGAAGCCAAAGATGTCAGTATGCACACAAGAGCACACCCCACCAGCACACCAGTCAGCACTGCCCAGGCTATGCGCTGCATCCATCAAGAGGCACCAGTGCATGCACACACTGGCTTCAAACACTGTGTTGAATCATGTCAACTCATAGTTGCCGCAGCCGTGAACGACTCTGTGGCCCGCAGCAGCTCAACTATCAGCCCCAATCCAACACATGTCGGGCAACACCAACGCCGCAACTGCACCCACCACCCACCTGCCCCAGCACCGTCAGGATGACGCTGTCCCCCAGCACGAAGAGCTCGTCGCTGAGCCCCAAGGCTTTGTTGGCCCCGGACACCAGCAGCAGCTGCGTTGAGCCCAGGCCCGCGCCAAGCAGCATCGCCCACAGCAGCATGCGCTTCAGCGGCACCTTCTTGAACACGCCGTTGTACAGCGCAACACCTGCGCGCCAACGTGCGACGAGCAGAGGCAGCAGCAGCAGCAGCAGCGGCAGCAGCGGGAGCAGTGCTGAGGGGTTGCAGCACACTTGCGTGCATGATGTTTGCCAAGTGCCTGGTGTTCCCGCCAGACCACAGCGAGCAGACGAGCGTGTCACGTATCACATCACACCCCCATCAGCATGACCATGGAACCACAACACCGCAGCCTGGTTCCTTACACAGCCGGACAGCAGCTGGGCACTGAGCGACGCTGTGCGCTGTCCCGTCCCAGACTCCAACCTGCGACACCTGTCCCTGAACACTGCTGTGACGAACATCTGGCTGGGGAAGGTCATCTCGGCTCAACATCTGGAGCAGTACAGGGCGCCTGCCAGGCGACGGCAGCCCGTCGCACCCGCTAGCCTCGCCACCGACCCCGCCAGCTGCACCCTGCCCAGGAACTCCGGTGTGAAGTGCAGCTGGTTGGTGTAGAAGTAGAACATGGCGGTGTCTGCTGTGGGTGTGGCCTGCACGACAGGTCAACACACCACCAGCACCACGTGCTTGCTTATAGGGGCAGACAGTGCATTGCAGCAGCTCAAGCATGCCCAGATAAACACACATATGGTTGCATTCAATGAAGCGCACATGCGCGTCTGCAAGCAGCCAGAGCATGTAGCTACGACAACTGTTCGTTGAGGATGCAACACACCGAAACACCGCTTAGCTGTGCACAGCGCACGGAGCCCTGCTTGCAGCTGGTGGTGAGCAGCGCACGTGCCATGAAAATGCTTCCTGGCTGCGTGCTACGCTTCAAACACGCTGACATCACTGCAAAGCCGTGTGGGTGTGCATGAAGACCTTCATGCAGCTTGCAGTCAGCGGCTCACCTGCCACAGAAACACAAACACAGTGGGCAGCAGGATGTTGCGCTGCTTCACTGCACCCCACAGCGCCAAGCCCTGCGCCACCACGTTCTCCCCAAGCACCTGCGTGGCTCGTTGCCGCACAGTCAAACTGCTGCCGCTGCTGCTGCTGCTGACAGCAGGTAGCAGCCCTTTATTGGCCTTGCTGCTGCTGCTGCTGCTGTTGCTGCTACCCGCTGCTGAAGATGTCCGGCTCACCCGCTGCTCATCTATGAGTAAGGCACTGGCACTGACTACGAGGGGGAAGATGGCGGTGACCGCAAACACGGTGTGGCTGCCGTACTGCTGCACCAGGCTGCCGCTGAAGTAGGCGCTGGCGATGCCGCCGACCGCGCTGCTGGCCCAGCACAAGCTCTGCAGGGAGCCCGCAGTCGCCTGCAGCGATGACAGGACGCACCAGAGACATGTGTCACTCGAGGTTGATGTGCAAACGAGGCACACGGGGCGCTCCACCTGGCGCGGACTGCGCTGCCGGCCCAGCAGCACAAGCCCTGCAGCGAGCCTCTGCGGTTGGCTGCAGGGCTGGCGACGCCAGCCTTGCAACACGCGAGTGCACAAGGCAAATGATAGCACGCTTGGGAAAGCAACCGCCAAACGCTGAAAATGCAAGTGGACTTCCCAGCTGATGGTGCTCAGTACGTCCAGTGCAGCCCTTCCGCACATCGGCGTTGAAACTTCCCGATTTCTGCTTGTCGCTCACCATCGGCTCCCCCCTGGCCCGCTCCACCACCAGGCTGTCGACCACCACGTCGCTGCAGGCGGTGCTGAGCGAGCCCAGCAGCATCGCAGCGACTGCCCCAGCAGGGCTGCTCACCAGCGTCGCCAGCCCCAGCCAGGATGCACTGCCTGCATGCCGGCACAGCCGAGAGGTGTGCACAGCAGCAGCAGCAGCGGCAGCAGCGGCAGCAGCGGCAGCAGCAGTCATGAACACGTGCTAGCCTACGTATGGTAGGCCAACGCACACGAAGAACGATGCGGCACAACTTTCGATCTGCAGGCAGCTCGTTGGTTTGCACAATAATGACAGTAGCAAAGTCAGCTACCTATGCAAGTGCCATGTCAGCACTTGCTTCACAGCGCCACGTCAGCGCCATTACGTGCGCAATGCTGCCAGGTCAGCAGTGCTCCAGGTCACCAGGCGAGCAGCACCAATCAGCGCAGCGCCGCCATCGTCACATCAGCCCTCAACCAGCTCTACGGCTGCAACACCTCGAGACAGGTGCCAGGGGCGCCTCCTGCATGGACCGGCCATGGTCATGCGTCTTACACATGTCACAGGATCAGGCCAGGCCAGGCTGAGCAGCCCGACTCATCCAAATTGCAGCTCTGTGAATCAACACAGCTGTAGCAACAGGATCGCACCAGCAGCAGCACCAGCCCCAGACATGTCACGATGGTGTGCACCAGTGCAGTGAGCTGGGCCCGCACCTGCCAGCCCGCATAGGATGAGGTAGCTGCGTCGCCGGTAGCCAAACAGGGGCACGCTGTCGCTGATGAAGCCGTACAGGGGCTTGACCACCCAGGGCAGGCCGGCAAGGCCCACCAGCACCGCAACCTGCGCAGGATAGGAGACAGGCAGCCGGGCGGTGCAGCAAGACAAAAAGGAACAGTGCGCCGTGCAGAGGTGGGGCGCGCTGAGGCAGCTGCAACATGAAGAGCCATGCAAGCCTGCAGCACTGCAGCATGCAGCTGTAAAGCCACAAAGCAGCGAGGATGAATAGCTGTGGTGCGAGCATGTGCTGCCGCCCACCTGAGCAGGCTCCACCCCCAGGTCGTCCTTGAAGAAGAATGACAGGGCCAGCCTGGACAGGCCAAGGATGCCCTGCACAAAGTAGACTGCAGCAGCAGAAGCAGCAGCACCAGCAGCCCACAGCAGGTGAAGTTACGTTGCATGCCTGTTGGTGCATGACCGCATACTTCCATGCCTGACAGCCTGAAGCCCAGCAGCCTTGATCACACAAAGGGCACGGTTGCCACATCGACAGAGACACCTGACTGCTCAGTTCGTCTACTCCAGTTGCAACACACCTGCCACAGACCGCCACACCCCGCATGCTGCACAGCTGCAGCGGCGCCTGCTGCAAAGGTTTGCTAGTGCCACCGTCGGCACTTTCAGCTAGCCGCAAACCACACACACATTGCTCGTTAGCTCCTCCACTTGCTCTGCTGTAGCCCCCAGACCAGGAGTGGCACCATACAGCTGGCCCTGCGTTGCCACCGCCAGGGGCAGCACCACGCATCCCACACCTACATTTACAGGCTGTGTTGGCTGCACACGGTACTGATGCAGCTGCCTGCTGACACCTGTACTCACCCCACAGACATGGCCACTAGCTCGAGTGTGACCGTTACTGACCACTCTTTCTGGCCTTGGTGTGACCATCACTCACCCATTGAGATGGCCACTAGCTCGGGGTTACTTCCAGGTCCAAGATTGGCACGCGCAGCTTCCTGCTGAGCCTGCCGGGCTTGCTGCTGCCGTCGCTGTGCTCCTTTGCAAGCAGCCAGGCCTCAGGAGTCTCTGCAGGCAGGGATAAGGCACCGTGATGGTTATTTGCAACGTGTTTTCATGCTTTACTGGGTACTTAACATCCGGGCACGGATCCACCATGAGGATTGGGGGCGACGTACCAAAGGGCCAAGAGCTGCATCATGTACTGTGCGCACTGCTAGATACCCGATCTATGACATCATAAGGGAGCTCGGGGCAGCACATGCACCATGACCGACAGACAGAGACCAGGTTACTATGCTGCTACTTTGGCTACAAGGCATGTCTGGTTTGGTGTTCAGCAGGGCGGCAAGCAGCTGTCCAAGGTGGCCCTACATGTGTCATACGTCAGTGCGTACCCGCAAAGCCAGCTGTTGTTGCTGTCGGCTGTCATTTGCACTTGGTAACAGCCCCGTGAATACAACACCAAGGATCCGAGGCGTGCTGCTGCACGTGTCAGCTGCAAAGTGTTCCTGCAAGTGGTCCCTGTGTATCACACACACCTGTTGGCTGGTGGTGACCGTCCTCCGGCAGAGAGCACACCCTGTTGCTGTCTTTGCGCTTCATGCTGCGCTGAAAAAGCCGGCCTTTCTAGTCCTGCTGTTGGTTGGACTGTTCCCTGGAGCTCGCATGTACTGCTGCTGCTGGTGCTGCTGGTGCCTGCGCCGTCGCTGGTGGGGCAGGGTGGCATAGCCGCATGGCTGGGAAGCAGCAGCAAGCGGGGTGCAACCTAGCATAGCAATTCAGGTCTGGAAACTCAATGCGATCAACGCTCTGTGATGTTGTCGTAAGAGGTCCTAATGTGTATCTGAGGCAGGAAGAACCTTGAGGCAGCAGTGAACGTTTGGAGCGTGCTGCTGGTTACAAAGCACCAACGCAGCAACTGGAAGTGATACGGCAACCGTCAACAAAGTCGTGCTGTACGTTGAAACTACAGATCCTGGATTACAGGCGTTAACAGGGTTGTCATGACACGCGAGACAAGTCCTAGACCGCGCCAGGTGGCTTGAACCACACGCATTCGCACCAATGCGCATGCCAGGTGATTGCCGGATACATTCTATCAGCTTCGCCTAGCATATACCAGGCTGCACAACCCACTTCTTTACAACAGTACAACAGCAGTGCCTGCCACACAAACACAGGAGCAGCGCAACTTAGCTGCTGTCGTTGCAAATGCGCTGATCGGAAAACTGCAAAATATTCAAATTGTCACCTCACAACCCGTATTCAGACATGCAGCTTCAGGCCAGCAGGTGTGCTGGTGCAGTCAGAGCGGTTGACGTGCACCTCCTGGCACCAGTCAGATGCCCCACCAGCTTCAGCGGCAGCCATCCCAGCAGCAACAGAAATAGAGTTTTCAGGCGCAGCATGCATCAATGTGGGCTGCACACGCCTCAGACACAGCAGCTGCCACAGCGGTGTGTGCACGCCAGTGCCTGGTCCTCCATTCAACCCACAGAGCAGCTGCATCAGCTCCTTCAGCCGACACAGCAAGCAGGACCAACAGCAGGACCAGCAGCCTCCACACCAGTGTCTAAATCAGCTTCCTGCAAGACAGCAGGCACCCAGTCAGCAGGCAACCAGCTGCGGTTTCAGCAGCATGACACGGCGCCAGGTTGCTGCAGCAGGGGCGCTGCTGTTTGGCGTGGGGGGTTTGCTGCTGCTGCCCGCAGAGCCAGCAGAAGCCAGCAAGCTTGGCGGGCTGGTGGACAGCACCTGGGAGGCGATAGGTGGCGGCCCTGCCGACCTATCTTTCCCTGACAACTGGTGAGCAAGTGTGCCGCGCCCGCCGCCGCCGCCGCAGCAGCAGCAGCAGCACAGCAGCTGCCAGTGAGGGCCAGGAGTAGTGCTTGGCAAGTGTAGGAGGGGTGAGCCGGATTCATGTGGCCAGACGGTCAGCACCCTGCCTTGTCGTGCCAGCACTGCGCGGGTGCTTTGCAGCTGTCACCATTTGATTCCGACTGACGCAGCCTCAGCGGCCATTCAACTGCTAGCATGCAAGCAGCAGGCATGTGTGCCTGCAGCCACCGCCTGCAGGCGACGCGCTGGGTTCGCAGTGCGCGCGCTTTGCAGACTGTGCTGCTGCTGCTGTCTCTGCCGCTGCCGACGGAAAAAATTGCCCCTGCTGCAGGCTGGGCGTGTGGGACGTGACGAGCACGCTCGTGTCTGTTGAGCTGCCAGAGGGCGAGGCCGTGGTGCCCAACATCGCTGCCGTGCGGCGCGCGCAGCAGCAGGACCTGCAGCAGCCGATGCAGTACCAGGTGGCGTTCATGCGCAACCCGGACGGCAGGGTCGTGTACGACCGGCGCTTCAACACGGCAGCGCTGCTGGCAGCTACTACGGCAGCAACGTCGACTTTGCGGGGCGCATCGACTGGGATGCCAAGGTGCGAGGTTTGCGGGTTTTTGTGCAAAATATATGCGGCGCAAAGTCTGTACGGCGCATTCCTGTTGTTTGTGACCTGCTGTATGCGCAGCACGCTGCGCAAAACTGGCGCATCCTTCTGAGCCGTGTGGTTTATGTGTGCATGCCTGACCAGCTGTTATATGCTGCTTGCATGTCTCCAAGGTTTGTCCAAACGTATGTGAACCTGTGTTTGTAGCACAGCGCGCATGTGGTGCGGTTTGTGTGGAAGGCCAACGGACTCTTGACGCTGCAGCGGTGTGTGACGGTTCCTGCAGCCCCCGTCTGTGCTGCGTCACGGCTCTGGCGGCCTGCCATGTGCATCGCGCTTGTGACAACTGTTGTTCCTGCTTGCCGTCTGCTCTCCTGTCGAGTTGTTGGTGTACACCAGCGCGGTCCAGCGCTGTCGCACGGCTCGTGCTCATTCCATTCGTGCCAGCAGCGCTGCTGCTTGCAGGACACTTGCAGTCGACGTCTTGGTCTCTCTGGCTCCACACGTCTGACTCATGTGGCACCACCAAGCAGGTGCTTGCAGAGCCCACCAGCCTGACCCTTTTTCAGGTGCTGTGCTCAGGACAGCAATGCAGCTTGAACGCTGACTAAGCCCTCCTAATGCGCCTGCTGCTGCTGCTGCTGCTGCTGCTGCTTGCAGGACCCCAACTCGCTGGTGCTGTACATGCCTGGCGACCTGTCGGTGCGCACGCGCGTGATGCGGCGCAGCGAGCAGCAGACGGGCGGCGACCGGCTGGAGACGAGCGAGTTCCTGCAGCAGGTGTACGATGACGGGGACCCAGGTGCGGGGCACGGGGGGGGGGGGGCGTTTCGCTGCCGTGATGCCGGCTGTGCACCTTGCCAAAACAACCGACGTTTGACTCCCAGTTGGGAATTCTTTTCGTCAAGGTGGCATGTTGACAGGCTGGAGAGGGGTGGGTCCTGACAGGCGGCCCCCAGTGATGCTGACCCAACTAGGCACCTCACTCGCAGGATTTGCTGCTGTTGGATGTCTGCGGCACGTCTCTGCTGGTTGGTGTCGTACAGCAATGGGGCCACAGAGGTTGATGACGTGGAGCGGTTGCACACTTGGTCCTTGTTGTGTGCAGCACGTGAAGAGATGGTACTGAGAGTGTTTTCTGGGTGATGGGATATGGTGGCAGCTGATCAGCTCAGGTGCAACACGGCAGCCTTGCAGCCGCAGTCACAGTCACGCATGCTGTACACTAGGCGCCAAGCACGCCTGTGCTGCAACACGGCGTTTGCACCCTGCTGCCGTACACTGCACATGTCCTCTGCGAGCAGCTCGTCCGCGTGTGAAGGCCAGCCAGTGCTTCACCAAGTACAAGTGGCGCGACGAATCGGCAGCAGAGGCCGCGGCCGGCCCCGCCATCGTCGCAACACAGGTGAGCGTCCTGGCCGGCATCTGTGTTGCGCCATCGGCATGGGGTTACAGGGGCGCGGCCGTAAAACTCTGGTGCCGGCATGGCTGATGCGGCGCCTTGATGCGGCACTGGCAACTTTGCTGCGCAGTGGGCGGCCCTGCCACATCGGCAAGTGCAGTCAACTCTGGGTGCACCTTGCTGTGCACAAACTTTGTACTTCAAAAATGCCAAACCATTCGCGTGAAGCAGTAACACAGAACAGGGAATGCAGCAGCTGTTGGTAAAGGCTCAGAGCGACGTTATCATCCATGTGGTTGTATGCAGTGGGGTGTGTCCACTTTGCACAGCCCATCACTGTCTACAGCAAGCAGGCTAACTGCATGCCTGTGCATGTATTGCCGCGGCATTCCTGTTGGTGCCGCAGGTGGTGAGCGACTACCTGACCCCGTTTGACTCTGAGGTTGACGCAATCAGGTTTGCCAACAAGCCGATCACCACCTACACCTACAGGATGGCCTTCAGCAGGCACCATGCAGCAGCACAGGTGGCAGCAGCGGTCTCGCTGTCATGAAGGTTGAACTGCGCCAATGTGACTCATCATCATAATCAATGTCATGCGTTCTGGGGGATGTGACTAAAACAGCAGCAGCAGCAGCAGCAGCAGCAGCATGCTTGATGGTGCACATGCAGCTGGCATGGTGTCTGTTGGCAGCCCAGGTGGCGCTAGCCGTTGCTCTGTTGTGGGGGCTCTGCACAAGGATTCCCTGGCAGCGTAATCAAAGCAAGCACACAGTGGCAGCAGGCGGGCGCTGATCAGACCCAGCTGCTGTCAAGGAGGCGGCAGGCGGCATGCATGGATGGCATGCGGAGAAGTTGTGTCCTTTCAGCCTGAAGTGCCTAGGCAACAGGCAACAGGGACTATTGCGAATTTTGCATGCAGCAGACAGAAATGTTGTGGTTCTTGCCTGGCATGAGGTGTTGCAGATGGATGCTGGCCCACCGGGCTTTTTGCGTCAAGTGATTGCCTTATAAAGGCAGGCATGACGCGCAGGTGATTTCAATCACATAAGCCCTTGGTGCCACCCAGTTTATATGGTGATAATGTTTAGTAGCTGCCGCTAAGGCCTGTAGTACAACTTCAGAGATACTGTGTTGTGTGTCACAGTTCAAAACCTTGTCAGCAGCCTGTGCACTGGGCAGCAGCACTGGCAGCGTACTCCCACTAAGTATTGCAAGCGTACTACGTACAGTACGCGTTTGGTACGTAGTACGCTGTCAAAATGAACGTACTGGTACTCTCTGCTACAGACGTCAACAGCACTGAGCCTTGAGCCAGTGCTGCAACCGTTCAACTCTCTAGTCGGCAGCGTACACTGTACACCACTTCTCTGCCGCAGCATCGGCTGACACTGCCCTGCCAACCCCTGCCAACACCACCACTTTCATTGCCTCTCTGCTGCTGCCAGCATCTCAAGTGTGCCCAATCATAGCTGGCTCATGGCCAGCAGCTAGCACCGTAAGCGTAGCTGCTGTCAAACTCCCAATTGCAAGCAGATTGCTGAACATCACACACACAACTCCGTCACAACCAACTGCTGCTGCTGCTGCTTTGGTATGCAAAGGCCCTAATCATACAACTACGGACGTCAACAGCACTGAGCCTTGAGCCAGCATCCCACGTAGTTACGCTCCATAGTCCAATCAACAGCGTACACTGTACACCAGTTCTGTGCTGCTGCCTTGACACATGCTACAATTATCGTAGCTGACATCACAGTTTCACATTTTGGAAGTTACATGAGTAACTTCGCCCTTGGGAGCCAATGACAGGCTCATTGGGCAAAGAGCAAAACAAAAGCAAGCCAGAACAGATCATCAACCCTGTGTGCGCCGATCCTTGCAAGCACGCCTTGGCAGCACCACACAGCACATTCAGCGCTGGCAGAGCCAGCAACCGTCAGGTCAGACAGTCGCAACATCTGAACTGTTGGTCACACTCATCAAATCAACATGTCTGTCCAAGTTGCTGCTCTCACATACTTGGCTGTGCCCATCACTGCAGCAGTGTGGGCTGTGGTGCTATGTGCACTCGTTGTGCACACATGCCTTCAATGATGCCGGCAGCATGTAACTGCAATGAATTTGGACAAGCTGCAGCTCCAAACCCTTCCAACAGCTGCAAGCAACCTCGAGGTACAACCAGCCACCTACAATGATGCCACCAAGGCCCAGGTCGATTTATCAGCGCCTACGCCACCCCATACATGCTGAAAGCAGCCGCTGACCTGCTGGATCACTAAGCTGCTGTGTGCTTCTCTTGATTCACAGCTTGTATGAAAATGATGACAACCACCAACCACCACTGAGCTGCATCTGTTCCCTTCCTGATCAACATGCAACAGCATGTAGTGGTGGGCATGCTCCCACGTAACATGACACACAGTCACCGTCACCACCGACTGGCACAAGAAAGCAGAGCAGCAAATGCACGCTACACCCGTTCTGCATCATACCGCCATCTCCTGTCACTAGTGTACTGCTATTTCAATGAGGCCACAAGGCAGGGGAAAAGCCAGGCATGGCCGTGTCAATCCTGCCGCTGCTGCTGCTCCAGCTACCAGCTCCAGCGCCTCCAACATTTACTGTCACAGTGGCATCAGCAGTGCTGCTGCTGCTGCTGCTTACTAGCCAACCAGTCCAGAGCTTAAGAACAAAATTACGTCAGCAGCCAGACACCTGCTGCGCTGGGCTGCTGCCACAGTTGCCTGTGCCTAACAGCCAGCCAGGCAGGCAGGCAGCCAGACTGCTGCTGCTCATGCTTTCAACGTATATTGCCATTGGCAGCAGGCCTGGTGCAGAGGAGCCATACTGCCCAGGTGTCCACCAACAAAACCACTAGCATGGTTCCTGTTCATACCTGCAAGCAACTTCAAGATACAATCACCCGTCCTAACATGGCACCACCAAGGCCCAGGTCGCTTCAGCAGCGCCTGCGCAACCTCATGCATCACCCAAGCAGCCGCAGATGATCTGCTGAGTCACTGAGCTGCTCTCCGCTTCGGACGACAGACAACCGCATGGAGTGGTGGATATGCTCCAACACAAATAGGACACACAGTCACCGTCACCAGCTCACTGGCACAAGAAAGCCGAGCGGCAAACGCACGCTACACCTGAGCTCCTTTCACAAGTGTACTGCTGATTCAATGTAGGCCACAATGCAGGGGAAAAGCCAGACATGACCGTGTCAATTCTGCAGTTGCTGCTGCTCCAGCCACCAGCTCCAGCGCCTTCAATCTTTACTGTCACAGTTTCATGGCTGCCCTTCACCAGGCCTGCTGCCAGCATGGCACCGCTGCTGCTGGTACGACCAACCATAGCTGGCACATGCTGCGCGGCGGCAGGGCAGACATCGCTGATCCCACAAATCCCCATGCAGTCAATAAATCTCACACACCGACTTCTCACAATATCAGCTGCTGCGACTGCTGCCGCTGATCCTTTGGTATACAAAAGGTGCTAGCCAGACAACCACAGACGTCACAGCATTGAGCCTTGAGCCATGCCAAAAGATCGCACCCCCCCCCCCCCACCCCCCCACACACACACATTCGTCAGCGTGCACTGTCCACCAGTGCTGTGCTGCACCGCCGCTACCGTGCTAAACCTGCCGATGCCACCACTGTCATGGCGCCTCTGCTGCTGCCAGCATACCGGGCATGCCTAACCATAGCTGGCACAGGGTGCAGCAGACACAGCTGCTGCTTTCAAACTCCTAGCCAGATGCGTGAGTATCTCACACACAACTTCGTCACAACCAAATGCTGCTGCTGCTGCTGCTGCTGCTGCTTGTGGTGCTGTGGTATGCATTGTGTACCAACCAGACAACTACAGGCATTAACAACACTGAGCCTTGAGCCAGTGCCAAAAGTGTGCAGATTCAACACTCCCATCGGCAGTATGGGCTGGTGTTTGCTGTGTGCAACCCAGCAGCCAGACAGTCATGTTTCATACAACACAGGCAGCATCTAGCTGCACTGAGCAACTTTAAACTGGCTGCAACAGAGGTGCGGCTTTCAACTCCAAGCAACCTCAAGGTACAGCCGCGCTACTGAAACCATCAAGGACCCGGTCGCTTCACCAACGCCTGCCGCACACCCCACACAACTTTTAGCAGTACGATATCAACACATGTTGACCTTGTGAGCTGCTCTAAAGTGTATGCTGGAAAGAGAAACATCCACCACCTGAGCTGCAGCTGAGCCCCGCTTCTGACAACCCACCCAACCGCATGCAGTGCAAGATTTGCTGCCTCGTGACCGAAACACACAATGACCGTCACCACCCCACCGGCACAAGAAAGCAGAGCGGCAAATGCACGCTACACCCATAACGCACATCACGTCTGCCACTAGCATGCAATCATGCCAAATTAAAGTAGGCTGCACTGCAGGGCAAAATACCATACCCAGCCAGACCACCACTGCTGCTGCTGCTGCTGCAGCTGCAGCTTAACGTGAGACACGCAAGCAGCCAGACACCTGCTGTGCCGGGCTGCTGCAGCAAACGTATATGTTGTTTAAAGCAGCCAGACTGGCAGGCAACATGTTGCTGCGCCGCGCTGCTGACAAGGCACCGCTCCCTCAGGCTCCTTGATTCTTTCTTTATTTTTTTGTGTCTCTTTTTGTCTCTCCCGAGGGAGGTTATCGCTGCTGCTGGCTGCGGGGGATCAATCCCTCAGAAGCTGCCAACGCAAGCAAGCAAGCAGGCGGGAGGCTGCTGCACTGCCCTGCTGCAAGTGGCGGTGCCATTCCCTCAACCTGCACCCAACAAGGTTGAGGTAGCTACGCCCTATAGGGCGACAATTGCCCTGAGTGCAAATGCCATGTGCTGTAAAGCCAAGCAAGCAATGGCCGGCCACTGCTGTACTGTGCTGCTGCTGGCTGCCTGAGACACTGGATCTTATACAAAGCCACTACTCTCCTCCACCCCAAGCGAAGCCCGCGATGGTGAGACAAGCAAGGCAAACGAGCTGCCAGGGAAACGACACAGCCACCATCACCACACCTGAGCACCTAGGGAGAGTACAAGCCAGGGCACGCTGACATACGGCTAGCCAAGACGCCACATACATGCAGCACCCAGAGGACCAGCCTGAACATATACGCGATAGCTGCTGGTGCACTGCGACTGGCTGGTCACCAGGACCACGCACCTCAACAACCAGCCGTACACGGATGCCCACGGCACTGGCTGGAAACAACAGTTGGTGTGACGGTCAGAGGGTGATCCTGGAGCCGCCGACAGGTGAGGCTGGCCTCAGACAGACCTTGCAATGGCCAACACCCTTCAATAGTGTGCCATGCAGTGGAAATGACAACTATCAACTTCTTGAACTGCTACCCAGTAATCACAACTTTTTTTGTTGTTTTGCTTTTTTTTGAATTTTCCCCAAAACAGTGCCAATACCTTCACAATAGCTCAAAGAGCACGCCTCTGAGGTGGCTGGGAGCACGAGCAGCCTATGAGGGGCTGCCAGGCAGGCCAACAGGCTCAACACTGTCGTTAACACTTAGTTGGAACTATAATACGACGGTGCGAATAGAATCGAAATGCCACGCAACGCTGAAGCAAAGGGCAGCATGCGTCTCAGCGCCACAGGCGGCTGGCACTTGCGTCAACAACGTGGCATGCTGCGCCCTGCACATGCACATGCTTCGGCTTGACCGACACCTTGTCTCGAAAGGGTGACGCACCACACACGTCGCACAACGCCCAAGTGATGGCCGGCACTGGCGCCAACGTTGCCAGTGCGCTTGTGCTGCTTGGCAGGGCCTTTGTAGCCAGTTGCAGCTGGTCACAAACATCACGGTGAAGTGCTGCTGGCTGCTTGAACAGGCCACCGTATGGCCTGCAGCAGCGACAGGGTGGCACAGCAGGACGTCTTCTCAGCAACGCACTGATGAAACTGACAGCTGCTTGTTGAGCTATATATTTGGAGGCTGCAGGCATTGCATCTGCAGTGCTAGACCAAGGTTTGCGCTGTGTGCTGACGTGCAACTTGGGCGCGGACACAGCATGCACACATCAACATGGACAGCACTGCAGCCCAACGTACTGCAGCAGCCTGCGGAGACCTGCAGCCCCCCTCACCTGACGCATGCTGGCGGGTGTGTTTTTGAACACCCCCTCTCCTCTCCCTGAGGCATGGAGGCTGGCACACATCACCGGCCCTGGCCCGCTTGTACGGGGCAGCGTCGCCGCGCAAGGCCGGGTGGCCGGGCGCTGCGTGGACCGCCTTGTCATCATGACGTCATTGTCGGCGGTGGTCTCCCTGCCTTGTGCCTGCAGGCAGCAGCAGTGCAGACGTGTCATGCGCAATGCTGCACAGCTGTCCACCAGTCGTCAGGCCGCAGTGCTTGACCACTTGAGCAGGCATCGCCTCGGCAGCCGCCACGCAGCATCACCGTCACGAGTCACTAGCTGCCACATCTGCCCGCCCCGGCTCACCGGTCGTGAGGCACTGCAGCAGCCTCGGATTGTCCCTCGTAAATCTTGCGACATCCAGGTGGCGGTGGAGGCAGTGACAACAAGCGAGCTGACAGTGATGGACTCGCCCCTGCAGAAGGCTTTGCAGCACCGCCCGCCATGTGCTTTGCGGAAGGCATGCCAAGTGTATGCCACCGCTGACCCACTGGAGTGAGTCAGCGGGGTGTGGCTTAGGAATTACAACGCGCGGCGGTGCTGTGGCCGCTAGCCCCCACTGCGGCGCCGCTTCCCCCCCTCCCCCCTGCAACGGCACACCACGCGCAACATCCACAACACGGCCACACGGCCGGCAGCAGGGAGCAAGAGCTGGCAGGCAGGCACAGCAAGGAGGTTAGGGTTAGGGGGCAAGTGGTTCGTACATGTTAGGCAGGGCATGCAGATGCGTGTGCAGGCTGGCAGCATGAAAGGCACAGCAAAACATGCAACAAGTGGACAGCAGAGATGAGGCATGGCATGCAGCATGTGAAAGGCAACCTGTGCTCACCTGGCAGGGGACAAGAAAAAAAAGCTGCGAGGCAGCCGGCCGCGGCACACCACACTCACACCCGGACCCCACGCGCAACAAGACCCGACCCGCGGCCACCGCAGTGAAAGGTTCGCAGCCGGCGCACCACCGCGCGCAACAACGCCACGACACTCGGCAGCCCCCCTGGACCAAAGCACACAGCAGGTTGGCGTTCTGCGGCCTCCCATTCCTTCCTCCAGGGGTCGTCCTTCGAGTCCATCTCCTGCAGCTGCCTGTTGCTGCTGTACATGCCCACCACCCACGGCAGGCGCTGCGTATGTTGCAGCCAACCTGCCGGCCTTGGGGTGCCGCCTTGATTGCAAGTATTTGAATGCTGACAGTGCTGCTAACACAAGTGCTCATGAGCTAGTCCACGCTGCTGCTGCAGCTGCTGCTGCGCTCGCCGCTGCTGACTATGAGGCTATGCAATGCACCACAAAACTCGCCGCTACTGCTGCTGCGTCGGCTTGACCATCACAGGCGGCTGTGCTGCGCGTTGCGGGTGCGCTCAGAGGCTGCTGTGGGCTGCCGGCCATGCTGCGGCCTGCTGGTGGTGGCGGTGGAGGTCTTCTCAGCTACCAGTGTTGCCAACATTCCAGTGGACGCGTTCCAAGATGATGGATTTGAGGGCTTCCATGGGCTATGTAGCCCAGCCCGCCTACGTACCACATGTGTCACTAACTGTCACGTCGTTGACCGGCAGACACCCGGGTAGCCATAGTGAGCACATGTGGATCGAAATCCAACGTAGTTCTCCCAGCAGGCCGGAGCCTGTCCCACAGGAAGGCCCTAGGAGATGTTGCATGGGGCATGCAACACCGGGGGTGTGGGCTGCCGCTGGCTGCGGCCTGCTGGTGGTGGTGGTGGTGGTGTGGGCCGCCGCTGGCCGCTGGCTGGCTGGTGGTGGTGGTGGTGATGGTGATGTGGGCTGTCGCTGGCTGCTGCCAGCGCTGCTGCTGTTGGCGCGCCGCCGCCGGCCCTGCAGTTGCCTGAGCGACGACGTGCTGCCAGGGGGAAGTGACGTGGGGTTGACGCTGCTGCGGCCGGCAGAGTTGTGCGGCTGCTGCGGTGCTGCTGGCACACGCTGGTCAGGGCGGCTGCCGCCTGGCACTGCATCGCTGTCAGCGGCAGCAGCACATGTCTTGCTGCTGCCTGGGCTGCCGGCCGTGCTATGGCCTGCTAGTGGTGGTAGTGGTGGTGGTGTGGCAAACAGCGAGCGCGGCCGCACGGGTGACGCTGGGCTGTGCTGCTGCTGCTGCTGCTGCTGCTGCTGCTGCTGCTGGCAGCTGCTGGCCCTGCCAAACACGCAAGCTGCTGCTGACGCCAGCCTGCAGCCCGCTGCTGCTGCTGGCGCTGCCGATGGCACTGATGGCAGCGTTGCGTGGGCTGCAGATGATTGGGATGCCAAGAAGGGGTGTGTGCCTGCACGAGGGTGTCAGACACGCGCAGGTGCGGGAGTGATGGCTTGGAGAGCTGCGTTGCGCCTTGCCGCTGTTGTCCCCGAGCACCAGTCCGCTGCCGCTGCTGCCGCTGCGCTGGTGCTCTCTGCACGCGCCGGCCCTGCAGCTGGCCCAGTGACGACGGGCTGCCAGGGGGCAGGAAGGGAAGTGACGTGGGGTTGGCGCTGCTGCGGCCGGCAGAGTTGCGCGGCTGCTGCGGTGCTGCTGGCACACGCTGGTCAGGGCGGCTGCCGCCTGGCACTGCATCGCTGTCAGCAGCGGCAGCAGCACGCGTCTCGCTGCTGCCTGGGCTGCCGGCCATGCTGCGGCCTGCTGGTGGTGGTGGTGGTGGTGGTGTGGCAAACAGCGAGCAAGGGCGCACGGGTGACTCTGGGCTGTGCTGCTGCTGCTGCTGCTGCTGCTGCTGGCAGCTGCTGGACCTGCCAATCAAGCTGCTGCTGACGCCAGCCTGCAGTCCGCGGCTCCTGCTACTGCTGCCGATGGCACTGATGGCGCTCATGGCCCTGTCAAACAAGATGCTGCTGCCGCCAGCTTGTAGCCCGTTGCTGCTGCTGCTGCTGCTGCCGATGGCGCTGACGGCAGCGTTGCGTGGGCTGCCGCTGATTGGGCTGCCAAAGGCGGCGTCTGCCTGCACGAGGGTGTCAGACACGAGCAGGTGCGGCAGTGATGGTTTGGAGAGCTGCGGCTGCTGCTTGCCGCTGTTGTCCCCGAGCACCAGTCCGGTGCTGCCGCCGCCGCTGCTGCTGCTGCTGGCACCGAGCCCGAGGCTGCGGAGCAGGAGGGCATCATCCTGGGCAGCAGCAGCACCAGATGTCTTGCCTCCGCTCCAGCTGCTGAATGGGCTGCTGCTGGGGCTGAGGTTTGGGCTGCCGCCTGCTGACAGGAATGGTGAGGTCATGGGTGACAATGTGGGGGCCTGCTGCTGCTGCTCGCTGCTGTTGTCCTCAGCCTCCAGTGCACTGCCGCCTGCTGCCAGGGGTGTGAAAAACTGTGGGCTGATGGGTGAGGTCGGGGCGGCCTGCTGCTGCTGCTGCTCGCTGCCGTTGTCCTCAGCCTCCAGTGCACTGCTGCTGCTGTTGCCGTCGCTCGTGTCGATGCTGCTGTCAGCTGCTGGTGAGCTGGTGGCGTCCTGCAACAAGCAGGGTACACATCAGTGTTGGCCAGGGTCAGGCAAGGGTGTGCGGCATGCTGGTTGCAGGTTCTGAGAATACAAACGCTGCCGTCCTGTAACAAGCATGTGTATTCTGTTGAGCAGGGTCAATCAGTCAGTTAAACATAGGCCTATGTGCTCTACCCGAGTCTAGATTGCTAGGAGCTGGCGAGCAGCATGTGCAAGCTCCAGGCAGTGACAGCAGCAGCTGGTTACTGCTGCACTCCGGCAGGAAGGATAAGCGGCAGCAGGCAGCAGGCAAGGGTGTGCGGCATGCTGGTTGCAGGGTAACTCAAAAAAGCAAATGCTGCCGTCCTGTTACAAGCAGGTGTATTCTGTTGAGCAGGGTCAATCAGTCAGTTAAACATAGGCCTATGTGCTCTACCCGAGTCTAGATTGCTAGGAGCTGGCGAGCAGCATGTGCAAGCTCTAGGCAGTGACAGCAGCAGCTGGTTACTGCTGCACTCCGGCAGGAAGGATAAGCGGCAGCAGGCAGCAGGCAAGGGTGTGCGGCATGCTGGTTGCAGGGTAACTCAAAAAAGCAAATGCTGCCGTCCTGTTACAACAGGTGTTTTCTGTTGAGCAGGGTCATTTAAGGGTGTGCGGCAATCTCAAAGCAGGTCATGACCGTCAGCTGCAGCTGTGCATGCAGCAAGGCGGCGCGCTGCCGCATAAACACATCCACAGGTATGCCCTGGTCAACCAGCAGCACTGCTGGGGTCGGCACCACCAAGTCGGCAGTGGTTGCTGCCGACTTGGCCAGCTTGCAAGGCCCTGCACAGAGACCCGCACCCACCTCAGCATCTGGCTCCCGGGGGTCGTAGAAGCGCTCGAGGCTCTTGAGCTCCTCGAGGTTGGACTTCAGTGTCTGCGCAACGCACATGAACAGCAATGATGGCAGTCAGCAAGTGCATGGCAGCAGGCAAGGCGCTGTCTCCTGGCAGGAGTGAGAAGGCCACCTGCAGGGCAATGCTGAAAAGGGCTGTGTACAATCCGTTGCCACCAGGCTGGGGTGCAACGGCTTGCCCCTGCCAGTGCACCTGCCGGCAGTGCTGCTGCAAAGGAAAGGTGTCTGGTTGGACACGATCTGTTGTACTGTGCGCTCAACTGTTCTCTGTCAAGTGTTGACACCGTGCTCATTTGGGGCTGGCTCAAACCATTCAAGATGGTGACTGGACACACGTGTAACTATATATCTCTCTGTCTTTCTTGATATAATGGCCTGCCGCAGCCAGCTGTACAGCACATGTGCTGGCTGGAAAAGGGATGTTAACTGGGGCAGGAGCCTCCAGGTGCACTGCACATTGCTGCCTGTTGTTTCAAAACGCACCATGGAGCAGCAGCTCACCTTGTTTTCTGCTGCCAGCGACCTGTTGGAGGTGTTTGCCTCGTCCAGCCTGACTTGCATTGACACCATCGCGCTGTTGCTCTGCTCCTCCCTGGCCTCGGAGACTTTGGCGCGGGTGTTGGCGGCAGTGAGCTCAGCGCGCAGCTGCAGAATCATTGCCAGGGCCCACGGCAGCAGCACGGTGGCGCGGGCGTTGTCTGCTCTGAGCTGGGTGTTGGCGGCGTCGACTAGGTCAGCGCGGGCGTTGGCGGCGTCGCGCTGGTTGTTGGCGGCGTCGCGCTGCGCCTTCACCTGCAGGTTGTCTGCTCTCAGTGCCTGTGGCGGGAGGGGTGGGGGCAGCGCAGCGGGAGGGAGGCATGAGGCAAGGGCGACGACTCCAAGGCAGCAGGACATGTGCCCATCTATGGGTGTGTGGTGAGACAGCTGGCCTGGGTGCAACAGAGTGTCCATGAAACTGGTCTACCACCAGCAGTCCATCAGCAGTGACACGTGCTCTGCTTGATGCGCATATGCGGCACCAATCACTGGTGCATGAACCGCTCCTGCTGCTGCACACCCTGCTGTTTGAAAAATGGATCACAGCATGGGGCGCATGACGCTGTCGCCAGCCGCTGCTGCCGACAGCCATGTGTGACAGACCCAGGTGCACTGATTGCTGGTGCCTGTGGCTTTGACACTGCGCTGCCACCAAACAACACTCACCTTCACCTCAGCCATCATCTGTATCCACGTTGTCGCAGCCACTTTGAAGACGCAATGGGCAAAGACAACCACCAACAACAGCGCGTTGCGCTGGCCTGTCACTTCTGCAAGCTCCTGTGAAAGAGAGGGGCATACAGCAGTGTGTAAGACGATGAGGCAAGCGACTGGCAACAGCATCATGGCAGGCACACATCCGCGTCTGCACAGCGACCGCTGAAAGCTCGATGGCATGGACACGTGACTGACACACTGTTCAAGTGCAAACACTCTACAAAACAATGCTACGGACGCTGCTCTGGGCGCATGTACCAAATCAATCACCATAAACCAACAGCCACAGCAGCTGCCTACCTCGTTGGTCGCCTGCTGGTGCTTTGTGAAGTCTTGGCCAGCCTGCAACAGCGAGTCCGCTGCCCGCTTCGTGTTGTCGGTTGCCTGCACCACATTTTGCGCCGCCTCGGCCAGCTGGGAGCAGCAGGACTGCACCGAAGCCTTGACCTTGCGAGCCTGCAGGCGACAGCAGCACAGTGCAGCGCAGATGGTCAGGCACGTCAGCCACTAGTCATGGTTGTATGATGCAGGATGACAATGCACACCAGCGCTCCTTCACTGCAGGGTGGGAAGCTGTTGTGCTGTGATGCGAACGAAGCAAGACATGCTGCCTGCATAGCTGTTGCGCGCCTGTCCTGCTTTTGCACGCTTGCTGTGCTGCCCCACACAGCCGCCTGCCATGCCCAGCAGTTCAAGCAGCTGCTCACACCCACGCCTCGTCTCACCTTGCTTGCCAGGGAGTGCGCCAGCATGAACACGGTGTACGCCAGGCAGGCTGCCGCAAGCCCGTAAGCCAGGAGCCAGAGGCCTGCGCGCAGCAGCAGCAGGCGGTGTGGCAGCAGCACAGTGGCAGAGGCGGCAGAAAGATGCGCAGCGTTGAAGCAATACAATACAAACAGTAGTACAGGACTGAACCTGCCACAGGCATAGCCAGCGAGCCGTTGTTCGCTCATGAGGTTTCTTGTAATTGTTTTTCTTCATTTTTGGGCATCGAACCACCCGCACAAATCCGTCAATTCCAGTTGCTTTTTAGCCACCACGGCGGTTGGACCGGGATTCAACCCGAAGCGCAGCCGCAGGAGGCGCAAGCAGGCAACCATTGCAGCTGGCCAGCTAACTGCATGCAAATGCGCCAACATCAGCACAATGTGGCTGCTGCTCTCCGCGGCGGTTATGCTGTTAAATAACAAATGTGACACAGTTACAATGACATGCTGCTGCGCCAACCTGGTGAGAATAGTAACACAGCAGGCAGCGTCCGCGATTCCACTCACCACGCTCGCTGACCAGCTTGCCACTCCTGGGTGTCAGGAACACGCCTTGCGGCCAGATGGGCTGGGCGTTGGGGTGGACGGGCGCTGCCAGTGCTGTTGGCAGCAGCTGCAGCAGCCTCCACAGGGACATGGCGTGGGTGGTGGGGGCCTGCTTGTCCTGCAGGCGGCGCACATGGCTGCTGTAGCCGATGGAGGTGGACTGGCGTGGGTCATGGCACGTGTCACAGGCCAGATAGCGGCAGCCGTGGCAGCTCAGGCTGGCAGCGGATGGTGCTTCCGCTGTAGCAGGCATCTGCTGCGTCGGTGCAAGGGCAGACAAGTTGGCAGCCTGGTGCGTGTCGCGCAGCACGGTGTTGACAGCTTGGCACAGCACGGTGGCCCCCAGGTGCTCCTTCAAGGGATTGGGCACTGTAGGCGGCACCTGCTGCGCCCAGACCGGTGGCAGCACGAGGCAGGGTGCCCACGTATGATCCGCCAGGGCCATCTCCGTCACGTTGAAGTGCTTGGGGGTGGCGCATGACGTCGTCTGCACTGCTGCAGGACCGGCAGCTGGCTGCAGCAGGCGCTGTGCAGTACTGCTGTAGGCGATGCTGCAGGTGAAGTTGAGCAGCGCATGGCTCGTGTCGCACATCATGGCGCCTCAGGCACTGCAGCTTAGGCTGGCAGAGGATGGCGTGTCAGCAGGCATCTGCTGCACCTGCCCGACGTCGATGCATTGGCAGCTTGGCACTGGACTATGGCACCCAGATGCTGCTTGGCGGGGTTGGGCACCGTGGGCGGCAGCTTCTGCGCCCAGTCCGGAGGCAGCAAATAGCAGGGTGCCCATGTGTCTTCCTGGGCCATTCCCGTGACATTGAAGTCCTTCGGGGTGGTACAGGAAACCGTCCTGATGGCTGCAGGACAGGGAGCCACCTGCATAGAAACGGAAAGGGTTGCAAAATACAAAATAAAATTAATGTCTGCGATAGCTTGTGACTATGGCAAGCACAAGTCAGGTACGCTGCGGTGTAACTCTGTGTGTCCGCTCGGTGACACCGCCCGGTGACATCGCACAAGCGCTGCAATTGCTGAGATGATTTGAAAGTGCAATTGATTGCGCCCTATAGTAGAGACGCACAGCTGCGGAAGGCCTGGCTGTCACCGCCAGCAGCAGCTGTGTTCAGCCAGCTGCTGTCCTGTGCACTTTGCACTGCTGTTGATGGCCTGCTTTCCTGTAGCTGCCGGAACCAAAGCATATTACTCACCTCGATGACCTCCGGTGCAAAGTGGGCCTGGTAGCGAGGGTGCAAATCCAACAACCAGCCCAACAAGAAAAGGGCCAAGATCGCCTTCGCAAGGAAGGTTTGGCTGCGCACCATCTTGGTTTCCCCGTTCAAAACATTTAATTATTGCTTATGAATTCTTTGGTGGGTGTTGTAGCTGGCAGTGGAAGCAGGGCACGCTGTGCGCTTACTTCCACGGTGTTTGTTGCACCTGCGTGCTTTCAGACGATGGAGCAATTGTATTTGGAGTCATAAAGTTCACAGACCTTGTATTCAGGAGCCAGTCTGCTATTTGAGGGGCTGAACGGGCCCCCTAGCGGCTGCGGGTTTGGTTGTCAGTCGGTTCAAACCAGGTGATCTCACAATCCAGTCACCTCATGTGCCAACGAGTGACCCTTGTACCAATTCTGTTCAATCACTTTACTAGGCTGAATCCGCAAGGCTGGGTTGCCTTGGCACCCCCACCAGCGACTCCTGCCTGATGTGGTATTGATGGCTCTACATTCAGCATAGATTTATGCAAAGAAGCAAACTCGACATTGTTGTACCAAAGCCTTGCTGGCAAGAGCTGGCAATGCAAGCTCCATGCATCTTGGAACTGCGGGTGTGATGGAGCAGGATATCCCCTCCCCTTGCAGCAAGCTGCATCAAACTGTGTGCAGCTGCTCGGCAAGACACCCTCCGCACTGATGGCCACAGTAGCAGCAACTGCAACAGAGGCAGAAGTCGAGGCAGAAGTGCATGACATGCACACATGCTACAATAACATGCAAACTGGCTTGCAAGCCGGCAGCAGCAGCAGCAGTGGCGTGGCCAGCAGCTCCAGTCAAGAAGCCTGGTACTGATCTAGTGGTCAATCACCACATCATGGACACATCACTGCACACAGTATGTCTGCAGTGCAGCAGCTGCAACGTCAATGCTGTCAGTGACACGCCGCCACTTGGCAATGCTGCCACTGCATTTGGGCGGGTGGGCTGTGTTGCAACAGCCAGTGGGGCGGTCTGCTGCTTGGCATGCTGTGCGCTCTCCTGTCAATCGCCGGCTGGCACGCCAAGAGGCACTGCCCCTGTGAGGCAACCACAGGGTGCGCGTGACCTTGGCAGGAATGACAGCTGCCATGCAGGCCACGCCCAGCAGCTGCCCAGCAATGCGCAGCAGCCTCTCACCCAGCCAGAAGAGCGAAGCAAAAACAGGCAGAGCCACCCGGTCCCCATACATGCAAAGCTGCATAGGCATCTGCAAGCAAGGCTGGCTCCACCCACTGTGTGTCGCCCAGCAATGTGCGTCCTGCACGCGCCATCTTCCAGCATCTGCAGCAGCAGCTGCATCAGCCAGGCGCACCCTCCAGGCCAGTCACCGCGCTGCTGCAGCCGCAGCGCTCAACCGCACACACGGCCGCTGCCTGGCTGCCTGCCGCCTCCCCCTCCCAGCCCGCGTCACCAGCGCCGCACCCTCGGCGTGGCCCTGGTGCCGAGCCTGCTGGGCGCGCCCGCAAGTGGGCCGCGCCGCAATGCTGCAGCAGGCAGCAGCACCTGCTGCGCGCCCTGGCCCCCACCCACCAGCACCTCATCCCCACCTGACACCATGTCGGCGACAAAGCCAACCAGCCGGCTGTACAGCTGCACAGCAGCAGCAGCAGCAGCAGCGGCAGCAGCAGCAGCAGCACAAGTCGAGTTGACGTGCAAGTGTGCCCACAAGATAACACACAACTGCGCCCACAGCGCAGCAGTTGTAGGACGCGCACTGGCGGCTGCAACCCACTGAATCCACACGCGACGAGCGGCACAGGCCCACACAATCGTATGCTTGCTGATTGACAGGGAAACTCCATGGTCCACCCCGCAGCATTCAGCGCCTTGGCTGCACAAGAAGCGCATCGGCAAGTGGGGGAGGGGTGCTGGGCCGGCGGCTGAGTCGCTGTGACTCATGACGCGAGTTGCGGCTGCGGGCGCTACCAGCACCAGCTCGGGGCTGGCCCTTCACGCAGGACCCATGTCCATGGCAGCGCTGAGGCCGGCGCATGCTCACCAGGCGGTACAGCTGCAGCGGCCGCAGCCCCCGCACGCGAGTCAGGCTGTCACTCAGCATGCTGACGTTCATCTCCAACTGGTGGCAGTGGCCGCGGGCGTACTGCAGCAGCTCCTGAAGCAGCCGGCGCACAGGCTGTGGCTCCGCAGCGTGTGCATGTAGCCTGGCCGCAGCTGCAGGGCAGCGGGTGCAGCAACAGTTGCGTTTGTCAGCAGCAGGAGCGCAGCAGTAACAGCAACGGCGGCAGCAGGTGAAATAGCATGGGCAAGAACGACATCGGTGTATGTGTCATTCAGCAGTGAACCTCTCATGCTGCAACCAGCCACAATGCATGCCTCAACACGCATGCACAGCCATGATCAGTGCATGCACGTGCCTGCGCATGCCCCCCTCAACCATACATGCAACAAACCTGGCGCGGAGCGGAAGGTCAAACATGAGTTATACCTAAGCGGCCCAAACCCAAAGCCTGATACGAACTGCCAACCACCACATGCAGCGGCTTCCACCCCAACACAGTCGTTAAGGCATGAGCCGCAGGCTACTTGAGCGAGGGCGCAAGCCACCCCAAGCAGAAAAGCATGACTACACAACAAGAAGAGGAGGACGCTGCTCACCTTCACGCAGCCCGTGCCAGCTGGCTGCAGCAGCCCGCAGCGTGTGCTGCTCACCGCAAACTGCGCCACGCTGCAGCTGCTGGGGTGCAGCGCGCGCGGCAGCACACCGCCCAGCCAGGCCAGCGGCACCTTGAGCTGCGGCAGCGCAGCAGATTGGCCAGTCGGTCACGCATTCGTCAGCTGCCGTGGAAACAGGCTGCACGCTGCAGGTGCACCGGCAGCCGGCACAATGCTGCCTGTGGCGAAGCAGTTGTTGGTTCGGATGACCAATAGTAGGTCAGCATCAGGCGCTCACAGCATCAGGCTGCCCATGCATGGGCAACAAAACATTGTTGCTTTTTGTACAGACCAAGCAGAACAACTGGTGTGGATGTGGCACAGGTTGCAGAGAATGTGTTGTAAGTGCTTGCTTCATTATACATGCAGACAGCCTGGCATGACAAGAGCAGCCGTGCTCACCATGAACGCAGCTGACGGCTCGCACGCCAACTCTGGTAGCGGGAAGAGCAGCGGCAGCAGCAGCAGCCGCAGCAGCAGCAGCAGCAGCAGCAGCAGCAGCAGCAGCAGCAGCAGCAGCAGCAGCAGCAGCAACACAGTGAGTCAGCAGCTGAGCGGCACGGAAGTGGCATCGGAAACACACGGTGGCTTTTATCTGAAACCACTCCAACGCAGCAGCTGTGCACGCGATTGAACAAGACGCACTTGCTGTGGGCTCTGCAAGTTATCAGGTAAGCACGAAAGCACCAGAGAATGCGCAATTGGCAGCATGCGGCGTCCAGCTTCACAGGCTCCGACTTAGCCGCCAAAATCGCCGTGCAGACAGCCTGGCATAACAACAGCAGCCATGCGCACCCTAAAGGCAACTGACAGCTCGCGCGCCAATTCTAGTAGCAGGAACAACAGCAGCAGCAGCAGCAGCAGCAGCAGCAGCAGCAGCAGCAGCAGCCAGCAGCAGCAGCAGCAGCAGCAGCAGCAGCAGCAGCAGCAACAACAGAGTGAGTCAGCAGTTGAGCAGCACCACAATAGCAATGCGGTTGCATGACCGCGGCGCTTGCCAGCAAGCAACCACACTAGTGCAGCTATGCACGCAACTAACATACAGCCCTTGCTGTGCGGGCTCTGCAGGTACGCAGGAGAGCCCCAAATGTACGTATTCGGCAGCATGCAGCGTCTGAGTCAGCGACTGAAATCACATAATCACATAATCAACAGCAGCAGCCACAGCAGCAGCAGCAGCATCCGCCCATTCGACATGCATGGCCGCCCTCACCTGTCAGTGTAGGGTCCGTGCCAGCAACCAGCAGCAGCAGCGCCACGGCCCGCAGCTCGTCCCGCTCCACCTGCGCCAGGCTGCTCATCACGTCCGCGCTGAACTCAGCAAGCAAGCCCGACAGCTGGCTGCTGACGCGAAGCTTAGAATGGCCTGGCCTTGCTGCTGCTGCTGCTGCTGCTGCTGTCATTACTGGCTGCACCGGCACATGCTGAGCTGCAGGGGCAGCAGATAGCAGCAGCAAGAGCAGGAATCAAAGCAGCGACCATGCAAACGACGAAGGTGTCTGCATCTGTGCGGCGTTGAGAGCTGCGGGCAGATCAAGGGCAGGCACGTGCTGTCTTGAGGCCGCTGCAGGCACTGCCTTTGCCACTGCAAGCATTGCACCAGTTGCAACCCACATCTGATGCACCCACCTGATCAACACGTCACAGCACCTGCCCAGCACAACAGGCGCCTCAGCATGTGCAGGGAGCTCCTGTCCAGTACGCTGTGCAAGCACAAGCCGCAGCGTAGCCTCTCAAGCAGGGTGGCAGCACTGCGCATGAAGTCCGCCCAACTCGGCATGTACTGAATGTATGTTGTGCACAATATTTATGCTGCGTGACGCACTGCAGGCAATGCCTGCCTGACGTCGACGCTTGCTGCAACCTGTCACATTGCTGCTGCTGGTGCTGCTACTGCTGCTCCCACGGCAGGACCCCCATCTGCAGGACTTTGACGAACTAGGCCATTGAAACGCCTGATAATGCAAACGCAGTGACGCGCTTGTACAGCTGCTCGCATTGCTGCAAGCTTGAAGCGTACGAGACTTGCAAGCACGAGTTCCGTGTGCTGCACTATCATGCACCCACGACACACCAATAGGATACTGCCTTAACAATAAAATCCACCTGGCTAAGTCTGTCCCGTGTCCGCTGGTATCATACGGTAGGGCTTGACGAAGGAGGACGCCCTGACACAGACTGGCCTCGTTATGCGTCTGCACACATTATTGCACACGAGGCTGCTGGAGGCATAGGTGCGGCCATGGCTTCCTGTACGTATTACAAGCGCTAGGCTCAACTGCTGATGCAGGTCAGCGCCAAAACCTGCACTCCTTCCCAGCATGCACAGCACCAGCACCGCATCCAAAACGCGTAGATGGCTTAGATTCACAGCACAGTTGCCGTTACCAGTCTCGACGGGCCTTGCAACAGCTAAGCTGCATATGCATTCAGCTGGAGATTTGGTCAAGTACAACGCTGACAGCAACCACTGTGATGATGCACTGCAAGGTGGCGAAGCTACCATACAGTGACCACCATGGCACATTGTATGTTGTGGTCTCTAACTATTATCAGAAAACTGCACTGCTATGCCTGGCAGGCAGGAAGACAGATGCCAGCTGCAGCTGATGTG
This sequence comes from Scenedesmus sp. NREL 46B-D3, assembly GCA_014080715.1. Lineage (NCBI taxonomy): Eukaryota > Viridiplantae > Chlorophyta > Chlorophyceae > Sphaeropleales > Scenedesmaceae > Scenedesmus > Scenedesmus sp. NREL 46B-D3. Next base: position 64,280 of record JACERP010000342.1, read on the forward strand.
CGCCTGATGTGCCAGCTGCAGCTCTAGGCCAAATGCTGATGAAAGTGCTGGCACTTGTATGTAGTACATGTGCCACACATACCATGCAGGCGCTACAACAGCATGCTTATTCGTGCGCAAGCGTCAAGACGAGCGGTTGCTCCACGGCTGGGCCTGGGAACGGCTCCCTGTGAACTTCACAGATAGCCCTGCTTCTGCAGCGTGAGCTTCTCCAGCTCCCGGAAGAACTCGTCCTCGTTGACCACCTTGGTGCCCCACTTGGCGGCAGCAGCCAGCTTGCCCTGGCCTGGCCTGTCCCCAGCCAGCAGCCACGTGGTGCTCTTCTTGAGCGTCTTGTGGAAATCGCCACCCCTGCAGACACGTCCGCACCAACAACGCGGCGAGTGTGGACAAGGGTGCATCCTCATGGACAACACTGACAGCGTTGATCCAGCGGATACACAGCAGCCAGACGGAGCTCTCTGCAGTTTCTTGAAGAGCTCGCCTCGCATGCAGGCAGCAGAGCAGCAGCAACGGCATGCCATCGCAGATGGCTTGAGCGCGATGTGCAAAAGCGCGGGGCATGCGGTGACAGCCGCACTGAGGAGCTGCGGGCGCTGATTGTGCCTCAGTTGCCGCCACCCCTTGCACGGATCCAACTGCTCCACCGCCTGTGGCAGTGCAGTACCAGCAAGATCAACCTTCACAGTGCACCCGGACTGCACAGGTTAACCTGGCAGCAACACTTGACCAATGTTAGCAGACCTATGCATGCCTGCATATTCTGGTGGTAGCCAAGAACGGCAAAAAAGCGTATCCGCCACCACGCACATCTCCGAGATGTGCAGCTCAGCCAGCTTGCCGCCAGAGCACATGCTGTGGGTGGAGTTCAGGCCCATGTTGCAGTCAAGACGTCCCATCGCAACAGCGGCTGTACGTGCCCACTCACTTGTCCACGATGTAGATCTCTGCGATGTGCCGCTCAGCCAGCACCGCCCGCCTGCACTTGCCCGTGACGCATACGCTCACACCAGACAGCGCGGCCACGTCATTCAGACCTGGACCCGTAACACCTGCAACAGCAGCGGCAACAGCAGCAGCATCCTGAGTCACAAAAAGGCCATGCTCATCAGACGACACAGCCATGACTGATGCCACCTTAGGTTGCAACAGACCACAGCAGCAGCAGCCGCAGCCGCAGCCGCCGCAGCAGCAGCAAGTGTGCACAGCAGGGCAGTGGTAAACAGTGCACGGGCAGGACGACACAGGAATGTGCGGAGCAGCCAACAACACCACGCACGCAAGCAGCAGGCAGAACAGCCGCAGACCTGAGCTCGTGCACACCTGGTATGCTGCCGGGCACGTTGATGTTTGCTGCTGACAGGCCGTCCTCGGACACCTCATCGGCGGCGCGCGGGTCCTCCTGACACACCGCCACCCCAGCTTCCCGCAGCTCGTTCAGCAGCAGCTTGTTGTGGGCGTCAGCAAACCAGGCCGCCAGGCTGGCCCCCACCTGGCCAGATACCTCTGGATCTGCTGCTGCGGCAGCACTGCCGCTGCTGCTGGGGGTGCTGACAGCAGTGCTGTTGGTGGTTTTGCTGCGGCGCCGGCTGGCTGCGGCACTGGCGCTGCCACCGCTGCTGGCCGCGGAGGCGGCGGGAGGTGCTGCCGCATCAGCGCTGGCAGCTGCAGAGGCAGCAGCGGCGGCGGCCGCTGCTGTGCTGTTTGCTGCGAGCTGCAGCCGCTTCATCGTCTTGTACTTTGCTGCCAGGTGGGCCGCCTGGCGCTCCCCCACATCCCTGATGGTGGGCGCGACAGGTGCGCGCCAGCGCCACGCGCCGCAGGCACACACGGAGATGTTGGGTTGCAGGGTTCAGGGTCGAGCCGCTGCAGACTGGGTGGAGTTGATGCGTGCTGTGTTGTCTTGACAACGCGGCACGATCTCCTCCACGAAGAAAGATACACACGCAGCTGACCGCACACCCCCACATCTTGAAGCAGTCAGCATCCCTGATGGTGTGCGGTTGTGTCATGCATGGCGGGGCTGTCTGCAGCACAGAAGTGCCTTCACACTGCTGCGTGCCACATGCATCCCATTGCCGTACGCGGCGCGTCCCTGCTGGGCACTGACAGCTTGCACACTCTGTTCAGCGGCAGAACACCATGTCTACACCTGTGCTTTGCATGGATAACTACAGCAACAAGAGACAGCAAGCCGCCGCTCACTGGATGGCTAGGCCGGCCAGCAGCGTTTTGAGCGGCATGGACCTGCTCGCATCAATGGCCTGCAGCATCTTGGCGCTCTTCTTCTCCTTGACAGCTGGCAGCGTCATCAGGTCAGCCTGCGGCGCGGCGCATCACGTCGGCGCTGCTTTGCGGCATCGATGGGCACAACAAGACCCCACCCCTACCCCACAGCGCGCCATCCTGCACTGCTACTCAACATGCAGCAAGCGCACGAGCACCCACTGCGGCGCTGCCTCGCACACTTGCGTGCGTAACAGAAGCCGCGTTGTGTGCACAACCACCAGCTTGTCATTGCCTGCCTGCATCAGCTTGGCCCGGCCGGCACAACTCGGCAGCCGCAAGCACACGCAGCAAGGCCAGACTGCACCATGCCCAACCGTGGCATTCGACGCAACCCGACAGCACCCCAACTTGGGTTGAACCTACCAGAGTCAGCTTGAAGAGAGCAACACGACAGGACCTGGCAGCCCGCCTGGGATAGTGCCCAAGCGCCTCTTGCATTTCCCCACCACCACAGCCCATCGGAGAAACCATGCATTCCCACATCCACGGCGGTGCTGCCATGCAAATGTGCATCACCCAGCTGCCAGGGTGCATACAGCACGGGCTGCGTGAACAGCCCATCACCGGAAGTTGAACAGCCATCGCCCACCTGAGTCAGCTTGTACAGCCCCGCAGGGTTGGGCAGCCAGCCCCTCTCCCACAGCGCCTCCACCGTCGCGCCGCCGACGCCCTTCACGCACACGCCCACAAAGTGCTTCACCCGCGCCAGCTGCTGCGCGGGGCAGCCCGGGTTGCTGCACCACAGGTGGCCCTTGGCAAGCCGCGTCTTGGGCTCGACAAACGTCAGCGGCTGCGTGCAGCTGGGGCAGTGGGTCGGCTCGGGGAAGGGGGCGGCTGCTGCAGCACTCGGCCCCCGCGCGTCCAGCAGGCAGCCTACCACCTGCGGGAGGTCACGGAATGAGTCACGATGTCGAGGGGTGTGTGCAGCTGGGGCAGGGTGATGGCTCGGGAAAAAGCCCTTGGGCAAGTGCGACTGCGTCTCCGGCTGTCAGCAGACAGCACACAGCGCACCAGCCGCAAGCGTGTAGACCAGCAACCACAGATGGAGTGCATGACCTTGCGCTCAGCAGGCCGCAGACGGTGCACCTCCTGCAGGTGCACTTTCAGCACGTTCGGGGCACACCGCAGGGCGACAGCGACCGCAGCCATCATCACCTGAGGGATGACGTCGCCTGCGCGCTTCACCGTCACCATGTCCCCCTGCGCCAGCCCCAGCGCCCGCAGCTGCCCCACGTTGTGCAGCGACGCAGCCGACACGTTCACGCCCCCGATCTGCACAGGCTCCAGCCTGGCCACGGGTGTGAGCTGCGGCGCGCGCAGCACGAGGCAATGCAAGGCAGCACAGAGGATGCGGTACGTGAGGATGCAGTACAGAGGATGCGGTACGTGAGGATGCAGTACAGAGGATGCGGTACGTGAGGATGCAGTACAGAGGATGCGGTACGTGAGGATGCAGTACAGAGGATGCGGTACGTGAGGATGCAGTACAGAGGATGCGGTACGTGAGGATGCAGTACAGAGGATGCGGTACGTGAGGATGCAGTACAGAGGATGCGGTACGTGAGGATGCAGTACAGAGGATGCGGTACGTGAGGATGCAGTACAGAGGATGCGGTACGTGAGGATGCAGTACAGAGGATGCGGTACGTGAGGATGCAGTACAGAGGATGCGGTACGTGAGGATGCAGTACAGAGGATGCGGTACGTGAGGATGCAGTACAGAGGATGCGGTACGTGAGGATGCAGTACAGAGGATGCGGTACGTGGCGGGCAGAGGATGCGGTACGTGGCGGGCAGAACAGGGCAGGGTGGTCAATGTCAGTGTGGGCGGCACAGGGAGCATTAAAGCGGCGCTCTCGAACAGCAGCTGCAGCCTTGCCGGTCGTTGAATGTCAACGTGCAGACAGGGAAGTACACGGCAGTGCAATGCGGTGCAGAAATCAAAAGTTGTAAAAGGCCAACGCGATGATGGCGGTGTGGCGCGCATGCTGCCCCGCTGCAGACGAGGCGGCGCGAGGTGACCATGGTGGCTGCTGTAGGATAACTTGGCACGCCACCTCCAGCGACACCTTGGTGTGAAAGCTGATGCGATCTGGGTGCATGTACAGTACAGCGAACAACATGGGCTTGACGAGCTCACCACTCCCGAGCGCCCCACGCTCCAGTCGATGCCCAGGATGCGGGTGGTGGCCAGCTTGGCGGGGAACTTCCACGCCACAGCCCACCTGGGGCGCAGGTGTGACACGTCACGGTGCAAACAGAGTGAGCGGGTCTGCAGTCAATGTGAAGGCAACGTGTGACAAGTGTGGCGCAAAGGATTACCGAGGCAGCACAAGGGTCACAAGAGGAGAAATGCCAAACAAGGAAACAGGATGCTGCACTGATGCGGTGAAGGATGCTTCTGGTGCAAGCAGCACATGAGGCATTTGTAGGCTTCACTTGCCCTGGTGCTGTGGCAGCTCTGTGATGGCGTTGCTGTCATTCTCTGTGCAGGCTGTGCATCCCCAAGCTGGTGCTTCTGCTGCAGCTGCTTGGTGGTGCACAGCTGAGAGCTGCCAAGCATTGCACCTTCCGTTGCTGCTGCTGCTGCTTCACTGCTGCCGCCCACCTGGGGTCCCTAGCGCTGTCCACTCCTGCTGCCTCCTGCAGCAACAGCTCGTTGACTTTCAGCACCACACCATCAACGTCATAATCTGTTGCCACAAGGCAGCAACAAAGACAAAGCAGCAGCAGCAGCAGCGGGGCGTAAGCGTGTCCCAACCCCTGTCGCAGCCTGACAGGGCACTTCTGAGGAATCAAGCAGCCCCCCAGCACAGCAGATAACAATGCCAACGAGCCTTGCGCACGACGCAGCCTGAGGGCATTGACTACACAGTCACGTAACAGGGCTCTCCGGCCCCCTCACCCAGGCTGTCCCGCTGCTGCATCCACCTGCCAGCAGCAGCCACGGCCGCCTCAAGCCCTGGCCAGGCCGCGTGGCTGTCCAGGCCCCTGGCGCCGCGCGCGGCCGTGGTGGTGACGCCGCGAGCCTCCAGCCAGGCCAGGCAGCCAGCCTGGGTGGCAGGTGCACCGGGCGTCCCCTGCACACCACAGGCACACACATACGCACACACATAGAGCACGCATGAGAGGCGAGTAAGCAGCGCAGGTGTGGGACCAAGCGCAGGACGAGCACTGCTTGGCGGCTGATGGGTGGCGCCTGGCTTCGTTTCAATGCCAGCTGGAAGTGGCGAAGCGGCGGATGCCGTGCGGTTTGTGGCGCGAGCCAGGCAGCTGGCCTGCATGGGCCGTGCTGCGGCGGCTGTGGCAGATGTGGTGTATGACGCACAACACCTGCACTAGTAGCTGACGTAAAGCAACAGCATGTGTTGTGCACACCGCCGGCGGCAGCAGCAGCTGGTGGTGGGCGCTGAAGCTGAGCCTCCTGCCTGCCCAGCGACCCACAATGCACCCCAGCTGCGCCACACGCACAATCCCAAGTGCTGCCAGGCACCAGCAATGCCTCACCAGCCACAACTCCCACACACAACAACCACACCTGCGGCAGCAGCAGCTGGTAGGCTCTGAAGCTGAGCCTCCTGCCTGCCGCCTCGGCAGCGTCCAGCAGCCGCAAGCTGCCTGCCGCGGCGTTGCGGGGGTTGGCGAAGCCCCCCTGGCCGGCGGCCACCTGCTGCACGTTCAGCTGCAGATGGGAGTTTGGAGATGGGCACGACAGCAGCAGCAGAATCAGCACCAAAAGATGGTGATGAAGATGCCCCTCGCAGTTCCTGTTGTGTATAGTGACTGTGCAGAGTCAAGCAGGCGACGTCAGTTGCATGTACGGCAAATGTCGTTGAGACCAACGCACAGGCTGATATTTGGACTCCTGTGACAGTGGAAAATTCCACCTTGCAACCATTGATGTTGCCCCCAGGTTTCACCGCATGACCGTCACCAGGGCGACGTGCACGCCGCTTACGCCTGGCCACACCTGGCTACGATGACCAACTTGTTCTGCAAATTGGTCCGCCTCATGTACACACCTCCGGAACCGCCTCCAACACGAGTATGTGCGCTGGACCCACCTGCTCAAAGTCGCGGGTCGTCATGAACACTTCACCGCGAACTTCAACCTCTGCAGGCAGCTGAGTCGCGTCGCCATCACCATTGCTGCTGCTGCTGCTGCTGCCAGCATGGCTGCCGGCCAGAGTCAGGGGCAGTCCTTGGATGGCGCCCGAGAGTGCGTTGTGAGTGACATCCTCGCCCTGCATGCCGTCACCTCGCGTGGCCGCCAGCACCAGCTGCCCATCTCTGCGGTGACAAGCAAGGGGAGATGTTTCGACAGCGATGATGGTCCATTGAGATGAAATTGTTTGAGTCTGAGAAGCGTTAAATACTTGAAGCGAAGACAGAGAGGCGATTGCAGTTTGGTGAGTGCATCAGCTTTTAATCGCGCAATGGTACAGGCTGTTGGGGATATTGCTTGTGCAGTTGCTGTCACACACTCGAAGGCCACTGAATTCCTGCACCAGCGCAACCAATGCACATACCAAGCCAGAGAAGAGGGCTGCAATGCTTCAGTTGCAAAACCCCTTCTGCGTGCAATGCGCCCCTACTACTGGCGAATAAAAAGAGCCCACACCTGGTAGGCCACACCATTGCAAGTGCTCACAGTCTGAATGACACCTCTGGTCTTTGCCAAAACCATCAGCGTGTTCAGGACGCTATTCCAATCCAGTCAGCCAGTTGCGGTTCAGCATCACAAGTCGCTGCTGGACCCTCAGCCAAGGCACGTGTCACACCCCAAAACCCCACCTGTACACGACACGCACTGCCAGGCCGTCCACTTTTGGCTCAACCACCCAGTCGACTGCCTCAGGGTTTATAACACCCTGCTTGGCCAGCCTTGAGCCCCAAGCCCGCAGCTCTGACTCGTCCCTGACTGCTGCTAGGCTTGTCATTGCGGTTGGGTGGGACGCCTTGGCTAGGGCAGTGACAGCGGTCAGAGGGGCACCCTGCAGACAGCATGCACAGAGACTATAGCGCAGGGCTGTGGACACTCTGGCACAGCGACCCGGGCAACACGGCACAGAAGCGCTACATGATGCATGATGCGTAAAGCCACTGGGCGTGAGCAGCTTGAAACAGTCGCCGAGCGCAACGTGAACATAACAGCAAGCCAGTGCAGAAGCAGCTCGTGCGTGCATCAAACGGCATGCTGGCACACCATGGCCATGTGCCTCCGCCTCGACACGGATCCCTCGCCACCAGCCAAAGCTGGCGGCACGCTCCCAGGGCGATGCCGCCGCCCCAGTGGCTGGACACCAACGGCAGGCTGAGCAGCAACCGATCACTCAATACCCCCAGCAAGGCATCATGAACACAGCAGCTGCTGTGTGCATTGTGTTTCGCTCTGGACAAATGGGCACGTGCCGCTCTGTGCTCTAGTTGCGCACCACTTGTCGTATCGGGCTGCATCAGCTCATGCAGAAGCAGCTTGTGTGTGCACCGACATGCATGCTGCCACACCCAGAGCACGTTGCTTCGCCGCGACGGGGATCCTGCGCCTTGGCTTGGACACCCACAGCAGGCTGAGCAGCAACCAATCACTCAAGAGTCGCAGCAAGGCATCATAACATGGCAGCCGATTTGCACAAGGGGTTGTGAAGGACAAAGTGCACGTGTCGTGCTGTGCGTGCAGGCTGCGTACCACACGTCGTATAGGGCTGCGCTCCTCCAGCATCCTCGCCGCATCCTGTCCCTGCTGCCCGTGGGCACGCAGCTGCCCCAGCAGCTGCTGCAGCAGGCTCAGCTGCGCATCGTACTCAGCATCTGACACCTGCGGCTGCGGGCCGTTGTAGTAGGAGGCGCAGTAGCTGTTCAGCCTGTCCACTAGCTCAGCTGTCTGCTGTACGAGCGCTGGCAGTGATCTCGCCGCTGCTGCTGCATCAGCAGCTGCTGCGGCTGGCTCTGCCGTGCTGCTTGCCGGCGCTGCTGCAGCGCTGCTGTGCCTGCCTCTGCTAGTTCTACGGCTGCTGATGAGGGTGGCTGTTGCTGCTGCTGCTGCAGCTGCTGCATCTTCGTCTGGCTCTGCCACTGTTGCTCCTGCTTGTCTGCTGCGGCCCCTGCTGCGACTGGTAGCGGCAGCAGCAAGAACAACAGGTACTCCAAACACGCGCTGCTGGTGTTCTGCTGCTGCCAGCATGCGTGGTGCTGCAGGAAGCAGCTGGGAAGATACGTGCCGCCTGCAGCTGCAGCAGGCATCACGGCAGCGCCCCTGCTGCTGGCAGGCTGCAGCTGCGGCATAACCCTGCTGCTGCTGCTGCTGCTGCTGCTGCTGCTGCTGCTGCTGCTGCTGCTGCTGCTGTGGCGAATTATGTGGCAATGGGACAGCAGGCGAGTGCTGCTGGTACTTGGGTTGCGTGGGGCAGCTGGCTGACAGGTAGCTGCTGTTCAGGCACCTAAGCGCTGCTGCTACTGCGCCTGCTGCTCCTGGTAATGAACACAAAAACCAGACACACCAAACAGCAGTGATGTGTCCTGCTTGACTTGCTGACAGACAGGTGAAAGCAGCAGGCGCATGGCTGGGGACAGAGTGGGCTGCTGTTTTAGCGAGATCGTGGTAGATAAATGCACATTGTGCCGTATCGAACAGACATGTGTCAGCATGCTTCGCCAAGGCTGAAAGCAGTGCAGCGCTGCATGCAGCACACTCGCTGCGCAGCATGCTGCTGGGTGCCCAAGTGCAGGCAACAAGGTGCAGCACAGTGCGCTGCTGCTTGCAACGTGTTCTCGTACAAGCATGACTTTACAAAGCTAGAGGGTCAGGGACACAAGCACAGCAGCAAAATGATCTTGTGCTGATTCGCAAAAATTCCAGAGCAGTAAGCAGGGCATACAGTGCCACACCAGCTCACCTGGGGCGTAGCGCACGCCTGCCACAAGCATCTGCACTTTGGAGGTGCGTGGGGTAGGACTGGGTGCTTCAGTCAGTCCAAGGAGCGTTCTACTCAGCTGCTGCGAGGTGAACATTGTGAACAGCAGAAGTCACTGGTTGCCGTTGCCGTATGAACGGGGCGCGTTGAAACATTCAAGGATCATCATACCAACACTGCTGGGTAAAAACTGCGCGGCATTCTGCGCTGCAAATGCGTGTGAGCCATTGCCTCGGTAACTCTGAGGCTGCAGGTGCCGTTACTAGGAGTCATTCACCTGCACTTTTAAGCGTTCCGCTTTTGCACATGTCTAACGTACTGCATAGCGTGCTACGCTCAACAGCAAAAACCCTAGCCAGCAATCCAAGAGCAGGCCTCCCCGATTAAACCGCTGATGGGCACATACAAACCACCGCAATTAGTTTTGTCACTGAGCTTAGCCACACTAAGACAACATTCTGTGATGCATCGTGCAGGGTGCTTGCTTGCACGCCTGCAGCTGATTCCTAGTGCCAGCAGCATGCTGTCAAAATCCATTGCAAGTCCAGGGTGGCAGATAGGCATGTGTATAACCTGATAGTTGCGGAATCCTGCAAGAACAAATGTGAGGCATTGAGGCTTATACAATACCACCATAATAAGAGCAGCAAGTCAGTGCATGTTCACCAGTGCCACACTTGCTGTCTGTCGCAGCGGCTGCATGTCTGCTATGGTGCAATTCAGTTTTGGGACTTGCTCGCCCCTCTCCTGCGCATGGTGCAGAGCAGTGAAGCTCAATCTGGCAATTGGAAGCCTGCTACATCAAGCTGCAATGTCGCCTGCATTTACTGGAACGAGTATAGGCAGTGTCAAACAAAGAGAGGCCATGTGGAGTTGTAAATGACTTAGGCTACTTCGAAGCGAATTGGCAGCTGCACAAACAGCAAAACTCAATGCAAGGCCCTTGCCTACACAGAAAGATGCACACATGCAGCCTGGCCTACTCACGTGTGCACCCATCAGGTGCAAAATCACCCGCCGCGGTGAAGCTTGATGATTGAGGAGCATCTCGTTGGTCAGATGAGGGTGGTGCTGACAGCATCCCTGCAGCAGGAACCCCCATCATATAAGGTGCTCCTCAGCCAAGTTGATGGCATATGTATTATGAGCTCAAACTTGTCAAGCCTACAAACACAACAACATGCAACCTGTGCAGATTGGTGAATGTTCATACTCAAGCAACAAGGGTTGTTATTGTCGGGCACTCGTCGAGAGTCAGTGGAATTGCGGCCGACATGTATCTTAGATGAGATCTTGGCTGCAAAGTGCCTAATGTGTTTAAAGGCTGGGTTTCGGGAAACGCGGTTCGACTTGGCCGTGGGTGTGCCGGACGGCTGCTATGGCTCCAGCAGCTGCAGCTCGTCGGAAAACAAATTGATTTATCTAAAAGGTTCTGAACATCAGCCATCGAGGTGAATGGGGCGTACTATGGCGCAGCAATCGGCACGGGCTCCTGCGGGTATCCCAGAGCATGCAATTGCATGGGATGTTCTGCCGAAAGCAACACGCACTACCTGCCGCGCTTTCTGCTGCCACAGCGTGTTGTAGCTCAACCATCGTCTGCATCAACATTCACACCCCTGCCTGTGCTGCACGTCTGCCTGTGCAGGCAGGCACCCTGATATGTCTGGTGCCAGCCCCCCTATGTGCAGTTCGCAAGTTCAGCAGCCCATGCACTTGCAGGAAGAGAAGCAAACAGCGACAGAGGCAGCAGGCAGCACCAGCGCCACCAGCGCCACCAGCAGCGCCAGCTGCAGCAGCAGCAGCTTTGCGCTCCATGAAGCAGCGCGGAGTGGGATTGTAGGAGCGGTCGCAGACATGATTGCTGCTGGGGCTAGCACAGAGGCATATGATGAGCAGGGAGTGACACCACTGTTGTGGGCGGCACAGCAGGGGCACCATGAGGTGAGCCAGGTAAAGGGTCGTTCAGTTGCAGTGGTCCTGGGCTGGTGCTGAGGTGGTGCAGGGATATGTGATGCAGTTGTAACAGTTCTGCACACAAAGGCAGCGTGCTTCCAGCACCAAAAGTTTACTACAAGAATGTCAAGCAGCAGAGCATACAGTGCATTTGCGCATGCAAAGTGACTCCGTGCTTGTGTGCTCTGCCGCTGGCGTCCGTGCTGCAGGTGGTGCAGCTGCTGCTGTCAGCGGGTGCAGCAGTTGAGGCAGCTGATAGCGAAGGCTGGCGTTCGCTGCACTGGGCAAGCCAGAACAGCCACGACCAAGTTGTGCAGCTGCTGCTGCAGGCTGGAGCAACAGCAGAGGTGCACGACACAAATGGTGAGCTGCACCAACAGCAGCAATAGCAGCAGTTGTAAGGGTTGTGGGGCTTTGTCAGGGTTGCAAAGTGGCTGTGAGTTGTCTGTGTCATCCGCCTGTCGGATAGGACAGCGTGCTGCCGTTCTTCATCACATCACCCATTCAAGCCATAGCATCAACGCCATGGGCCCCGCGCCCCACCGCGCTGCCCATGTGTGCATGTTGAGGCCCTCATGTTGCTTGCTGGCGGGCGTTGCTGCGGTGCTTGCAGGTGTGCGGCCGCTGCATCTTGGCGCGCAGTCTGGCAATGCGCGTGTGGTGCAGCTGCTGCTGGCTGCGCCCGGCATTGTGGTGGACACCCGGGCAGACGAAGCAAGGTGGCCTGCGTTGCATGCAGTACTACTAGCAGCCGCATACCGCAAGTCGCAGGCAAATGCCAGGGCAGTGCAGGCACCTGCTGTTGCAAGCATGTCAACGTACCGCGCAGTGCGAGTGTGCAGGGTTAACATCTCAATTTGGTGGAGATTGAGACGGCAGCAGGGCACGGATTGCTGTGCGGGGCTCTGGGGTCTGTCATGCCCTGAGCAGCGTTACAGGTTCTGTTCAGCTGCTCTTCCATTCCTGCACCCCTCCACACACACGCACGCACGCAAACCCAGGTCCAGTCAAGTGAAGCGCATTGCGTGCCCCGCTGCGCTTGTGATGCCTCAACAGCCCGACTCCACCTGGCACCCTGTTGCTACAGTGCGGCTGACCCCATTCGCCCTCCTGGTGCCCTGCACTTGGTTCTGCCGCTGCCGCTGCGGCTGCCGCTGCAGCTTCACGCCTCTCTACATGGCCGCCCGGCGCGGCCACACACACATTGTGGAGCTGCTGCTGGCAGCAGGGGCCTCCAACGCCTGCTCAGTGGGCATGGGCTTCACCGCGCTGCACGCCGCCAGCGAGCAGGGCCACACCGCTGTCGTGCAGGCGCTGCTGAAGTACGGGGGCGCTGCTGCAGCTGCGCAGCCGACGCGGCACGGCTCCATGCCGGTGCACCTGGCAGCCTGGTCTGGGCATGCAGCGTGTGTGCGCGCGCTGCTGTCAGTGCCGGAGGTGGATGCCAAGCAGCACATCGTGCAGGAGGATAGCCAAGGCTGGACGCCACTGTGAGCTGCCGCACACTCTGCGGCGCACCTGTCGGTGTGCACATGCGCATGCACCTGTCTGTGTTTGGACGCTAGCTGGTGTGAATGCATGACCGCGTGCTGCAACATCTAGCACAGCACTGCACAACCTGCTTGTCATCTTGTGACCACTGCTGGTGATGCGCACAACCGCCCACCTGAGGCGAAGCTGCTGCTGCTGCTGCTGCTGTAGCTTCCTTGCAGCCAGAAGGGGCCATGCAGACGTAGTGAACGTCCTCGTGCAGCGGCTCGGCCCCACAGCCAGCAGAGAGGCACTCCTGCGAGCAGCCAAAACCGCGGGCAGTGCCGGCCACATGGCTGTCTTTGCAGCGCTTGCTAAGGAGCTTGGCAGGCTGCATCCTGACGCAGTGCCGTGCCTGCTGCTTGGGCTGGATGCGCCCAGTGCTGCAGCGGCGCTGTCGGCGATGGTCAGCAAGTGCCTTGCGGATACAGCAGATGTCGACAGGCAGCAGGCAGCGCTGCTGGCGAGTGCTGCAGAGCTTGCTGCTGTCAGGGCTGGCACGCAGCACTTGATTGTGCAGGCAGCAGGGCTGTTGAAGCGCGCAGAGCAGCAGGCGCCGTGCAGCTGTCGGCAAAGCGCTGGTGGTTGTGTCGACATGCACTGACATACCAAGTGTTACAAGATGTGTTATGATGTGTTAAAAGGTAGAAACGCGCAAGCGAGTGAGGTGCTTAAGCAGAGCCATAGTTGTCGGTCGCCAGTGCTGGAAGGCAACGTTTCATGTTCAGCAATTTTGCGGTACAGCAGGTAGGCGTCCATACATGTCGTGGTAGTTGTTCAGAATGTTGGCAATGGTGAAACACAGCTGTGAAGACCTGAGTTGAGTATGTGAGGATGCGGGAGTCATGCACTGAGCGGCAATGCACGCCTGCTGCAGGCAACAGCCTTGGGCGACAACAAGCGCAAAGGTTGCCGGGCAGCAGGGGAGACTGGGCAGATTCTGTGACTACATCAGTGTTGGCGCACAGCTGGAGATTGTGCTGGTTGCGGCTTGTGTGGGGCTGCTGAATCTACAAGGTGCATTCGTCTACTACATAGGCTGCTTCTACAAATACTGGCTCTGCTCCCATGCACAACCCTGTAGGCTGTGTGAGCAGCTGCCTCAGCAGTTGCTGCGTTGATTGTCTGAAAGGTGTGGGTGTATGAATAGGGAGTGGATGTTGAGCTGGCTGAGTCGTGACTGACAAATCAGGGACTGACCCTTACCAACTGTTGCTGGCTTACTGTTGTGTCATCGGTTCAGTGCTGCTGTTGCTGCCTGTGGCGCTGGGTGCAGGTTGGATGAATGCCGTCCTGTATCCAGCTGCTGTATAGAAGTTGTATTATTCTAGTGTTTCCTGTTATGTGCCCTACTCACCTGTCTTACTCATCACCTGGTTGTTCTTGAAAAGCCATACTCTACAACTTGGCAGGTTCTGATTGCTTGCCCAAAGTGACAGGGTCTTACCGGATGTTTGGCAGTACTGGTGTATGCTGAATCATTTTGAGCTGGAGCTCGTATGGATCCTATTATGCTGCTATATATGTACAGTGGATACTCGCAACACAACTTGCATATGGGAGGGTGGTAGAATGTGGGGCACTACGGGCATGCAGTGCTGTGTTTGTGTGTCCTTCGGCATGCAGTGCTGTGTTTTAAATCACCTAGGCTGTACACAAACCTGGGTGGAGGATGCAGGCGCATTGTGCATGCATGCACCTCATTTGATGCATCCTGCTGTGGGGTGGCAAGCCAAGAATGCAGCAACTTGCTCCTGATCAATGTTTGCCGATGCTGACCATGCCCCTGCGGGAGTAGGGCTTGACCATTAGCAGCTCATGTGCACTGCTTGTCGTGCTGCGGGTGGGATGGTCACCTTGGCAATGCATAGCTGATACAACTGGGGTACTTCTAAAAAGTATGGATGTCTTGATAGCTGTGGTGTGTTGCCCAGTTCCAACTGCTCATCACAGTTGGGTTTTCGCAACCATATTTGGGCCCAAGCCATGTGCATCAGAGCACATGGCATTATGCTGGTCTCTTGTGGTGTGACTGTCGCACACTTGTTATGAATATGGTGGTGGTGTGCTGGTGTCCAGAAAACGGGGCAGCTAGAGTGCTGTGTGCCGATCCCTGGTGGACAGTGCTTGGGTGTGGGACTAGGGCTGTGCCCGATTGCCATGCCTACGTACCCTTTGCTGATCTGTTGTACTGCTCTGAGAAGATGCATCTGAAACCTACTTCCATGCCTGCAGTAGTTCCTGTGCTTTGAGCTGGAGAAGTTATAAACAACGTTGTAAAGAATGACAAACTGCAAGAATCGCAGCGCAGGAGCTAGCAGATGATACAACACGCTAGAATGTAGAAGGCGCGATTGATGGAGGAAAGCATCGATGCTGAGTTGGCATGGGGTCTGCAAAACTTCAATGAACTATGGCTTGCTCTCTGCAGCCGGAGAGGTGCAGCTCTGCTGTCTGCACTGGCTCGATGCCAACAAGAGCCTGTGAGTACTGCAGCACACCAGGCATATCACTCAAGGAAAGCAGCAGCGGGTGCTTGCCTTCATTTCATACACCACGTTTCATTTAGCGTGTCTCAATGCGACAGGTGCATGCCTGGGCGCAATGAAGCTACAGCCAGCGGGACTCCTAGAGCACAGCCAGCACAGTTCCCACCATGGTGCTGTAATCGTTGCTGCCCTGCATCGTGTAGTTTACTGCTGGTGCTATCTTCCCATGGCACCTTTGTCTTCTACCAGCCTCCAAAGGAAGCAGAGTATGGCGCCTACCCAGTGCACTCCGCCACTGGGCATGATGGGAACAGGCGCGATCAAGGTGATCAGCGGCCAGTTGCACCAGAAACAGTACATGTGTGCGTGCTGTTTCTGCAGATCATGGACAATGCTGCTGCTGCAGTGCTGTTGCATGTCATTCAGCTGCAGCTTTCTGAGTTGTGTGCAGCTACAGTTCATTTGATTTGCTGAGCTGTGCTGGCATCCCAGCAAGCATGCTGCGACTCGCAGCAAGCAAACATAAGCTGAGCCAGTCACAGACTGCAGTGGACATCAACAACAGCAGCAGCAGCAAAGCAGCAGGTGCACGCTGGCTCGTGACACTGGCTCATCCACTAGTTGCCTGCTGCCTGAACCTAGCAGCAGCAGCAACAGCAGCAGCAGCAGCAGCAGTCGCAAACCCCTCGTGTGTTTGCTGCTTCAATGGCTGTT
>JACERP010000343.1:0-80141 GCA_014080715.1 Scenedesmus sp. NREL 46B-D3
CTAGCTCAGGCTCGTCAGCACCACTCAGTATATATGCGGTTCAACCGCAACTGGCACATGCATTGAGATGTGCCTAGCCTAGTATGGCTCAGTTTTTGCATGGGTGCATATAGAGCCTCTCGTTGGCTCCTGAATGGGGTTCCACTCCTTGTTGGGTGGAGCATGTAATGTAATGTAATGTAATGTAATGTAATGTAATGTAATGTAATGTAATGTAATGCATATGTAAAAGAACGGACTGAACCGGCTTCTGGGCTCCACAGCTGCCAGGTAAATGCAAAACGGCATACCTGCAAAGCAATGCTGGACCAAGAGCAGCCCGCTCAAGCTCTCCTGGTGCTCTGAGTGTGCTGCCGTGCAGGCAAGCTGGCCGGCATCAAAGCATCACCTTCGAAGGTATGAATTCATGCGCACCTGTACCGCAACCCAGATTGCAAAACAAGCGGCAGTTTCAACGAGACTAGCCCGAGCGGACCAATTCTCGGCACCCTTTCTCCAGCCATTTATAGCATCCAGCAGTCCATCTAGTTGCAGAACCCTGCCGTGACAGTCAGTCCCGGGGGTGTAGGCGCATCATCCAGATTTGTGTCTGTTGACATGTTTACAAAGGAGGGATAAAGGGCGGCACACTGCATGTTCTGTTGCTCCGAGCTGTGAAGAGGGTGTACATGTGTACATGTGTTGCTGTGCCACAGCTGCTGCAGTAGTTTGACCGGTGGCTTGGCAAAGTTATGTTGGCGTGTTTAGTCTGCCGCAGTGCCAATGCACTGTCGCAGCGGAAGCCCTGTCAGCTAGACCCATGATAAACTTTGAGCGGTACTTTACTCATTCCTCTCGTCTTGCCGTCCATACGCTTTCTCTCTCTTGGCGCTGCTGCTGTGCCGTTTCTACAGCCGGGAATCCCGGCCCGGGATGCTCCGTCGCACGACATGTCATGTGCGGTGTGCTAGGAAGGTAACCAAGCTATGTATGTTCGGTAGGCATGCAAAAGAAGTACAAACGGTCAATACGTGCTTCCTTGGCATCTTTCACTACGCACGCAGCCGTTTGCTCGCTGCAAATTGTGCGGGCCGTCACGGCCTCCGCGGAGGCAGGAACGGGCCCGTTCCTCCTCATCCCGGGATGGCTGTCAGCATTTGGCAGTCTCATGAAGGTGCAAAAACAGCAGTAAATGACGGCGGATGTGGCTATACGGTGGAAGCTAAAAGCTGAAAAAAATTTCAAGCACTCTGACCAACGCAGACCAGAGTGGCTGCAGAGCCGCTGCAGTCACTCTGCATGCCATTCTGCAGAGTGCAAATATTCTGCAGACATTCTGCAGGCTCTGCAGTCACTCTGCAGCCAGTCGTTACGTTCTGCATCCGCTCGTTACACACGACACACTTCAAACAGGACAAGATACACGCACACATGACGGAAACGCATAATAGATGTATGTCGGTGTTGTCGGTGGAGTCGGCAACATCACGGGCATCAGTCTGCAACGCACTGCGTCCTGCAGGAGAGCAGCAGGAGTGCATGGTGCACATGTTGTACTGCATGAAAACAGTGGACTCTGCACACTCTGCAGCACTCTGCAACCACTCTGCAGCGACTCTGCAGTAGCTCTGCACAGTCTGCATCCACGTTGACCATAGTGAAGGGGCTTTGGGGTAGAAAACTAGAAAGCTGTTTTTGGCGGAAATTTTACAAGCACGTGCACTAGAGACTACAACTCTGTGTGGCGCATCCCTGGCTTGCCAGGACTAGAAAACTAGAAACTGCCCAGCAGGGCGGCTAGAACTACTTCTATAGAAACTAGAAACTAGAAATTGGCCCGCACTTCACTTGTGTCCTTAGTAGATTGTTGATAGTTTTTAATATGGAATCAGTGCTGGAAGCAGGCGTGCAGGTGCAGGTGCTGGAAGCAAGCGTGCTCGCCCAGGAGCGTTGACCGATGTCGCAGCATGGCCTAACAGTGCACGTTCAGAATAGCAGGTGGCATAACACACAGCGGCGATATATAGAGCTTCCCCAGCGGTCTTATTCATTTGCAAACTCTTGGAGGCACCTCGCAAGATCGGTGGCTATAGCATAGCTACCAGCACTCAAACAATAGCTCCATTGCCGTACACTCCCTGCAGAACAATTGTCAGCACTTACAATCCTAGTGGTGAACTCGTGCACTCAGAGCGCTGACTGTCCTGCTGTTAGGCAAGTCAAATGTTGCTTGCAGTGACATTACAACCTGAGCCGCGTGTTACAGCCTAGCGCCGCCACTTTGCACAATAAGCTTGCAGCCAGGCAGGGGCACTCGCTGTTGCCACCTGACATGCCGCCAGCTGCTGCTAATCGCCTGGCCTGCAGCCATCCCTGCACAGCACCCTCCAGCGCATCGCAGCGCAGTCGAGCTCAGCCAGAGCCCTGTTGCTCTTGTGCTGTGTGCGCGCACATGAGGTGGATGTTGTGTACACGTAACATTCGTTTTGACGAACCATGATTTAACCAACAAGGGCGATTTAACGAACATATTGGTGTTCCCCGGTGTTACTCCAGGGCAAAACACCCTCACGTTTAGCGAACTCAGGTTACCGAACGCCGAACCCCAAATCCCTGATCTATCACTAGAGTTCGGTACAAAAGGGGCGGTCGATTTGAAAGTTTTGCTGTGTTTTTTTGCGTTCTCAGCCGGCCTCGTGGCCTCTGTCAGCCGGCTGGCTGATCGTTTGTCAAGGGTGGTGATCAGCAACTGCACAGCAGATGCCAACATCAGACACTTCATGGTCCCTGCAGCCGCAGCAGACTCAGCAGCAGCGGCAGCAGCAGCAGCAGCGGCAGCAGCAGCAGCAGCAGCAGCAGCAGCACCACCATCACCACCAGCAGCAGCAGCAGCAGACCCTAATGTAGCAGCAGCAGCAGCCTAGGAGCAGGTCCCAGTTGCTTGGCAGGGGCTGGGTGAGGTTGATGCCTTGCTAGTGGGCTTTCTGCACCAGCACATTGTGCTCTAGGCTTGGTGGTGTACATGTGCTGCTGTATGCTGGTAGAGGTGTTCGAACCGAATTAATTCATTCGGTGTGGGTGGGAGAGATAAAGGCATGTAATAACCTGGGGTGACTGTCTGGGCGCTGAGCAGCCCGTAACAGGCCGTTTAAAGCCGTGTTCAGTTTAATGAACACGCTGATTAAACGAACTATTCTGGAGGTCCCGTGGCGTTCGTTAAAACGAATGTTACGTGTACACAAACAGGCTGGGGTGATCGCTGGCCTGGGTTGTGTGCAGTGCACAACCTGTGATGCGGCAGGTGCCCATGCTGTTGCTGATTGCTGCAAGCACAGCTGGATGCACACCGCGCGTTATGGCGGGAGTCAGCCACACCGATGTGACAGTGGCAAGGGCTTCGCGCCAGCATCAAACGCGCGCACCTGTAATCCCAAAAAGAAGTGATTCAGATTGTTGCCTGCTCATGTTGTGTGTCGACGGGCCTCACGTACATGTTCGGTCAGATGCGTTGACCAACGGGCACGACCTGCTGCTCACATAGATGTCGGTCAGATTCGTCGACGTGCAGTCAGATGGGGACAAGGTGCCCTCGGTGATCGAGCAGGACGTGTTAATAAGAATAGGAAGCGAGCCTGTCCAGGCAAGCGACGGTACCGTCACACCGGTGTGAATGTGGTGGAGCTGACCCATTGCATCGTGGTGCTCAAGGCAGCAGCCAAGAAGCGCAAGACAGCTCACAGAGAGCCAGCTGGAGCAACTTCCGCCCTAGGGCGTAGCAACAGGGTGGCTGCTGAGCAGCCACTGCCGCTGTATTTGAAAATAACAAACTTCAGCTTTGTGTGGATAGCTGCCGTGATGAAGCTGAACAAGAAGGCAGTGGAGGGCAGCAGCAGCTTCCTGAATGACCCCAGCAGCACCCAGAATGTAGGCGACCTGCTGCTGGCGTCCAAGGCCAGCAGCGGCCAGTTCCGTGAAGCTGTTGCCATCGTGCTGTATGGGCAGGTATGCTGGGATGGTGGAGGGCGCCTAGCCAGCACAGTTGCTTTGGCGCTGCCGTTGGCCGCTGTTAGCGCTGTGTTATGCGCTACATGGTAAACATGCAAAACCCTGGTGGCAATGACACATCTGCTGCGTGGATGCTGCTTGGCCTGACCCATGTGCCTCTGCTGCTTGCTGCAGCGTGATGACCCTTCTAAGCTGCTGGCAGCGCTGCAGGTGCAGTGCTGTCGCTTGACAGGCCTCCAGATCCTGGTGCGTGACAAGGACAAGTTCGCCAACACTGTGGGGGTGCAGCACAGCTACATACTGCCTATAACCTGGCTACAACAGCTTTTATAGTCGTGAAAAGCGACTATAAACTCACCAAACTATAAAGTTGTAGCTCAGCACTGTGGCTGCCTGGTACTGGGCACATATGCACGTACCACCGTGTCAAAGCTGCTGGTTTTATTTATGATCACCACCAAGATGAAGTGTTGTGTTCTTGTGATAAGAACCGAGCTGAGCGTCTGCAGCTGACCTGGCCAGTGACACCGGGTCATGCCTCCGTCTCGATGAACATCTGCCTGCTTGAAAACTTTTGATTAGTTTAAATTGTGTATCCAGAAGCCTTTGGTAAAGGATGGCGGCAGCTACCGTGGTGCCAGGGCTTAAGACATTGTCACCTCAACTCAAACTCTACCAAACAGCTGCTTGTTTGTGCCGCTTGAAACGCTTCATTTGTACCAGATCAACAGTGATATCGGGGAGCTGGCGGGAATACAGCTGTGTGATGAAGCCGTTGGTAGTGGGTGGAACCCTCAGCCTTGCACACGCTGCGCTTACTATGATGCCTTCGTGTAAAGGTTATTTTTAGATCTTTGAACGCTTACCGTCTCTTGCTGGATGATGGCGATGGCTGGATGATCGCAACTTGACCTGGGGTAGAGCAGCAGCAGCAGCTGGTATGGGCGATCTGGAGCAGCTGCTGTGCTGGGCTATGCCACGTCAAGCCCTCATGCATCAAATACAAGCACAGTGTATCGATGGCAGATTCAAGCTGTGTTGAACAGGTGAGCAGCAGCCAGTGCTGCCTTGACAGGAGGAGCTGGTTGACAGCAGCGCTTGCAAGCAGCTGCTGCCTGAGATTCAGCCAGAGATCTTCAGCAAGACAGCAGCCATGCCTTGAACACCTGAACGTGGTGCCTGTGCATCTGCAGATCAACGTCATGCGAGGATGGATAGAAGGGTCCCAGAGGGATGAAGGAAGGTGGTTATGAAGGAAGGTTGTTGTGACCGGCGTCTACCACCAACACGACTCACTATGTAGGTACAGCAGAGCAGATGTACAACACCAACATCATCATCATCAGCAGCAGCAGCAGCAGCAGCAGCAGCAGCAGCGGCGGCAGCAGCAGCAGCAGCAGCAACTGGTACAGCAGCAACTTGGTGTGCGCAGCGACAGCAGCAGCGGCGGAGTGCAGCAAGATCCGCAGCAGAGGTGGCGCAACATGCTGTTGTTGTCTGACAGAGACAGCAATGTCATTTATCTTGACGTTGTGTGCCCTGCTGCTGCCTTATGTGAGCCATTGTTTTGTCACCTGACTGCAGGTGCTGACAATTGACACCCTGCGCAGTTTGTGCATGCGTAACCATGCAGCTGGACACAAGTGATGTGGTGCTGCAAACAGCGATGCCTCTGCAAAAAATGGAACACACAGCACCCTGTTGTGTCTGTCGACACCAGGTGGCAAGCAGTAGTGGCGAGGTGGAGTGGGACAAGGTTCTGGAGTGGCGCAGCTACAAGGGCCGCAGCAAAGAGATCTACGACTGCTGCAAGGCCAACAAGCCACACAAAGACTGGGAGCAGGTGTGTGGGCTGTTGCCTTGTGCAGATGCAATGGACTTGTGAACAGCATGTTATGCAAGCGGGGAGGGTGTGCTGCTTCAGCATCATGTGCATTTGGCCATGTTGATTGACAATGATGCAGAACGTTGTTTCAGTTACTGCTATAGAATAGTTGACCTGTAATAATTACGTGTGATTGTGTAGCGCCTGCTTGAATGATGGTGCCATGATAATGCATTGTGTGCTAACACACTAACTAAGAATGTGGCCAACCTCGCCTTCCCGCTCGCCCCTGTTGACTGATTTTTGCTGCCTCAAGGTGCTGGACGAGCGTACCCTCATATAAAGTGGACCGCAACGAAGTTATTGGGCAGGCTGCTGCGCAAGCAGCAGCAGCAGCCCTTGAAGCACCGCCGGTGCTCCGCGGCATCGCAGGTGGTGACACAGGAAGCATCCGTGACCAGGTGAGCTGAGGCTAAGCAGCAGAAACACCACATTTGCGCTGTACCAAGCCAGCTTTGGTGTTAGGGCATGACCATAAGACAGCAAGCCCTCACCAGCAACCAACTGCCTGCAGGAATGGACACAGCGGTTTAGCCCTCTCACGAGTGTGTCTCTGCAGTGGTATGCAGCGGTGACGTTGTCCCACATATCAACCTCCAACCACAAACGCACATGTTGAATTCAAAGCTTCCTGAGCTGTTACTAACTGCTTCACTTGTATGAATGTGTGTGCACCCTGCTGCATGCATTTTGCCGCCACAGGCAGATGAGTCTGACGCAGCTGCATCCAGCCTGCTGAAACTGCCGGCCACTGGCAGGAGCGGCGCATCAGCAACACCCGGCAGTTCAGCATTGCTGGCAGCAGCAGCGGCAGCAGCAGATGCTGCCAAGCAGGTGAAGGCCAGCAGCAAGGCTGCTGCTGCATCAGGCAGCAAGGCAGCTGCTGCTCCACGCGGCGGCAAGGTAACTGCTGCAGCTGCTGCTGCCAGCAAATCCAAGAAGCAGCAGCAGCAGCGCAAGGCAGCCCGCAAGCAGCCGCAGGAGAGTGAGGAGGAGCTGCCATCAGGTGCGGAGACTGAGGTGGATGACGATATGCAGCTGGAAGATGA
Organism: Scenedesmus sp. NREL 46B-D3; assembly: GCA_014080715.1. Lineage (NCBI taxonomy): Eukaryota > Viridiplantae > Chlorophyta > Chlorophyceae > Sphaeropleales > Scenedesmaceae > Scenedesmus > Scenedesmus sp. NREL 46B-D3. Next base: position 6,919 of record JACERP010000343.1, read on the forward strand.
TGACAGCGACGAGTGCAACTCGCCAGCTCCAACGAAGACGAAGCAGCAGCAGAAGCGTGGCAGAGCCGCAGTGGCAGCAGCAGCAGCAGCAGGCACCAAGCGCAAGCGTGGGCAAAGTGAAGTGCCTGAGTTTGAACTGCCAGACGCAGGCGCTCCAGTGCGTGCAGGAGGCAGGACCAGGATCCCTAAACTTTGTCTTGATATGTGAGCGGTGGTAAAGAGTGGGCATGCATGATGATAGCAGCACAGTGTGCTGCTGTTGTGATGATGTGTGGGGCACGGCACAGTTTGGTGCAGCTACTGTGCTGGGGAAGACGCGCGTGTTGCATTGCACAGTGTGTGCAGCTATTGTGATGGGGAAGGGGTGCTGCATTGCACAGGTGTCTCTGCATGCCCATTTGCTGGAATGCTGCTTGGTTTTACAGTGTGCGCACTACGCTTTGAAGTCGGTTTGTCACTGCTGTACACTCAGCTATAAAAGTCTCAGGAATCAATAAAATTATAGCTCATGACTTGCTATAAAATTATAGCTCATGACTTGCTATAAAAGTCTCAGGAAGCGATAAAATTATAGCTCATGACTTGCTATAAAAGTCTCAGGAAGCGATAAAATTATAGCTCATGACTTGCTATAAAAGTCTCAGGAAGCGATAAAATTATAGCTCATGACTCGTATAACCGACTATAAACCGGCTATAAACCTGAATGTTTTATAGTCGGTTTATAGCAGCATGCACCTGTGACAGTGCAAGATTATTGATGAGGATCAGGCAGTTTACAAGGCGAATCATTACCTGGTGACACGGCAGGGCTACGCGCTGGTGCCAGACAAGGACGGCAACGGTGGCAGGTGACTGCGCCAACGTATTGATGCCGCCCACAACAGGTGGTTGCATGTGATGCACACATGTGCAATACGGTTGTACAAGTGTGCATTTAGCGCGGGCGTCTCAGTATCTTCGCGGCTGAAGCGGCAGTGCAGACATCGAGATGCTGGTGCAGTAGGGTGAATCCAATACAACTGCAACCTATTTTGTGATGGCAGGGCCCGCCTGCCGGTTAGCCTAGCTGCCCACGGGCGTGCTGTTGATTTTCGTGTCGCCCTGTGCTTATCTGCTGGCTGGTTTGCAGTCTTGTGTTCACCGGCTCAATGGGCCACCGCCTGATGTCTGACGGCTCACCGGCCGACCACATGACGCACATCCTGGTGAGGTCTCCTGAGGCGTACGCCTTCATTGAGAAGCCAAGTGGCAACGCGCAGCCTGCTCCAGCTGCCGTGCAGCCAGTGGTCAGCCTGGAGGAGAGCCGTGAGGCTGTCACCACCCTCATGCAGCACCTGCCAGGCATCTATGCCGGCAACGACCTCATGCCTGCGCTGCTGGCCTGGGGGTTCCTGTAGCCAGCCTCGCCATGCCGATGCTGGTGAAGACAGGGGCGAACCCCGTCCCCATCGTCTATGGTCTGGCCGGCTGCGGCAAGACCGCTGCTGCAAGGTTTGGCGCAATGGGCACTGGCATGCTGAAAAGCCAGATCCAAACAGGTTGGTTGCTTGCTTGCTTTGTTGTGGGGGATTGCATGTGTTGTGTGCCGCAGCAGCAATGTCTGCTTGGGAGCGCGTGCAGCTGCAGTGGCGAACAGATACATGGCGCCGCCAGTGACCAAGAAAGCTGAATCATGCTGCTGTGCGGTGTGGCCTGCTGTAGGCAAGACTAGTGATGAGAAGCTGCTGGACCTGGCATCCGTGCAGAAGGGTGGTATGGTGATCATGGACAACGGCACCAATAGCATGGGCACTCACACCAAGGGCGGCCTGTTCAAGACGTTCATTGAACAGCTGAGCAGCAGCACGATATCTCGTGGGCAGCGCTGCCCTGAGGCCATGCTCGCGCTGTACACCAACGAGCAGCCTGGAGTCATCAAGGACGAGGCGGTGCTGACGCATGTGACTGCAATCCGCATGCCACAGGTGATTGTAGTGTGGGCAGCTTCCAACAATTGCTGCCAAAGTTTGCTGTCAGGAACAGCAATACAGTGTCACTTACACTCCCCAGTGGCCTGCGTGCGGCCAGTTGCAGGCAGAGGTACAGCTGGCATTGCTTTGTTTGTGTTGGACACCTATGATTGGCTAGGCTGCATGCATGCTGACATCTTTGCAGGCATATGCCGTGTCTGTTAAACATGTGAGCTGCCATGCATGTTGTGTAACAGGCGACCTATGACAAGACGAAGGAAAGCCCCTGGGAGGCGCTCCGGGAAGACCTTGACGGTCCCCTCGCATCCAAAGTGCTGCCCCACATGCTGAATGTAGCAAGCGGCATCACCCAGGCAGACGTGGCGGCTGTCGCGCAGGAGTTGAGGGACCGCGGCTCTGAGTATCTCAACAGGGTGCTCGTCAACATTTCCTCTGTAACAACGTGCGCTGTGGCCCTGGCTCGCACCACCATGGGCAACGAGGTGGCGGCGCAGCTGCAGAGCTACTGCCTCAACATCTGGGCACAGCAGTGCCAGGAGCTGCTGGATTCGCTCACCCCCTTTGCTGCCGTGACGTGGTGAGTCTTGCTGATGCAGCACGGGGCGCTTGCTGATGCTGCCATGGGCATGTTTCTGCAAGGGTCTGGGCGGTAGCTGAGCTGGCCGTTATTGTAAGGATGCTGGAGCATTCCTGGCTGTGGGCAGTGCGTCGAGCGTTGCTGCTATGGGATCCTGCTGACATATCTGTGGCTGAGATATGTTGTGCTGTACTGTGCTGTGCTGCGATCTGTGTGCAGTGCGCTGCAGGCTATGCTGGAGAGCACAGTGACGGTAGAGGCCAGCGGCGAGCGGCAGCAGCTGGCCCGCATTGTGGCCGCCGGGGGCCGCTTCATGATGCTGGCCATCAAAGGCCCTGGCCGCAAGGCTTTCCTGGTGGCATACCCTGCAATGGCTGAGGCGTATGAAACTGCAACAGGGCACGAGTTCCCGCTCAACAAAGCGGAGGTAGGTTGCTGTGTTGCGTTGTGCGCAGGTTGCGCAGCCCTTGCCTGCTGCTTTTGCTGGTGCCTGGCCTAATCCTTGCATGCACGGCTGTTTCCACGAATTTCCAGAGACTTGCCCTCTGCTGTGGTGCTTGCAGGCAGCACAGCTCTTCAAAACCAGCCCTGGGCTTGGCCTCTTCAGCTACCAAGCCCAGACACACGTGTTTGCAGCACCTCCCAATGCAGAGGGAGCAGACGCTGTGTTTGCGCCAATCAGCGGCCAACGGACATCTGTCATGGCATTCTGGGCAGACAAGCTGCCTCCCAAGCTGGTGGCTGCACTGGAGGCTGCTGTGAGGCAGTGGGTGATGCGCGCTGGCATGGCGCAGCATTGTGCAGTGGCTGATGCTGGCCCACGCCTCTTTGTGTCGTGCAGGCTTGACAGGCATGCATGTTGGGCTCATGTGCATGCCGCGCAGCACATGCGGTAGGTTTGATGCTCGTGCCCGAATGCCTGCTGCGTGTAGGCTTGTGTGAGCTCTGATACACGGCGCCTAGTATATTTCGTATGTAACCGCAGAGGACACAAGAGAGCACAAAGTGTATACAGTCACCGTCCTTGGGACAGTATCAGCCACGTCAAACTCAACCAAAAAACCATGATCATTCTCTCGAAAGATGAGTACTTGACTTGTGTGCCTGCTCCTTGCTGCTGCAGCGGCCCAGCCCTCCAGGCCTGTTCAAGGATGAGGCAGCCCTTGGGTCTGATCTAGACGCGGACGATGGTGATGAGGAGCTGTTGGGCGAGACCCCGCGTGCTCAGCAGGTGGGCGGGCTAGTAGAATTCCTGCAACAGCTGAACAGTAACTGCGGCCGCTGTGCTGGTGGCTGCAGCATGAAGGCTTCTATAGCATGACACTCAGTGCTGTTGCGAGCTGCTGACGCTGTGGTTTGCTGTGCTGTCTGCCTGGCTGCACATGTCTGCTTGCAGCCTGCTGCCGCAGGGCCCAGCAAGCGTGACGAGCGTGTTGATGCCCTGCTGAGGCCTGGCTGCCCGGCAACGGTGCGTCGTCACTTCACATGCATTTGGATGATGCAGTTGCGGGTTCAGCAGCGATGTTGTGCTTGCCGACGCTTCTGCTCATATGCGCATGCAGCAATGTTGTTGTTTTGGAGCACGCGGCAGGGCTGGTCTGGATGCCCACCACCTGACATTGTGCATCACGGTCGCTCCTGGCCTGCAGCTGCTCTGCTGCTGACACTGTTGCATCGCATGCCGTGCTTGACACTTGCAGGGCTTTCTTGACGGCGCTGGCACAGCAGGTGCTGGTGCGCGCCAGGAATTAGCTCCAGCAGCGAAGCTGATGCCCCTGCCCCCACCTTTAAGGAGCACTACTACCCTTGCCGCAACGTGTCGCTCAAGGTGGCTGGCAGGCCAGACGATGTGTTTGTGCCTGGGTGCTGCGGCCGCAGTGATGGGGGCAGGGGCGTCCACCAGCGCTGCTGAGGCAGCAATTCAGGCTAGCTACTCGCAAGGCAGGGTGTCCCTGGGCCAGGGCTGCGACATAGTACTGCGCGGGTGGATGGCCATGGGCCATGTGTGTGAGGTGAAGGGCGTGTATCCCTTGCGGGCTAGGAATTACCGGTGCAGGACCCACGAAGTCGCATTCACGCATTTCAGCCTGGACTTTGCTGCATGGTTGTATGCCCAGCAGGGCCCAGGCGGGTGCAGCATGGGGGATTTTGTCAGGCCGGAGCCGCTTGTGGTTGAGCATGCACGCACCTTTATGTCTGCAGATTTGTTGTCATCCCTAGTGATACAGCATGAGAATGGGACTGAGGTGTATGGGCTGGTCACCAGCTGCAGGAGATGTGGATGGCTGAGCATCTTGCGAATGCGTCGCAGTACGCATTCCACACTAAGGCTGAGGCTGGGCGTGTGCCGTGGTGGGAGGACAGCCTGAAGCACAAGGTGTTGACGGACCGCCGCAAGCTGACAGATGTGTTAGCGGCGTTCTTTGAGCACTTTTGAATCCTGTCTTTCAGCGGGACTTGCTGCTGGCGCAACAGTCTTGTGTGCGGGTGTGTCAACTGATGAGACTTTCAAGCTGTCCAAGCGTTGCAGCATGTGGAGGGCAAATGCGCCTGCAGCGCCTGCTGAGGCAGGGCAGGCTGCTGCGCCACCACAAGCTGCTGCGCCTGGGCAAGCAGAGCTGCGCAAGGGCAAGTACGACGAGGCGCCTTCTGCCTACACACCCTGTACAGCCTTGTCACTCAGATGGTGGTCGGTTTGGCATTCCTACCAGATAAGTCAGCAGCGGCCAAGGAGGTTTTGTTTGAGTGTCTGTTTGCAGCTCAGGCAGCCGTGCCTGATGCAGTGTACACAAGGTTTGTGGGGTCTGACAGCCCCCACAGCGACCTGAGCATGCTGCGGGCGGTGCAGGCACGTGTGTTGCCACATGCCCCCCGCTTAGATGCTGGAGATGACTTGTGGCATGTGATGGATCGCACCATGAGCCATCGCAGGCCGGCTGCCTATGGCGAGGTGCGCAGGTCGCTGCTAGGGGTCCTGCAACGGGGGGTTGTGCGTGCTAAGCACGGTGTGCCGCGCGCAGCGATGCCTGTGCCAAGCAGCAGTCTTGTTCTGCCTGCGTTCCGGCTGCCTGCTGGTCATGTGCTGAGTGAGCGTAGTGTTGAGGGGCGCTGGAAGTTGTGCAGGCCTTTTGGGGTGGCAGGTCCAGCTGCTGCTGGTGTTGCTGGCGGTGTTGGCTTTGCTGCTAGTGATGGTGTGGTTGAAGGCCATGGTTTGGCTGCTGCTGGTACTGAGCAGGGGGGTGCGGTCAGTGTTGTGGACTGCGGTGGTGCTGAGCATGCTGCTGGTGTTGCTGGCGGTGTTGGTGCTGCTGCTGCTGTCGCCATATATGGTGTCATTCGAGGTCAGGGTTTGGCTGCTGCTGGTGCTGAGCAGGCTGCTGGTGTTGGCGGTGTTGGTGACGCGGCACTTGTGCCATGGACACCAGGGGGCCAGCAGCCTGATGTCGCGCGTACCGAGAGGTACAGCCCTGGCTTTGGAGTTTGAAAGTGGCCGACTGCTGGGGTGTGGCAGGTGGCGTGCGAGGGGTATTTGAGGCATGATCTGCAGGTGTGGGTTGAGCGCATGGCAGTAGGTGCGATGAGGGACTGCATGGGAGAGCTGAGGCAGGCTCTGAAACAGAGTTTGAAGCAGCTGCACTACCTTTTCACGTTTGTGCCCTACGCATACGAGGTAGCGCTGTATGGCACGACACCCAACGAGGCCGGCCATCAGCGGCTCAATCGGCGCACAAAGTTTGTCACACACATGCGGCCAGACAAAACAGCAGCACTGCTCAAGCACCTTGTGTACCTTGTCATCAGCAAGGCTGCCGCACAAGCAGCAAAGAATGCCAAGCTGCCGGAAGCTGTGCGGCACCTGTGTGGTGGCTTGTTCCTGCGTGCTCCTGGCATTCCATTTGAGGCTGTGGCAGCACGGCTTGGTGTGCCCTATATCATCACCTTTGAGCGCCCGCAGCGCGTGTACACAATGGTGGATTTCCAGGCCCAGTTTGACCAGCATGGGGGCCTGGTCCTGTAATGATTGATTTGCTGGTTGATGGCTTGATGATGATGAAGGCTGCTCAAAGACAGCTTGACTGGTGCAAGGGGCAAAAAAAACATTGGCTGCTGCAGTGCTGGCTTAAGACTGCAGCAACGTCACTCAACAAGTGCTGGCTGGTTGATGGCTTGAATGGTAGCACGGTGATGATGAAGGCTGCTTAAAGACAGCTCGACTGGTGCAAGGGGCAAAAAACAAAACATTGGCTTCTGCAGTGCTGGCTTAAGACTGCAGCAACTTAACTCAACAAGTGCTGGCTGGTTGATGGCTTGAATGGTAGCACGGTGATGATGAGGCTGCTTAAAGACAGCTCGACTGGTGCAAGGGGCAAAAAACAAAACATTGGCTTCTGCAGTGCTGGCTTAAGACTGCAGCAACTTAACTCAACAAGTGCTGGCTGGTTGATGGCTTGAATGGTAGCAAGATGAAGGCTGGATGAAGGCAGCTTGACTGGTGCAAGGGGCAAATAAAACATTGGCTTCTGCAGTGCTGGCTTAAGGCTGCAGCAGCTTCACTCAACAAGTGCTGGCTGGTTGATGCATCAACCATATGGCTTGAATGGTAGCACGATGATGGTGATGAAGGCTGCTCAAAGACAGCTCGACTGGTGCAAGGGGCAAAAAAACACGGGCTTCTGCAGTGCTGGCTGATTGATGCAGCAACTTCACTCAACAAGTGCTGGCTGGTCGATGGCTTGGATGGTAACAAGATGAAGGCCGGGTGAAGACAGCTTGACTGGTGCAAGGGGCAAAGAAAGACATTAGCTTCTGCAGTGCTGGCTGAAGACTGCGTTTTCTAGTTTTCTAGTTTCTAGAGGCCCTGCTTCCGTGTGGCTGGTATTGTGTTTCTAGTTTCTAGCCCGCGCTACCACCATTACACGCTCATGCGATTGCGTTTTCTAGTTTTCTAGTTTCTAGAGGCGCTGCTTCCGTGTGGCTGGTACTGTGTTTCTAGTTTCTAGCCCGCGCTACCACCCTTACACGCTCATGCGATTGCGTGTTCTAGTTTTCTGATTTCTAAAGGCCCTGCTTCCGTGTGGCTGGTAATGTGTTTCTAGTTTCTAGCCCGCACCCACCCTTACACGCTCATGCGATTGCGTGTTCTGGTTTTCTGATTTCTAGAGGCCCTACTTAAGCTTCCATGTAGCTACGTTTCTAGTTTCTAGCCCGCACCCACCCTTACACGCTCATTCGATTGCGTTTTCTAGGTTTCTAGTGAACGCGGCTTCAATTTCAAGCAGCAATTACGTCCACCGTATAGCCACATCGGCCTGTTTGAATTATTATTTTGTCACAACATTTAACAGAGCTGATGGAGGAAACATAGTATGAGGTGAGTTGGACCGGTTACGCCGTTGCGGGCGCTTGCAAGCCTTTCCGGGTATCCGCTGGGCCGGGCAGGAGAGCCGGCTTTTGTACGTACAGTGTCGTTAGACAAATACAATTTCACGCAGTTTGAAAGTATCTTGGTTCTTAATTCAGCATTCACTTGGCTTCCAAACACTCCGTCACTGTCTCGGCACACGTGCAGTGCCGCTGCTACTCTAGCCCTTCAATGTAACAAGGAACAGCACTCTCTGAAGTAGAGGGCATAGAGTTCCATGACGTGGTTGGTGAAATGTAACGGGTGTGCCTGTTCAGTGCCGGAAAGCAAAAGGAGAGTCTGCCGGCCCCCCACAAGCTTGTGCAAAGCACGCGTGCAAGCAAGATGACACCATATGTGTTGGTGAGGAATATGCATCCATGTCTGTACTGTCTTTCAACACACTGCTGTAACAAGACGCAGCATTGAAGCAAGCTTGAGGCAAGCCTGGCAGCCTGAAGCAAGCCTGGCAAGCACAGCATGCTGTCTGCGCAGACGCCCGTCTGCGCAGACGCCCCGGACTGCGAGCAAGCACTGCTGGCGTCAATGTACTTACATTGTAGTTCCAACTTGAAGGTTGACACGCTGAAAGCTTCAAGTTGTTGTTCTGCTAGCTGCTTGCAAGATATCAAAATTCCTGCTAGTGTGTTCCCACTGGCAGCTTCAACATCATCAATATTGCTGCCGTTGATGCTGCTGCCGGTTGCCCACCGGCCTGGCAGCTTTGCTTTATTCAGTGTTGAACGCAGCAGCATCAGTGAGACCAGCAGCACCGGCAATGCTAGCACAAGCAGCAGCTGGGGCAGCAGCACTACCAATGACAGCAATAGCATATGAAGCAGCAGTGAGTGCGCTGCCCGGCATATACACATTGCCAGCAAACAACCGCCTGCGGGCCTTTCGGCAACAGATCCCAACCGTCATTTCAACTCTTCAGCAAATGCACTACCTCTTGCCAATGTAATCGTTACGGCAGGTTTGGCCAGCAATGACCATAAGCTCAGCCAGCTTCGCTGCACAACCTGCGCTGCCGCAGTCACGCCAGTAGCGCTGGCAGCGGAAGGGGGCAGCATTGGCAGCATCGAGCAAGCATGCGCAGGGGTTGCCACCTTGTCACAAGGTTGACGGTCAACCTTGCAAGTGCAGCATGCTGAGCTGCAAAAGCAGCTTGTCGAGCACTGAGGCATTACTGCAGCAGCTTGAAGTCAAGCTGTTTGAAGCACACAAAACAGGGGCTGTGCAGCAATATCTCAGGCTGCTGCAAGTGCTTGGGCCAAGCAGCAGAAGCAGCAAAAGCAGCAGTGGCAGCAGCAGCAGCAGCAGCAGCCACCACCAGCACCAGCACCAGCACCGCCACCACCACCACCACCACCACCAGCAGCTCTGGTGGCAGTGCAGGATCATGCAGCATGGAAAAGCCATGAAAGTGGGAACGGCTGCTACGGCGCAGTTGCAGGATACCAGGCAGCGGCTGCAGGCGAAGCTGTCGCACTAATTTGCAGGTGAGCACACACTGGATCCATGACCTTTGCATGCCACGTCTGTTCTTGTACCCTCCCCCCCCCCCCGAGTCAACCCTGTTGCATCAGTGAGTCCAACGACTTGAGTTACTATGGTCACTCCACCCAATGATGAGGTGGGGGCCCCACGTTGCGGGCATGAGCTTGCGCTTGCAGGCAACGCTGCCAGTTGACGTGCATTTGTGGGGTAGGGTGGCCATAACAATTGCATTGCAATGCTGCAGCAGCAGCACAAGTTTGCCCGTCTGGTGCATAATTTGTGTGATCGTCCTCTGCCTTCTGCTGACAAAACCCTTCAAGTCCACTCGAGTCACATGACAGTGAGGCTGTGTGCTGCTGCTGTGCTGCTGTTCCTTCATGCTGTCTGTGTCTGCCTGCAGGTGCGTGCACGGCAGTGCCAGCCTGACGAGCTGCTGGCAGTCCGCTGCCTGCAACGCCGGCAGCCGGTCAGCACAGAGCTACAGGAATGGATTATAGTTGCTAAAGCGGAGCGCTTGCAGCAGGAGCAGCTGAGACTCCGTGTGCTGACATGCATGGGGCGCAGCAGTGGCGGCGATGGACCATGCGTCATGACCATCTCTAGCAGCTGCAGGAGCAGCGTTACCAGTAGTGCTGAGCATGTGTTACAGCAGCTCAGTGGACTGCTGGCACAGCTTGCACAAATATGAAGCAGTAGTTGTATTCCAAATACCAAATACTAAATACCAAAGTAGGGCCACAGGCCCACCCACTAAGGAGCCAAACAAGGCTCATGGGGTCCCACAACAGCCAAGGAGTACCAATCCAACCAACTAATCCGAGGCCTCAACAAGTTCTGAGGATTCTGTCTCCGAGGCACCAGTGTCACTTGGGAGCACAGCAAGCGCCATAGCCGGATCATTTCTAACCAGGAGACAATAGTAGATAAGAGCAGCAACACTACTCTGCCTCTGCTGCATAAAGTCAGCCAGACACCGTCCAAGAGGGCTCACAGCTGGGCTCTGCCACCCTCCAAAATTAACAAACAGCCGCCAGAAGCGATCGCAAACAGCCTGATATGCGTCACACTCAAACACAAAGTGAAACTCATCCTCAACTTGGCCAGCATCGCACCGAGAGCACAGTCGCTGTGCCCTGGGTAGCATAGAGTTATCAGCCCTCTCCCACCAACCAGTAGCCACACGCAAGTCATGCGCACCCAGACGAAAACGCATCAAAGATGACAGGTGCATCTTGTTTAAGCCAGCTGTGTTGTGCACATAATCTGGGCACCAACTCAATGGTTTCGCCAAATCAAGCTCATCAAAAGGGGAGCATGCAAACCAGTTCTCATAGGTAGAGTGCATGACAGTATCAAACCCAGCTACTCTGGGGTTGGCTGGCAAGTCCTGCCACTGCTGGTACAACCATGCTTGGAAAGCACTCTGTACATTGCTCAAATCAGAGGCATCAAGGCAATGCAAGCCAACCATTGAGTCAGGAATGTCTGCTAGCGTTCCCGTATGGGTATGTAGCGTACGCACAAAAGCCCGAAACTGCCAAAACCACAGCGACCTCTGCCTGCCCTGCTCAACACTGCTGGTGTAGGCCCTCAAACTCAAATCCCTGTTCTCCTGCATAGCAAGAAACAACCAGTCATTGGGGGGCCGTGCAACCACTCGGTGCCACAGGTCCCAGCAAGCTGTGAACCATCCACTGACTAATGGTCGGCAGCCAAACTCACGCAGTAGAAGCTGCCTGCATGTTGATTTGCGCACACGACCAGCCAGCATGCGCAAGAACATCAATTGCACCACCTGCATGTCATTGCTGAGAGCCTTGCCAACACCCGTATTCAAAGCTTGGCAGTGCCATGACGGCAAGTTGGCAGATCACGCCACATCACCACAACCGGCAGCAGCAGCAGAGGTGACACATGTTGATGTTGTGGTACATCATATTTTTATTGCGCTGAAAGAACACAGGGGTCATGTGCCAAGTGAACAACAGTGCCTATGTTCATGGGCGGACCACTGGACACTGACAACATGGTTCCTAAAGTTGGTAGGTGTTATGTTTGGACGCTACTGTGTGCTGACAGGTGCAGCTGTAAGAGCTGGCCAAGGTGGGAAGGTACAGGCAAGGGGCTACTGGCTGCTGCTTGTATTGGGTATTGCAGGACGGGGGTGGGGGAGGTGGAAGCTTAAGTGGAGCTGCTCAGGCTGACAGAACTTGATGCATGTGCTTGGCGTGCCCAAATCGTGCCGCAGCCAATGTAGTTTTGTGACAGAAGTTTTCACTCATTAATAGCGCTTTTCACCTTCTGAAGCGCAATCAAGTGGACCTCACAGTGATGCACCTCAGCAGTGCCGCTGTCTGGCATGCACTCATGATTAGAGTGCCCCGATCACACCACCGACTGCTGGATGTTAGTGCAGCTGTGACACTAACTCCTCAATTAAAAGCGATGAACGTGACTGGAATGAACATTTGGGGCCCTTTTGTTTAGGCACAGCTGCGTCACGTATACGGTTGTTCGAGGTAATGACGTTCGTGCCAGGTGAAGATTAGCCAGATGACCCAGTCACGGTGCTCACACTCAGGAACAGCTTCAGGAATGCAATTTATTGCGTTTAAACGTTGCAGCCCGCATCATTCAAGGGCTTAACCGTACCGTGCCAACGGCACTGCTTCACAAACAACAGCATTAGAGTACCTTTGCGTGGCCAACCGGCAGCCCATAGGCCTGCAGCCAAATGGCGGCACCTTCGGTGTCTTCCTTGCTGCAGGACAACTCCAGCACGCGCAGCAACAGCAGCCTATGCGCAAGATCAGCAGGTGAGGGCATGCTGCCAGTGCCCACAGGGCTGCAGTACAACAAATGCATTGCATGTTTCCTTGCACAGCTTGCACTTTCAGCACGCACACAGTCCATTTAATTATATTTGCGATGTTTCCTATTAGCTTCATTGTGCTTGTTGTGGTGCCTCAATGCAACACGCCACAGCCATCACGGATGGTTCCCTGCTGCTGCTGCTGCTGCTGCTGCTGCTGCTGCTGTCCCTGTCACTGTGCAGGCACGTCTGCCGTTGACACACCCATGCAGCCTGCCGTTTCAAAGCCGGGCCGCTCCTCTCAACACTCTCGCTGCATCACCCGATGCAGCGCGCCGCGCCCAAGCTGCGCACGCCTGCCCACCAGCAGCTGCGCGCCACCCGCTCTGCCGTGCAATGCACTGCGGGGCAGGCCAGTGCTGCGCCCCCTGCGCCTGCAACCCGCAGCAGCGCCAGGCCTGCACAGCCTGTCTGGCGAGCAGCTGCGACCCCATCCACAGCTGGCACTGATAGCGGCCGCCTCGCGGCGCCGATCGCACGGCAGCAGTGCGGCGGACGACGCCGGCAGCAGCGCCGCTGCAGAGCAGCCCTCCAGCAGCAGCAGCAGCAGCAGCAGCAGCGATGGCATCAGAAAGAAGGGCTTCGGCTCCAGCAGCTCAGGCAGCAGCAGCAAGAGCAGCAGCAGCGGCGCACCCCCAAGGCCAGGAGGTCCAGGGGCCAGCCACAGGCGCATGGCGCGGCGCCTGACCAGCAGGGGCCAGACGGCACCGGCAGCGACCAAGCAGCTGCAGCTCGCACCGCCGAGCAACCCCAGGGGCAGCCCAAGGCGGCAGCACCCCCAGCAGCATCAGCACAGCTGCCGTCCACACCGTCGGGTGCTGCTGCTTCCGGGCTGGAGGTGCCGCCTGGCCCTGCTGCTGCGCTGGACGCGGCGCGTGCTGCTGCAGCAGCCCAGGAAGCACTGCACAGCAAGCTGATGGCAGCAGCAGCAGCAGGTCCTGACCAGCCTTCTGCGGCGGGAGGCTCCAGCAGCAGCCATCCCCTTGCAATGATACGACCCCCGCAGAGGCCTGTCAGCACCCAGCCAGACAGTCCTGAGCCCCCCCAGCCTGAGGTTCCTGAGGGTCCTGAGGGTCCTGGCAGCAGGCCTGACACTCCAGGCAGGCCTGACAGCCCGCAGCCTGAGCCGCCACAGCCTGAGCAGCCCCCACCTGGGTTCTACGTATCAGGCGGCAGGGACAGGTCGGATGAGCTGCATCAGTCACCTGCAGCCGCGGTTGCGGGCCAGACAGAGCAGCAGCGGCAGCAGCAGTGGACCGCAGACGAGGCAGGGTCAGGGCAGCCGCACACATCCGCTGCGGCAGCGGGAAGCCGTGACGGCACCGACTTCCAGGCCTCCAGAGAAGATGCTGCAGATGACGCGGTGCCGACGGCTGCGGCGGTCGCTGCTGCTCCGACAGCAGCAGGCGCGAGCGAGGCTGGGAGGGCCAGGGAAGGCGCGGCAGCGGAGCAGCTGCTGCAGCAGGTCAGCTCCCAGGCTGGCGTCTTCAGGGAGCAGATGGGCATGGACAGCTCGGGCTTCATCCACTCACTGAATGAGCCGCACTGGCCGTCCCTGGAAGCAGCTGAGAGCGCCAGGAAGGCAGCGCCAGGCAGCAGCAGCGGCAAGGATGCCGCCGCCGCTGGCAGCAACAGCAGCAGCAGCGGTGCAGGGGCTGGCGGTGCAGCTGGCGAGGACAGCGGCGCTGGCAGGTTTGAGCGGTGGCACCAGCTGCACACGCAGCCAGACGCAGCTGTGAGTGCTGAAGCGCTGATGCTGCTGCGGCTGCCGGCGAGGCTGGTGCAGCGAGTGACGCCAGCAGCAGCAGCAGCGGGCGGGGCCCTTGGCGAGGACCTGGCGCTGATGTCCAGCAGCAAGGGTGCTGCCGCTGCCGGCCCTGCCGCCTCCCCAGCACCAGCAGCAGGCGGCCTGACTGCTGGCGAGGTGGCTGCCGGGGCGGCTGTTGGCGGGGCCAGGTACGCAGCACTGGAGGAGGAGGCAGGGGAGACTGCCGGCGCGCAGTCTGGCAGCGGCAGCGGCAGCAGCAGCAGTGCGGTGTCTGGCACTGCAGCAAAAGAGGAGCACCAGCAGCAGCACGAACAGCCAGTTGCCGCCCCTGCGCCTGCTGCTGGCGGCCTGACCGCTGCTGAGGTGTCTGCGGGTGTGCAGGGCGTGGATGCGGGGCGGTACGCAGCACTGGAAGATGCAGCAGGGGAGGTGCCAGCTGGCGGCGGCAGCAGCGGCAGCAGCGGCAGCAGCAGTGCTTCTGCAGCTGCCCCGAGCGCTGCTGGAGGCCCTTCACCAGGCCTGAAGGCACTGCAGGGCAGCGATGTGACAGCAGCAGACGCGGTGCATGCTGCTGCAGATGAGCCAGCACCTGAGCTAGCAGGTGATGTGGGCGGCTCAGCAGCAGCAGCAGGAGTGGGGTCAAAAGACAGCACTGACGGGGTTGAAGGAGGCAGGGCAGCAGCTCAGCAGGTGACAATGGAGGGTGCTTCAGCAGAGACAGCGGCAGCAGAGGCAGTGGAAGAGGGTGCTGCTGCTAGGCAGGCAGATGGCAGCCAGCAGGATGAGCCAGCAGCAGCAGCAGCAGCAGCAGCAGAGCTGACTGAGGATCTGCAAATGATGTTTGACAGCAATGGTGCTGCTGCTGCTGGCCCTGCCGCTGTGGCTGGCGGCGCAACAGCCCCTGCTGCTGGCGGCTCACCGCTGCCGAGGTGTCTGCGGGTGTGCAGGGCGTGGATGCGAGGCGGTATGCAGCACTGGAAGATGCAGCAGGGGAGGCGCCAGCTGGCAGCGGCAGCAACGGCGGCAGCAGCGGCAGCAGCAGTGCTTCTGCAGCTGCCCCGAGTGCTGCTGGAGGCCCTTCCCCAGGCCTGTCAGCACTGCAGGGCAGCGACGTGACAGCCTCAGACGCAGTGCATGCTGCTGCAGATGAGCCGGCACCTGAGCTAGCAGGTGATGTGGGCGGCTCAGCAGCAGCAGCAGCAGGAGAAGGTGCAAGGAAGGATGCTGACAGTGCTGATGCTGGCAGGGCAGCAGGACCACAGGTGACCATGGAGGGTGCTGCAGCAGAGGCAGCAGCAGCAGAGGCAGCTGAAGAGGGTGCTGCTGCCAGGCAGGCAGATGGCAGCCAGCAGGATGAGCCAACAGCAGCAGCAGCAGCAGAGCTGACTGAGGATCTGCAAATGATGTCAGACAGCAAGGGTGCTGCTGCTGCTGCTGCTGGCCCTGCCGCTGTGGCTGGCGGCGCAACAGCCCCTGCTGCTGGCGGCCTGACCGCTGCTGAGGTGTCTGCGGGTGTGCAGGGCGTGGATGCGGGGCGGTATGCAGCACTGGAAGATGCAGCTGGGGAGGTGCCAGCTGGCAGCGGCAGCAGCAGCAGCAGCAAGAACGGCAGCACGCCATCCGAGCCTGCAGCAGCAGCAGCAGCGGGCGGGGCCCTTGGCGAGGACCTGGCGCTGATGTCCAGCAGCAAGGGTGCTGCCGCTGCCGGCCCTGCCGCCTCCCCAGCACCAGCAGCAGGCGGCCTGACTGCTGGCGAGGTGGCTGCCGGCGCGGCTGTTGGCGGGGCCAGGTACGCAGCACTGGAGGAAGAGGCAGGGGAGACTGCCGGCGCGCAGTCTGGCAGCGGCAGCAGCAGCAGCAGCAGCAGCAGGACTGGGCCCAGCAGCCTCAGGCAGCGGGCGTCTGACCGCATGCCAGACCTTGCAGGCGACACGGCAGCTGAGCTGGCGGCAGACCTGGCAGCTGACTCAGCAGCAAAGGCAGCTCCCCGGCCGCCCTGGGCGAAGAAGGGCAGCATGCCCGGCACGCCACCATCATCCCCGGCTGCTGGCAAGGTGCAGCCAGACTTCGAGCTGGAGTCGATGGATGCTGACGATGCCGTGATGGTGAACGCTGCGGCAGGCGGGACAGGCCTGCCCAAGGTGCAGCAGCAGCAGCAGCAGCCGCAGGGTGTGGCAGCTGCAGCCAAAGCAGCGCCCAAGCAGCTGAGCAGCAGTGCCAGCCGCGAGGCAGCGGCGAAGCTGCAGCGGGCCGCCGAGCGCATGGGCATTGCGGGCAGGGCAGACCCCCACCAGCTGGCCCGCAGCGCCGCTGCCAGGGCTGAACTCGACAGCCAAACGGCAGCACAGCTAGCAGGTGCAGGCCAGCAGGCATTCGCTGGGCCGGTTGGCAGCAGCGAGCCAGATGATGCTCGGCCCCAGTCGCCTTCCAGTTGGGCAGCGGCGCTGCGGCCTGCCCTGGCGGATTCAGGCAGCCCCACCGCCGGTGACGATGACAATGATGATGATGGTGCTGGCATTGCCGCGCGTGAAGCTGACGAATCAGGGCACAAGGCGGACAGCGCAGCGAACCAGCTGGCGCACACGGCGTCAGCGGCCGCCCAGAAGCTGGGAGAGGGCGCCGCAGCAGCAGCGCAGCAGCTCGCGGCAGCCGGCTCCGTTGCAGCGGAGCAGATCGCTCAAGGGTCAGCAGCTGCCGCCTCTGCTGCGGCTGACACGGGCTCTGCTGCAGCGCAGCAGCTCGGCAGCGCCGGCCAGGCGGCAGCCGGCACACTGTCGGTGGGGCTTCAGGCGGCAGGGGGTGGGGTGGTGCAGGGCGGCGGTGTGGCTGCGCGCGCTGTCGGCAGTGGCGGCAAGTGGGTGGCCGTGCAAGGGGTGCGTGCGGTGCAGCTGGGCGGCCGGGCGGTCGGCAGTCTGGTGCTGCAGATGGCCGGGGGCGCTGCGGTGCTGTCCAAGATCTTTGGCAGGATGTTTGAAGGTGGGTGCGGTTGGTTGCCGTCGTGACAGACGCGCGCATGTTTCTGGCTGGAAGTGCTGCGGTGCTGACACATGGCTGCGGCGCAACACTCCAAAGGTTGGCGCTGGTCATGAACTGTGTGGTTGCGAGCAGCGGCAACTGCTGTCATGTTGCTGGGTGGGGTGTTGTTTGTTGCGTGCCTGCTGTGCCTGCTGTGCCTGTTGGTTTGAATTTTGTGCAGCTGCTGATGCTTCTGCTGTGAAGGGTGCTGGGCATGATTTGACTGCCGCACGGCCCACCAGCAGGCCTGCCCCACCCTCAGCAACCATGCTGCCTTTTATTTCTGTAGCATGGAATAGCACATGTTGAGGCGCACTCACCACCTGCGGCGGTCGTACATCAGTATGGCATCATACTCAATATAGCCCGTTGACGGCCTCCCCCCTGCTGCATGTTGAGGCGCACTCACCACCTGCGGCGTTATCGTACATCAGTATGGCATCACACCCAATATGCGCCGCTGACAGCCTCCGTCCTGCTTGCTGCCGTCGCGGCGCACTCCCCGCAGGCCTCTTCACGCTGCTGCAGCTGTCGGTGCTGCTGGCGTTGCGAGCAACGCGCCGCGCCGCCACAGCGGCAGTCGGCCTGCTGGCGGCAGGGTTCAGCAGGGCGGCACCCACCCTGGCCAGCTCAGCCAGCCCAGCAGCAGCGCCAGACGCCGCTGCATCCAACGCCGCAAGCTTCGCGGGTGATAGTGCGGCTGAGCCAGACGCAGCAGGCGCTGCGGGGCCAGCAGCGGGCTGGCGGTCTGCTGCCAGCGGTGCGCCTGCCAGCAGCCAGCGTGGGGAGTGGAGCGGCGGGGGTGGGAAGCCGGTCAGTGTGGGGTTCAGTGGCAGGCACATGGCGGCAGGGTTCAGCGCAGCTGGTTCCGATGCAGGCGGCCTCGCAAGTGGGCCATCCGCTCAGGCAGAACCGGCCGGTGGCGATGCAGCTGGTGGCGCTGCTGGGGCAAGGGGCAGCAGGTCGCCAGCTGATGGGGCAGATCACCAGCATGCTGCTGCAGCCAGCAGTCAGCCAGGTGTTGCCGGCAGTGCTGGCAAGCCGCTTGGGGTAGGCCCCAGCGGCATGGCCCTTGAGGCAGGGTTCAATGCGCTGCCAGCACCCCAGCTGCCGTCTGCTGCTGCACCAGGATCAACAGGTGCAGCTGCAGCAGCTGCAGAGCAGCAGCCTGCCGGCCACGCTGCCAGTTTCACCTCTGGCCCAGGTGCTGGTCTCACCAGGCAGCCGCCGCAGCAGCAGCGGCAGGGTGACACTGCTGGCAGCTTGGGGCCTGCAGGCGTGCCAGCAGAGAAGGCAGCAGCAGCCGGCAATCACGCGGTCAAGGAGCAGTCGGTGCCACGTATCAGCAGCAGCAGCAGCAGCAGCAGCAGCAGCCAGCATGCTGAGGCGACAAGTGCTGCAGGTGGCTTGCCGGCAGGAGGGTCTGCAGATGCCCAGCAGCAGGTCAGCGGTGACCAGCAGCAGCAGCGGGGGTTGTTTGGCAGGGTAAGGGCTGCAGTGATGAGGGATGTGGGCCAGATGTTGGCACACCCTAGCAGCAGCAGCAGCAGCAGTGCTGGTTTGGTCAGCTGGGAGGCTCCTGACGCGTACCTGACCAGCTTTGACAGCATGGACAGCAGCAGCAGCAAGCCCGAGCCAGGGTTTGAGGGTGGTCGCGGCGCTGCCAGTGGAGCAGCAGGGACTGCCACCATCAGCAGCAGCGCAGCTTCACCTGAGGGCCTCAGTGCTGCTGCTGGCAGCGCTGCAGTGCCTCCAACGCGTGAGGCGCTGGCGCTGCTGGCGGAGCTGCATGAGCTGCTGCACGGCCGCATGCAGCTCAAGGTGCTGCTGCTCAGCCAGCAGCAGCAGCTGGCGCAGCTGCAGCAGCAGCAGGAGTCGGCGGGAGCGCCACCAGCAGCAGCAGACCAGGACTTGGCATCCGCAGCAGGACACTCCAGCAAGACACCCCAGCAGCAGCAGCAGCAGCAGCAAGTGGCAGGTGGCAGCGATGGTGCTGACGATTCTGCTGCGCGCATGTCCCAGCTTGAGCTGGAGTATGCTGCTGCGCTGAAGGAGCTGCAGGACCTGGAGGTGGCCGTGGCGACGGCCCAGGCAGAGCTGGACAGCCTGACTGCAGCGACGGCAGTGCCGCAGCTGGCAGGGGCCGGGCCCAACGGCGCACCAGGGGCAGGCAGCGGCGCTGCTGCTGCTGCTGGTGGCGGCGGCGGCAGCGGCGGCGGCAGCGGCCCCAACGGTAGTGCAGCGGGACGCGGTCAGCCATCAGGCAGCGCCAAACTTGGTGCTGGCGCTGGCGCTGGTGCTGTGTCTGTGGGCGGGCTGGGTGAGGGCGCGTTGAGCCTCGGCGGCCGCGACTCTCCGCTGAGCCGGCAGGAGCAGCAGCGGCTGCTGCAGGCCCTGTACGCCAGCCGCAGCAGCGGCGGCGGCGGCGGCAGGGGGGTGGGGGCGGCGGCAGGGGGCGGCGGCCTACTGCTACGGGCGGCGGCGACGGCGACGACGGCAGCGGCAAGTGGCGCATCACTTGGCCGTGGCAGCTGCCGGTCGGGGACCTCATGCAGGCCCTGGCGCGGGCCTGGTTGGGGGTCGTGGTGGTCAGCGGCGTGGCGTGGTACGGCTACCAGTTCCTGTACAGGGTGCCGCTGGCCGAGGTGAAGGGCATGGCGGACACGGCCGTGCACGTGGCAGAGGCGGGCGCCGGCATCGCGCACAAGACGGCGCACGCCGCATCCACCGTCGCCCACGGCGTGGCGAGCACGACTGGGGTTGAGACGTCTCTGCCGTCGCCTGAAGAGGTGCTGGGCCTGCAGGCTGCGGGGTCTGGCAGGCGCGGGCTGGGGCTGGGCAAGGGTCTAGGTCTCGGGCTGATCAAGAAGGGCGGCAAGAAGCTGACCGCAGCTGGCAGAGCTGCCGGGAACGGGCTGAAGGAAGCTGCACTGCTGCTGCTGCCGCAGTCTGGCGGCGGCAGTGCAGGTGGAGTGAGTGATGAGGACAGGAAGGCTGCTGCTGCGGCGGCGGCGCGCTTGGGTGCCGGGCTGCTGCTGCTTGCTGCTGCCAGCCATGCAGCAGAGGAGGCCAGCAGCACTGGCAGCCGCCACAAGGGGCGGCGTATGAGGGGGCGCCAGGCTTCAGCAGCAGCAGCAGGGGCAGGCGTGCGGCCGGCGACAGCAGCAGCAGCAAGGGTGCTGCCAATGCGGTCGTTGCAGCTGCTGGTGCTGCCGGGGGCCTCGTCAAGGCGGTCGTGGGCCTGCCGGGTGCCGTGCTGGGATGGCGCAGCAGCAAGAAGCGCAGCCAGCGCTGGTGGGAGCAACACAGCGGCAACGACGCAGACGCAGCTGGTGGGATGAGTGGCAGCAGTGCAGCAGCAGCAGCAGCAGCTGGTAACAGAGCTCCCGCGGGTGAAGCTGGGTACGAGGAGAGTCCAGGGTGGGGCCAAGGCCGTGTAGGGTTGCTGGCCGGCGACGCTGTCTTTGGTGCAGCAGACGCAGGGGCGGGTGGCAGCAGCAACGCGCAGCAGGCAGGGTCGCAGGGCAAGGGGCGGGCTGGGGCTGGTGGCAGGGGCGGGCAGGGCGCAGGGTTTGACGGCTACGACGACGATGACGGCGTGTACCTGCAGCAGTACAAGGTGCTGATGATGCGGCAGCCTAGCTGGAGGTGAAGCTCGTCGCAGGCTGCGTGTGAGCGCAGCGCGTGACATGCGTGAGATGCATCGTCAGCGCAAGCAGCTCGGGGGTGCGAGGCAGCCTGTAGGTTGGCAGGCTGCTGGCTGTGGCGCATGTGTTGGGCTCAGACGTGGTTGATGATTCTCTATGTAGGCTAGTCACCATATTGGAAGGCATGCACATTGGGCAAGTCAAGAGCGGGTGTGGGTTGCTGTGCAGGCATGTATTCATTGATGATTATTTTCGTTATGCTGTGCCAGTGGAGTTTCACTTTCAGGCTAGAGCGCTAGTGCATATTGTCAGGTCACCAGGCACGGTGGCTGCTGTGCGTTCAGTGGCAGCTGGGTGTGTGCAGCGGAGCTTGCAGGCTCTGTGGTTGCATATGCGAGTAGGTGGTGGGCTGTGCCCATACCTCGAAGGCAAGTTGCTGTACAGTGCTGTTTCCTTCCACGTCAGTGATGCAGCCACTGGCTGTGGGCCAGGCTCTTCCCACCTCACAGCACGGGCACACCACCTCGCAGCACGGGTACAATGCCTCATGCACCCTGCCGCAAAGTCTGGCACGCTGTGTGATTGACACTGGGTACAACTGCTTATGCAGCATGTGGGTGTCAGCATGCGGGCTGCGAGAAGCATCATTGCAGATTTGCAAGGGTTGCATCTCTCTAGTGCCAGAACACGATGGTAAGCAGTCTCGACGTATTCTTGCCATGCCAGCCTGCTTCAAGTACACCCGGGCCCGGGGTGAACATGACTGCATCATTTGCATCTACTTATCATAGTATGATCGGGCTGTTACTACTAACAGCACAGTACTGTGCTTGCTGGCTACCACGACACTGCCCCAGTGAGTTGTCGGCCCGCAACAAGAGACGGCCCCATCGCGTCAGTGCATGTGTATGGTGCCGCAAAGGCGGCGCGGCCGGCGGAGCCCTCGACCGAGGTTGGCCAGAGGCCATCAACTGTAACTGCACGAGTAAAGTTGCAGACAATTGTCCAACGGTGGTTGCTGGCCGCCAGCATCAGGCTGATCAGCACACACCAATGAGCCCACCAACATAACTGACAATCATCTTCATTGCTGCCTATACAATGCAAGCACGCATACATTGTCAACCCAGTTTAAGTTACTGTGCATGATGATGCTGTAGCTGGCCGCATACGCTGCACAGACGCGATGCACACGCCAGCATAATACCTGGCCAACCTACGCACCACTGCAGTACGTCCAATGCAATACACAATACAATACAATACAATACAGTAGTACAGGGCTGAGCCTGCCTCAGGCACTAGCCCAGCGAGCCGTCGTCCCGCTCATATGAGGGTTTACCGTATGTGTACCCAGTTTCTTCTTCATTGTTTGGGCAGTCAAAACCTCCCGCGCAGTTCCGGTTGCTTTTTTTAGCCCAGCCGCGTCCAAAGGGTTCCAGTTCCGATGGGCACGGGGCTGACAGCCCCGTCAATGCTGCGGCCCACAGTGCAGGCTTACTTCCTTCCCACAAACAGCCGCCGCTGTCGGCCCGCCTGCGTGCCGGCCTCGATCACGACACGCCGCTGGGCCCACACATCCAGCCCTATCAGCGCGGCAGGCCCCTGGAAGGGGGTGCGCCCGTCACCCAGCAGCTGGCTGAACACCGGCAGGTCGCCAACCGCCGCCATGACGGGAGCCCAGGGTTTGAACTCGCGGGGGGGCGGCTCAAAGGACAGCTGCCCGGTCCTGGGGTCCTTGGAGGCGTCACCTGAGCGCAGCGCAGCCGGCAGTGCATGCAGAGTAAGGCAGCTGGAGCCTGTGTGTGATGGCTGTGACACTCGCTTGGCAGCCACGACGATGTGAAGCGACTGGCGCAGCCCTCACACCCAGCAGGTGAGCCAGCGTGTGCATGGCAGCATGCCCGGCAGACGATGCAGCACCCAGGAAGGGCCGGCCTTGCTTGCTGCCTCTTTGCAACGCCATGCACCGCAGGTCGACAACCAGTCACACTGCAGCAGCACAACCGCAAGCACCTTGAAGGCCTGTCACCGCTGCTGCCCTCACCTGCAAACGTGAAGCTGACGCTGGTGGTGGGGTAGGGCGCCGGCCTGCCGTCCACGCCCAGGCTCATGATGTCAGGGCCCCGCCTGCCCCTCAGGTCGCCGTTTGGCTGCAGCAGCCCCAGCAGCCGCGCAGCAGCCCAGTTCACGGCGGAGAAGGACGCACCGCAGTCCACGATGCCCACAAAGGGCTGCGGGGAGGCTGCGTCCCTGCCGGTGGTGCGCATGCCAAGCACCCCTGCAGGCAGCGGCAGATGCAGCGCAACGTGCCGCGGCTCAGCAGGCTGGTGCTGTGCAGGCCCGTGCAGCGTCTGACGTCCTGACAGCAACGCAGCAGAGCAGGCTCCTGCTGATGTCGCTGTGTTGGGTGCATGATGCAGGGTGTGCATTGAGGCCAGAAAAGACATGCACTGTTGCTCTCATGACAGGCAATGCCTGTGCAGACGGCATGCTCATGTACGGGGCTGCAGCAGGCAGGGCGAGCTGGTGATTGATACGCAGGGAGGGCATGCCTGGCCAGCGCAGGCAGGGCGTGCTGGGCAGGCGCAGTGCAGGGCAGGAGGGCCAGTCCATGTCGATCATCACGTCATGCATCATGTCACTGGTCATGTGTTGCATGGTAAAGTTCATGCCGTTTGCCACGCGGCAGCCGGCCCTGCCCACCCCTGCCTGCTCACCCTCAGCAGCCGCTTCACGTCCGCGATGTGCCGCACCCTCATCGCCCTTGCACGCACCCCCGCCCACCCACCTGTCTCGTTCAGCACCGCTGCCGGCACCTCCACCAGCCCCTGGCTGCTCGCCAGCGATCCGACCGCCCCAGGCTGCCACAGCCGCACCCTGGCCTGGTCAAAGTCCAGGTCCGTGTCAAACAGCTGCAGCACCTCCATGCCCAGCATGCCCTCGACGGGGGGTGCCCGGGGGTCCAGGTGTGCCTGGGGGAAATCCAGCACGACCGCGTTCATGGGCGGCAGCGGCAGCTCAGCCGCGCCCCGCAGCCCGGGGAAGGCGCCGCAGCACAGGCTGGCGCCCCGCAGCTGAACCTGTGCGGGCCGAATGCAGGGCAGGCGGGAGCAGTGCTGCTTAGGGACGCTGAAAAGGCCTCTGAAGCTCCGAAGCAGCAGCCTTTGCAAGGGTTGATGCCTGCTGGTGCTGCGGCCAGGTCGACCCACGCAACAGGATCCTGTCTTCCGGAAGAGGAGGAGACACTGCTTTGCGGTGCTGCAGCGGCCCGCAGGACGATCACCCTACAACACCGCTCGCCACTGTGATGCACTCTTTGGCAACAGCAAGCCGAGCATCATGCAATCGCTGCTGCTCTGTGCCGCTTACGCTGCAGATGACAGGTGGCAGCGCAGGCGCGGCTGGTGCTGCCTCGGCAGCAGGTGTGGCCAGCGCTGCCTCACCAGGTCCCCAGCCGCTGATGCTCCCCCAGCAGCCAGCCCCGCCACCTTGCCCTTGCTGCCCTTGATGCCCAGGTGCCGCCGAAGCTCGGGCGTGATGAGCTCGGCGGTCAGGCCACTATCAAGCATGAAGTCATACGGGCCGTCACCTGTTACATAACATGCCACCAATGTTGATACACATGACTTTGTATCACCGTATGCAGCAAGGTCAGGAGCTCAAGCCATGCTCGTGGCACTGCACTGTGCATGCCTCATTGGATGCTGTTGCATGATTTGAAGATCTGTAGTCTGGGCTACCATGGTAGCTGGCCAGCACAGGCACCTGAGTGCACCAGCATGCTTGGAAACCAAGCACGCGCAGCAGATGCTTAGGCACCAGCACATTGCAGTGTTTTCACTGGTCTGAAGTGCAGACTGTGAACTCAGCTCGCGCTGCATGCTGCTTGGGTATGTTGCGCAGACACTTGCCGTTTATTGTCAGCTGCACCAGCACATAGTCCCGCCCAACGCCACCCCTGGGCAGCTTGATCCTGGCAGAAGCAGCAGCAGCAGCAGCAGCAGCAGCAGCAGCAGCAGTAGCATACACAAAGTTGAGTTCGCATGCTGGCACAGCATGGGGCAGAGCACTGGTTGCAGTCTACAGCAGGCCAATGTGACATGACCTCGCCCCCTCCACACTGGTTCAGTTGTCCAATTTTGCTGCGTACACTTGCTGAACCAACACCACGCGTTCGTCGCTGATGCAGCACTGCGGTGTCGTACTCTATGGCCACTGCGCACATGTACCAATGCACGCTCTTCCAAGGCAGCGGGCAAGGATATTAGACTGGCCTGCTGCTGCTGCCCACTGTTCACATGGGCTAGTGGAGCAACACCAGGTCGTTGAAAACATGCAAAAGCAGTCTCACAGCTTGTGGTCGTGGCTTACCTGCGCATGGGAACGTCAGCAAGTGGTACCACCCCTGCTGGTGCATAAGTCCCTGTCCTAGCTTCTGCAGGCAGCCGAGCTCCTGACAGTGACACAACCGGGGCCAGCGACAAGATCGCTGCTCTTCTTGACAGATGCAGCCCAGCTTGCTTGCTGCTTTCGCCCAGCTGGGCTCGGCATTGCACGGCACGAAGTTGCATGGTGGGTGCGTGTCTAGTTTACTCAATAGTTTTGTTTTAAGCTATTAAAAGTGACCCTGGGAATTGTGTGTCGCTTTCTTCATGCTGGGATAGCCATGATGACTCGACTCGTTGGTACTGCACATGCTGACTAATCTCTGGACCTGGTCTTGTCTTGTTCAACCGCCCACCCACAGCGCAACCTCCGCTAACGGATCAGCAGCCAAACAAGAAAGGCTAAAATCTACTTTTTCTCGTAGACAATCAACTGCGCACTGTGCCAACTCTCGAACGCACAACTGCTCAGGACACAGTATGTGTGTCCATGTCATTATGGCGGTAGGTGCACAAACAATGACGCATTCGCTGCATTGCACTTTGCAAAGTGTGTCTCCTGCAAATATTAACAAACAATGATGGTCAGGTCAGTTAGCCCCCCCCCCCCCCCCCCAGGTAGAATGTGTGCGTGCGGTTGCAGCGCGATAACTGTCGCCATGATGCTGTCGCTGTGTTACAGGTCAGCTGAGCAGCAGTGTACTGCAGCTTGATGTGTCGATTAGTCTGTAGAGTGCAAGGCGTCGAGTTGCTAGTAACAATTGCTAGCATTGCCGAAAGAGTCTGCCTCAACGGGTGGTTGACGTGACACATGAGATCGGCGTCAGATACAATCGCGCTAGCTGAGCTGAATACGAGGCCAAATCTGGCGACATGGTGGCATGTAAAGGCAAGTCAAAGTTCTGCACTGCATATGCCACACTGGCTGTCTACTGGCAGCAGAGCACTGAGGATGCAAGTCATGTCTAGCAATGCTGCTGTGTTTGTCTGCCACGGTGAAGTACTCATGCCGCAGCGATTGCTATGATTGAGAGTGAGGCGGAAGACACATGCCATGCCTTCCTGGTTGGATGCTGGCCTGTTGCAACAATGCCTGGTTACAAGTGATCCACTGCCAGCTGAATGCCAATCACCATCACATCATGATGTGATGTGATTGGCATTCAGCTGGCAATGGATCACTTGTAACCAGGCATTGTTGCCACAGGCCAGCATCCAACCACATCATGATGTGATGGTGATTGGCATTCAGCTGGCAATGGATCACTTGTAACCAGGCATTGTTGCAACAGGCCAGCATCCAACCAGGATGGCATGGCATGTGTCTGGTGATCACCACCCACAAGATGCTGCACTCATTCGTGAACCAGCAGTGAAGCAGCTGACAGAAAGGCTGAGTGCAATGCAGCAGCAAAAGTTCAGTGCTGTGGCAATTTAACACAAGCTTCAAGTGCAATGCCAGTGATGCAGAGGTGCTTGAAAACAGAGACATGCAATGCAGGAAACAGCATAGCACCACAAAGCATGAAAGTCGCTGCAGCTACCGTGCAGACAATGTAGTGACACTGCAAACAACAATACACCAAACTGACCTTGAGTAGCAGGGCCTGCTTTCAAGTCCTCGTCGGCCGTTGCCGCTGCTGCAGCTCCCATGGCAAGCTCTGCGGGTGTATAGAACTGCTGCAGCAGCCGGTTGGTTGTCAGCTGCTGCTTCAACACCTGCTTTAGAGTTCAGCCTGCTGCTGCCTTGTCAGTGTCGCTCATGCCGCTGTGCCACAAGACGTGGGGTGGACAGCAGAGGCATGTGAGGACTGACAGTGGTGTTGGCATGCACGCAGCCATTGGCGCGGTGTGCCACGCGCAAGCCTCACTTCAACACTGACAGCTGCATGGCAAGGCCTGGCGGCAGTGCTAGCAGCTGCTGCAGCTAGCGTGCTGCTCTGCTGAGATTACGTAGTTGGATATTATACTTAGTTCCGGCAGACCCGTTCGCGTTTGATTTCAGGTGACAGTTGCTGTCACAATCGTGTCAAATCGTATTCAAATCTTGTCACTGTCGATTGGTCTTCGGTCGAGTTCAGCTTACGCTGGGGGGGGGGGGGTAATGATTCCCGATCACAGCATCAGAAGTCAGATTTCATGCAGTCTTCAGGAGAGCACACATTGCTGAGGTGCAGCAGTGCAGTGTGCATGCATGCAACCTTGCTCCCTAACGCCAGCTTGCTGGCAGCTTGTGTTGCTCTAGTCTGTATTTGATGTGTGCTGCAGATACAAATCAAGTTTCGGTCTGCAGACATTTTCAAAACAGACCTAACATGCATGGGTTCAGCGCGGGTGACATCCTGGACCGGAGTACAAGGCCAGCAGCAAGCATGGGGTGTGGGTGGCGCCGGCCGACCTCACACTGTGCTTGTCCTATCATCATCATCATCATCATCATCATCATCATCATCATCATCATCATCATCATCATCATCATCATCATCATCATCATCATCATCATCATCATCATCATCATCATCATCATCATCATCATCATCATCATCATCATCATCATCATCATCATCATCATCATCATCATCATCATCATCATC
Organism: Scenedesmus sp. NREL 46B-D3; assembly: GCA_014080715.1. NCBI lineage: Eukaryota > Viridiplantae > Chlorophyta > Chlorophyceae > Sphaeropleales > Scenedesmaceae > Scenedesmus > Scenedesmus sp. NREL 46B-D3. Next base: position 34,653 of record JACERP010000343.1, read on the forward strand.
ATATTACCCATGCAAGCCATAGCATCAGCGCCATCGGCCCCGCGCCCCACCGCGGCGGAAAGAGGAGGGAGCACTGCTCCAGGATGTTTGCATGCAAGTGCTTGTCCTCTGAACTTCTGCTTGCCTCAGTTTTTTTTTAAGATGTTCAAGGGCGTGCGTGCGTAGCCTTTACCTTTGCTTCCTGGACGTGGAAGGGCTGGCGCCCCAGAAGCGGCTCCATTGGCCTCAACTTGCTTCATGTTCATCAGTACAACCACTGGCAATGGCGCAGTACAGTGGGTGGATCCAGCTTTGCTTACATGAGCCGCCTCGCATGCAGGGTTAGGGTGACGCTGCTTGCTTGCTTGCCTTTTGCAGCTGCGTTAGAGTGCTGCTTTCTTCACATTGCTCGTGGCATCGTGGCACAGGCACAACAGGTAAGGGTTTTAGGATGCCACCGAAAGTATTCAGACTGCACTCGTGTGTTGCGGCTTCATGGCATCTTGGAACGTCAGGAGCGTGGACTGGCGCTTTGCACCTATGTTACCAAATACCAAATACCAAACACCAAAGTAGGGCCACAGGCCCACCCACTAAGGAGCCAAATAAGGCTCATGGGGTCCCACAACAGCCAAGGAGTACCAATCCAACCAACTAATCCGAGGCCTCAACAAGTTCTGAGGATTCTGTCTCTGAGGCACTAGTGTCACTTGTTACACTAACACAGTGCCTATATAGGGGTATGTGTAGGGTACTGGTAAAAAACCCACAAACCTAGGGCCCACAAACCCTAGGCCTGCTTTGATTCCCTGCTGGGTTGCAGTGCTGCAGCAGCTGCTGCATGTTACAGTGCCGCTTTGCGGCAAACATGAAGGTGACAACTGACAGTAGCACATGAGCCCAACAGCGAAGCAGAGGCATGCAAGTAATCTCTATCACCATAAGCTTGAAACCCGTCCTATTAACATATTTTACATAATATTTGATACGTCAACCCCATTTTAAGGAAACGTAAGCAAAGCTCAGTGCAGCAGCATGCACGCCATGTGTTGGCTTGTGCTGTCATGAGGAATCATCATCATCATACTACTACCCATTCAAGCCATATGTCATGAGGTATGTGTCAATGACTGCCAGTGCGCAGCATCATAGCGGGCGACCCTGCTCGGGGAGAAACCAAAACCCCAGCAACTTGAACATTCCCGTCCGTTTTGCTAGACCATGTGAGGGCTTGTCAGGCTTGCATGAAAGCACACGTTGCAGAACACAAGCAACAGATGCAGCACTCATATGGCCAGATGGCCCACCCGCCACAATGACTCACGCTGGCAATTAAAGTGCAACAATCAAATTAGGTTTGGCTAGGCAAGTAACATTTTTATGTTCAGTATCCGGTGGGTCTGGCTAACGCCTACTGGTGTGTTGGCCCAGGCAGTTTATAATCAAAAGCTGGGCCACAGGGAGCATTATCAGCACCAACATGCAGCAGCATCCCTCACACCTCAACGCGCCACATCATCATGAAAAAGCTCTGTGTGCATGCTCAAGCAGCTGCTGCTAAGGCTGAGCAGCACTGGCCGAGCACCAAACAAATACACGTCACGGGAGACACTGCACCACCACCATCGTGGACTGCCGCAGCACCGCAGTGCTGCCAGAGCAGGAGCACAGTGTACAACAGCGACAGCTGCAGGGCGCGTGGCGCTAAGCAGCTAGGATGCTGTGCGTTTATATTGCATCCAGTGCTGTGCCAGCATGCAGACAGCACACTCGTCATCAACACGCCCTGCGACAACATTCACTAGCTGCAACCCGGGTGGCTGGTTCACCGCCCCTATGTACCCCTCCTTGCCGGCCCACCAGCAGGCCTGCCGCGACCCCCCACGCCCTTGCCGCGCAGGCTCACCCCGCCACGCGGTGGGGCGGCTGGCATAGTCAAGGGCCACCATGCTGAGCAGCTGCAGTTCTTTCACTGGTGCAGCCCAAGTGCACGGCCACCTGCCCACTGCAAGCGAGGCACCAGCCCAAACCATCCCAATGCCTCTGCCGGCACAGCAGGAGCACGCAGAGTGCAAACGTACAATGCTGCGACCGCAGGTGTTGAGTCTACCTGCACGTGCCCAGCATGCCCTGCCAGCCTAGTCCTGCCATCATGGATGGCTTCACAGACCGCCACGGCGCCGGGCAGCTCATCAAGATGGGGATAACAACACCGCTGCCAACTGCTGCACAGCTACAGTAGATTACTGCGGCAGCTACAGTACACCACTGCGGCCTGCGGCTGCGTCGGCGCCTCCCTAGCAGTGGTACACGATGACGCCCGCTGACCTGTCCAGCTCAAAGCCGGAGCTGCTGAAGAGGCTGCTGCCGTAGAAGCCGCTGGTGTCTGTGATGTTGACCTCGCGGGCCTTGTCCTCCAGGCACCTGGCAGCAGCAGCAGCAGCAGCAGCAGCAGGCAGATGCACGGCGCAGGCAGCAGAAAGCAAGAGATCAGCGGGGGCCTTGAAAGGCAGAGAGGCTTTGACATAGCTACTCGAGCAGCAGGCGCACATGGCTTGATGCCTGTGGCGTTGCCGAAAACGGCGCGACATGGTGGTAGGCCTGCGGATTGTCGAGCGCCCCAGCTGACCACCGAACCACCACCATGGCAGACGCTGCTGACTCTGTGTCAGGCGCATGTTGATACGCCCCATCCCTTGACCAGCGCCTCCACCTGACACCGACGCAACAGCCATACGTCGACAACCGCTTAAGGTCCGCTGTGAGTACGCAGTTCGTCCGCAAGAAGCTCCAGGCACCGCCCACACCGGCCTCGCAAGGCCCCCTGCCGCCCCACCTGCATGGCACCGTGATGTCGTCCTCCATGTTGCCCAGCAGCCGCATGTTGTTGCGCTCCTCGCGCACCAGCTCACGCAGCAGGTGCAGCAGCAGCGCGTGGAAGTCCGCGCCGGTCACGATGAACTGGCGCAGCTGGCGCTGCAGCTCCCGCTGCTGGCTGTACTTCTGCAGGGGCGAGGCGGCGCGTGAAGGCGGTGCAGAGGTGTGAGTTCACAGCGAATGCGACTGACGAGCGACAGGGCAGCGCTGCTACAGGCATGCTGCATGCCAGGTGAATGCAGGCAGCAGCACGACACGATCCTGCAGCAGACCCGCGTTGCAGCTGCCCCCGCAGCATGGCTGCGGCTGGCTCAAGGAGTCGGTGTCGTGCCAAATTGAAAGGCGGCGACTGGACAGCCTTGCACGGCGCGGCGCTGGTCGCATGCCCGGGCAGCTCAAGCAACAGCACACACTGCCCGGCATCCACGGGGTGCAGCACTCAGGCAGCTGCCGAGCACCGTCCACCCACCTGGGTGCTGATGAAGGACTCGACCATGACCCTGATGGCCAGGTTGACGTCCTCCTGCGTCACGCGGTCGCGCAGGTGCATCCGCGCGTGCGCCTCGCTCATGCGGATCATGCTCTCCAGGTGGCGCACGGCGATGGGCAGGCCGCCGCTGCGGTACGACTCCTTGCGCAGGCGCGAGTACACCTGCTGCAGGCTGCCGAACTCGCTCTGCGTGTCACAAAGCGTCGGGGCACATGAGGCGAATGCGGCGGTGAGGCAGCGGAGAGCAGGGCCTCATGGGCTCTGGGCAAGCAGGGGGCTGGAGCTAATGCCGGACAGGCCTTGCTGCAGACGGCGTGCATAGCAGAGAGGGCTCTACATAGCAGGCAACACACAGTGCGGAACAGAAGCAAGACTGCGTCATGGATCACATCAAGCAAAGCATTGCTGCCGCCTGTTCCTCCCACAAACACAGTCTCACATGCACCTCAACATGCCCTTCAAAGAGCTGCAGCTTGGGGCGCCCACCTGGCTCATTGCGGGCCTGTATTGCTGCTTCGCAAACGTGATGTACTTGCGCAGCATGTCCTGCGAGATGGTGCCGTCCGACTGCTGCTGCTGCTGGCCTGGCTGCTGCTGGTCCTCCTCGTCTGCCTCTGGGTGGCTGCGTGCATGGCTGCCGACCACAAACTCAGCCAGGCGCTGGTCCTGCACTGGGTCGACGATGTCGCGCACCACACACAGCACATCAAACCTGCAGGGCCATGGAAGGCAGGCGCGGCAAGGAGTTGACGGCGGGCGCAGGGAACAGCAGCACGAGGCGTGCGCGTGCCTGTGTGTGCTGTGTGGCCGACCACAAGTGACGCAACCACCAACCGCACGACCCCAACCAAGCAACGCCAGCCGCAGGTGAGATGAAGACTGCATCGGCACCCACAGGCCACAAAGCGCATGGTGATGCCAGGCTGCTGTACGAGCATATGCACTGAGCCCGCCCCGCGCGGGCCAGCTCCACACGCTGCCCAGCGCTGCACAGCCCCGCACTGCGAGGCGCGGGCGCGTGCCCACCTGGACAGGATGGGGTCGCTGAGGTTGATGTTCTCCGCAAACGTCCTGCCGGGGTCGTAGCGCCCCTCCAGCGGGTTGGCCGCCGCGATGACGCTGCAGCGCGCCTGCAGCTGCGTCACGATGCCCGCCTTGCTGATGGAGATGGACTGCTGCTCCATGGCCTCGTGGATGGACACGCGGTCCTGCAGGCGGCGGCACACGGTTGGGCGCAGCACGGTCAAACACTGTCGGGCTGGCAAACTCCAGGTGCTGCTGCATGGCCTTGTGCACGGATCCGTGGTCCCTGTGGGTTGGCAGCAGTAGCAACGCCTGCAGCAGTGACACGTGAATTCTTGCGTTGTGATTGTAATGAGCTGCCGCTCTGCCCCGTTGACGTGGTAGCCACACAGTGCTGCTGTGCACACTCTCGTGCTGCAGCAGCCACACCTGGTCCACCGTACCGCAAATGTGCCAATGAGGCACAACTCAACGGGTGCAGATTGCAAAGGTCGCTCATGTGTGCGTGCATGTGTGGGGGCATGGTTGTGGGTGGGTGCGCGTGCGTGCGTGTGGGTGTCAGTGCGCATGTGCATGCGCGCGTGTGTGTTTGCCCACACACGCTCATGTGCGCATGCATGCGCGTCTGCGCGTGCGCTAGCCGTGTGTGCATGGACATGTGGCGTCTGTGACGCTGCTCATGTGCATGCGCGCCTATGTGTATCTGTGTTCGTGTCCATGCCAGTGCATGCATGCGTTGCTGCTGGTGCTTGCTGCTGGTGTGCGCATGGTGCGTGTGCGCACAGGCCTGAGCGTGCACCGAGGTGCAGCTGTGCATGCACGCCCGTGTTTCTGTGGCCGTTGCAACAACGTGCTGCGCGCAGACCCGGGGCGCACCTGGTCGTTCATCTTGTCAAACTCGTCGATCAGGCACACGCCCTTGTCGGCCAGCACCAGCGCGCCGCCCTCCAGCGTCCACTCCTTGGTCACCGGGTCCTTGTGCACGCCCGCAGTCAGACCGACAGCCGACGCACCCTTGCCTGCGCGGCCAGGCACAGCAGGCGGCAGCGCGGGAGCACCAACAGCAGCACAGCAGAGTAGAGGTGTGTCAGCGGTGCTGTGCAGGGCGCTGCCTGGTGCCGCACGGCTGCGCAGACGTACGTATCCCCCAGTATTGCTGCACTGCAGCACCCATGACACCTGCATGGCGATGAACAGCAGGCGCTCCTTGCAGTGTGGCAGGCAGCAGCCCCAGCAGCACAACCTGTGCTGCTCGCACCTGTGGTGTACACGGCGCGTGTGGCCGTCTTCTCCACATACTTGAGGAACTGGCTCTTGGCTGTGCCTGGGTCCCCCAGCAGCAGCACGTTGATGTCGCCCCTCAGCCGGTGGCTGTCCGTGGGCTGCTTCTCCACGCCCCCAAACAGCGCCAGCGCCAGCGCCATCTTGATGTTCTCGTGGCCGTAGATGCTGGGTGCGATGCTGCGCATGACGCGGCTGCCTGTGAGCAGTCAAGTTCAAAGCCAGGCAGCCAGCAGCGCCACTGAGAAGGAGGATATGTGCGTGGAAGCGAGTGCGAAGGGGTTAGCAAACGAAACTGGCAGCGATGCGTGTTGTCCGGGTAGCGGCAGCCTGTGCTGGGTGCTGGCTTGACAGCATGCCGCAGGTCACCCATTGCAAGGATACATGGGCTGATGCGGATGAGCGTACACGCATGGATGCACAAGCCGGGTAGTGACCGCCGCACTCACTTATGGCTGGGTCGTTGGCCATCTTCATGATCTCCTGCCTGTCCTCGTCTGTGAGCTTGTACACGTTCCACGCGTCAGTGGCCTTGCTAACAAAATTGGCCTCGATGTGCGTCGAGAACACGGGGAAGCCGTTGCGCGCATTCAGGAGCGTGTCATAGCCTGAGCAGTAGATGCCTGCAGCAGCAGCAGCAGCAGCAGCAGCATTTTGGGGAAACTGTTGGGTGGGTGCATGGGCAACCTGGTGCAGCAGCCTGCAAGATGCATGGTTCTGCTGCTGCAAAAGCATGCTTTTCAAACACTGACCGCCAGTCCCAGAGGCATCAAGGGCAACCAAGGCAACCAACCGACGTATGCCACAGCAGCCCACTTGCACAGCGAGTATCCTGGCATGAGCCACTCCCGGCCGCACGCATGACCACAACCGCTTTTGCCTGTGTGCGGTTCGTGCAGTCTGCTAGCAGATTGAGCGACGTTCCTGTGGCGCAGCAGCTCCCGCCAGTGGCCTGAAGGGTCACATTTTCAGAAACCTAGCCACAGCCACCTCTGTTACTTGTGCAAGGCATGACCATGAAACCCTGCGCTGCGTAGCAGCGTACTGCTTGCGTGCTCCACACACGCGTGGTGTGGCCTGTGCCGCAGCTGCTGCAGCCGCCCACCTGTGACCTCAATCTCCTCCCCGGGCCGGGCGCAGTCGATGAGGTCTGCCAGCAGGATCACCTCCTTGTGGCGCGGCAGGCGCCCGGCCGGCACGCTGCCGGGCGTCTCCTGCAGCGTCAGCTTCTGGTAGTTCTGGTACACCGTCTCGCTCGCGTTGACCTGGGGGGAGCAACGGCAGTGCAGTCATCCCAGCAGCAGCAGCAGCGACAGAAGGAGAGTCGACCACGGTGCAAGTTCCAATAGGGTGGCGGCACCAGCAGCGGCAGAGAAACCGCAACATTCCGGTTCCTGCTGCCGAAAGGAGCCAGCAGCAAACACCTTGCCGAGCTGTCAAAACCCTGCTGCTGCTGCTGCTGCTGGTTGCTGCTGCTGGTTGCTGCGGCTGGCACTAGCGCTGCGTCGCCGCTCACGTTGAAGGGGCCCTTGGCCTGGCAGGCGACGCACATCTTGGGCTTGATGCTGTCCGTGTCGTCACCCTGGTTCACAAACGGCCCCATCACGGCGCCGCAGCGCCCGCAGTCCCAGCGCACCACCGACAGCTGCGGGAACACGCCGCTGCGGCGCGTCACCACGCCGCGCACCTTGATGAGGTTGCCCAGGTGCCACGTCCTGCGCGGGTGACACCATTGTGATGAGGGGGTTGGGGTGGCTTGCCGGCACAGGCACGCATTTCAGGATCAGCCAGTGCATCTCAACCACATCGAGCTGCACTTACGAATTTGAAATTATGTATGTTTGTAGAGTGACCCTCTGCTCATTCGTGCCGCGTTGAAATGGGCGTGTGCAGCGGTTTGACTTTCGCCACTGGTGCTGTCGCGCCACCACGTGCACGCCGCTGCTGCTGTCACGGCGCACCAGCGGTGTGGCGCTGAAGGCAGCACGGCGCACCTGAGGTCCCTGATGGAGTCGTCCACGGGCAGGCCCGTCACGCGCACGTGCACGCTGCGGTGGATGGACTCGAACTGCGGGTAGCTGGCCAGCACCTGCTCGGCGGCGGCCTGGTCAAACAGCCGCAGCACCTTGCGCGGCGCGTCCGCGCAGGCCGCCGCCACGGGGCGCATAGCCTCCATGGTGTGCATGTGGCGCCAGTCCACCTCCAGGCTCTGCTTGTTGGCTGCGGGGGTGCAGCAGCGGCGGCAGCGGCGGCAGCAGCAGCAGCGAGAGGCACAGCAGAGGCATCAGCGCGCCGCAAGGCCAGCTGGTTGTTTGGTTGGTTGCTGCTGCTGCCGCTGCCTATGCAGAAAGGCTGAGTTGCGATGTGGTGGTGCGAGCTGCCTCTCCAGTTGTCACACCATCTGCAAAACGCAAGCTTGGATCACGCAAGCACTCACGCTCCTGTGACCGCAGAACAGCACATGCCCTGCTGCTGCTGCTGCTGCTGCAACATCAAATCATGCGTCGGCAACAAGCGCGGCGCCCTCACTGCGGCAGGGCGCTCACCCAGCACCATGTTCTCCATCACGCGCATGTACAGTGCCTCCCCGTTGTCGTCCTTGAAGGTGCGCAGGAACTTGCGGAACTGGCGGCGGACCTCGTTCGCCACGGGCTCGTTGTCCAGCCACTCGTTCACCTTGCCCTTCTGGTTCTCCAGGTCCAGCGCGGGGTGCATGCCCTGCAGCGGCGCCAGCAGGGGTTGGTACGCGTGTGCACTCATACTACATACGGCTAGCTGCTGCTGCGGTTGCTCCGCATCAACACCTGGACACAAGGACCAAACCCCATGTGGCTGATGTGACTGGCGTGTGGCTCACGAAGCTGATGTGTGCGTACACGCACGCCGCCAGCTTGCGCTGTGTGTTCACCTGTGTCGCCTCGTCGTCCTCGTCCATGGTGGACTCCTCGGCCATGCGGCGGCGCCTTGCAGCAGCAAAGTCGTCGTCGATGCCTGCAGGGCGTGCAGGAAGGATAGTTTCAAGCAGCAAAACACACGTCACCACATGCAACAACGACAGCACAAGGCGGGTGCCGCAGCAGCGCGAGCAGGCGCTGGCGCGATTTCCACCAGCAGCACCTTCATACAGGGATGGAGAGCTGGCAGGTTGCTTACCAGCAACACTTTTACTATCAGGTTGGTGACAGGTTGAGGTTCATGGCGCAAGTGCTGCATTCACCTAGTGTGGCGCGTGCCAGCCAAGTGGCACACGTCCTACGTACAACTCCCCGCTGATGACTAATTGAAAACACTATCACAGCATGGCTGGCATGCTGGCTGTGCAGGTGCCCAGCTGCACCTGCTGTGCCTGCAGGACACCCTCCAGCTGATGCCGCAACGCCGCTGCTCTCCACTCACGCATGCCTTTGGTGTCACAAATCAGACTTCAACGCCAAGCTGACTGCCTGCCACAAAACCACGCACAGATGCACACACACACGCGGATCAACAGAGCCGCATGCGCAAGCGCTCACCTTCCAGTGCGCCCGGCATGCGCTTGCGTCCCCTCCTGCCGCCTGCTGCATCGTCGCGTGCCTCCAGCTCCTCGTCAGCCATGCGTGCTGCAGCCAGCGCCTCCTCATAGCCCCCCTCAGTGACCTCGTTGTCAAGGCCTGCTGACTCATAGCTGTCCATGCCACTCTTGGCCTGGTAGTCGCTGCACACACGTAAGAAGAGAACATCAGCAACGGCAGCAAGTGTGGTGAGATATGAGCGTCTAGTGTGGCATGGGTATCCTCTGAGTCATGCAGAACTGTGCTAGCGTGCTGAAGCATGGCCGCAAAACTACAGCGCTGAGACAGGTGTTCATATGGTACAAGCTGCTGCTGCTGCTGCTGCTGCTGCTGCTGTGGTCACCAGCGTTGCGACGCTCCGGCTACTGCAAGCCGTGCTGCGCAGGACACCTGCAGTGTCAAGGCAGCGCGACAAATGGCAGCAACCACATGTTGCCGGCTGCAGCATGACCGGTGCATTTGCTGCTGCTGTTGCTGCACGCACCGCATGAAATTGTCCCCAAACAACTCCTCGCCCTCTTCGTCATCCTCCTGAGCTGTCACACCCTCCTCGCTGAGACCATCCTGGCTGCCAGCGTATGCGTTGTGCTCAGGGTTATCATCTGGCACAGGCTCAAAGTCGTCAAGCCCGGGCCCTCCGACCTCCTCGTCCTCGAAGCCCCTGCTGCCATCTTGGGATGCCTGCAGCAGCAGTAGCAGCAACAGCACATGCCGCGCAGGGGAACATGACCCAGCTGATCTGGTCATATGATGCATGATACGGGATTATTGTTTGACTACACTGCACAGGACACGCGTAGGACTGTAGAACTCGCATACGCCTCGCACGGAGCTGCAGCACAGGAAAGGTGACTTCTACCAGAGCATACCATGGAGGTTGCCGCTTGTAAGGTTCTTTTGATTGGTGCTACTGGTACTTTTTCCAGCGATCAGTTCAGCGGAACGAAGCAGCCTGAGCACAGCAAAACAGGTTCACCCTGCTTGTAGCGACGTTTGACACAAAGGCTGAACCTACAGAAAAGTACTTACAGTAGGAGTTGCATGAAGCAGTTCGGAACCGGTTACGTCTCGAGCATGCAGCGCGCGATTGGCGCCATGTCACACCAGTTTGAAACTTTGTTAGAACCCTTCTTGTCGCAAATGCAACGACAGGCGACCTCAGACAACCTATATTAACCAGCTGGAATTGTGTTGGTTTGTTATTAAAGTCACTTGGGTATGCTGAAAACGGTATTGAATGCCAGGCACAGGTGGAGCTGGGAATCTCATGTCACATAGTGGACTAGACATGCCCAGTGGCAGCCCTTTTGAAAGGCAGTTTTCTGGGCGATCAGCGCCTGTACTGTGCTATTTGAAACTGACTGCGAAAAAGCACCGCACCCCGACAGCTTGTCATTAAAACGCACGGGCTGCCTGCACACTCAATCACAAAACACAAAACATTTCATTGCATTCTGCGCACCTCTGTTGACACCAGCCAGCCTCTGCACGACTGCCTGCACACTCATTCAACACGTGCTGCACAGGTTGATGGTTGGAAACCAACAGAGAACGAGCCGGCGCTAGAACCAACTCAAGCAGTTGCTGCGCCAGAAGTGCTGCGCAGCACTTGTTGAGCATGCTAGCTAGTGAGCTGGAGTCTGAGCAGCAGAAGAACAAGGGAGGGGCTGCGCAGCATGTGCCGCAAGACAATGCCGCTGTGCGGCGCCAGATCCTGATAAGTGGTGATCTTTACAATCATGGGTTAAAGATGACTCTAACCCTTGGGGAGTGGTATTCAATGACTTGCTTGTCAGCATTGTGACATTTGGGTTTCCTTGCTTTTTGCAGACATCCTGCATTTAGCCTGCACCTGTGCTGACTGCGCATGCGCACGCCTCTGCACTGCGCTTGCTGTCCTGAAGCACGCCTGCACATCTAGTCCCTCTATTCTCGGCATGCCATCACAGCACAGGTGCTGTCAGCGAAGCCTCTGACATTGCAGCGGTGCGGGCAGTGCTGCAGCAGCAAGCACAGAAGGCCGCACTCAGTAGGCTACAGCAGCAGCTGCACATCACACGTCAGCAGCTGCACAAGCAGCGGAACCACACGAAGCAGCTTGTGGCCGAGGGGCTTGAAATGGACGACAACATTGCTGAGCTGCGCCGCATTCTCGGCAGCCAGCAGCGGCAGCTGGTTGGGGCGCACAGTGCCGGCAGCGCCCGCCCGAGGACCCTTGGCCCCACGTTTGGCACCGCCGTGGACCAGGAGGCAGCAGCCGCAGCGACAATGGCAGCAGGAAACTCAGCAGTAGCGCTTGCTGCAGCTGCCTGTGTGATGTCTGCAGACTTTGCCTGGCTGTATGGCGAGGAGTGGGTGCAGGTGGGTGGGACATGTGGCGGTGCAGCTGGTTGAGGCGACAGCCTGTGTTACATGGTGGGCAGGCACAGGCTAGACATGAGTTGGTGTGTGCCTGTGTATGTACTGCCCGCTGCCCTCGCGCCTCCTTGCAAGCTGCTGCTGGCCCTTGTGAGCCGTGCTTGGCTCCTGGCATGGGGCTCGCACTCCTTGAAAGCGTGGAGCCTGGCAGGCATAGCACAATGAAGCACAGCATACATCTGGTGGCCTCACGCTGCTCTTCCTGCATTGCTGTGCTGGTTGGCGCTGCAGCCGCTGCAGGTGGCAAGTGCACCACTGGTGCGCTTGGAGCGTGCGCAGGCCCCTGGCGCGGTGGCGGTGGTGGACACGTGAGTGGGCCGCCAACAGCAGTAGCAGCACAAGTTCTGTGTGTGGCCTGGGAGCTGCAGGCAGCTGGCAGCTGTTCAGGGGCTGTCTGCACTGAACACGCCTGCAGGGCAGGGCGCAAGGGGGCTGCGTATGAGTGCTGCTGTCTCTGCTGTAGTTTTTGCAGCATGTACAGGGGGGTTTATGTTTTGGTTGATGCACTCAGCATTGCTCAGAACACCTGTTTGGCAAGTTGGGCGAGTTGCGTCATCCAAGCCTGAACTGTGCATGTGCTGCTCTGACGGGCAGGGAGGCGGAGGGCTTTGAGCTAGCAGAGGCTGGCACCGCTACCGGAGCACAGCAGCAGTCAGAGCAGCAGCTGCCGCAGCAGGAGCTGCAGCCAGAGCAGCAGGAGGTGCAGCTGGGGGTGGCCATGGTGACGTTCAGCTTCCGCTGCGTCACACAGCCAGGTGAGGACCTAAAGAGTGGTCTCAAGACGAGACGCAGGAATGAGCTACACACATGCACACACAGCACCCGCTCAAGTTGATGGAGAAGACTTGTGTGGCGGATGATGAGGTGACCTCATGTCCTTTGCACAGATCATCCGCCTGCCCAGTACAACTTGCTGCTGCTTGGTGTCTGTGACTGCAGGCGAGCAGCTGTGGCTGGTGGGGGACGGGAGCAGCCTGGGCAGCTGGGACCCAGCAGCAGGAGCCCAGATTCAATGGGATGAGGGCCACATCTGGTCAGTCACCCTGCCATTTGAGCAGGGCGCAAACGTGGCATACAAGGTGAGGCTGGGTGTGTCTGGGTGTCGAGGGAGGAGTGGAGCTGTAGTGGCACCTGTGGTGGCAGTTGTGCTGTGGGTACGTGCTGTGCTGTTGGCCGGCGAGGGCCGGGTGTGGCTGCTCAGCTGCCGTTGGCACCCGTGGTGTGCCTCCCCTGCGTCCAGAGGTCCTGCAAGCTGGCACTCATGGACAAACACTCGCTCGCAATGCAAGGATACATGTTCAACATTGCACCAGTTTGTCTCTGCCTGGCGGCTGTGCTCTGCAGCACCTGTCTGTGCGGGCTGTGCTGCAGCTGGCTGGCAAGGTTGTTGGCTGTTTGACACAGCCACCTCCTTGGTGCAGGGCGCCTTCTTGTGTGTGCTCACATGTGTATGTGCGTGCTGTGCGCGTCCTTGCTGTTGTGCAGGCTGTGCTGCAGCTGCGGGACTGCGAGCCCAAGCACTGGCGTTGGCAGGCGAGCTGCAACTGTGTGCTGGAGGTGCGCAGCGACAGCAGCGACGGCCAGCCGCTGCAGGTCATGCACGACTTCAACTGACGGGTGCAGTTGGTGCGGCATAGTTACAGCAGCCCTGGAGGAAGCACTGCACTGCTTGGTCAATGCCAGGCAGGACTGGTACGTGCAGCGGTGCACATGCCGGCAAGCCAATTGGATCCTTGGCTGGTTGCCGCGCAGTTGGCGTGCAGGCCCACAGTGCCGCAAAACTGCCAGTCTATATTGCGGCACTTGTATTGCAGCATTGTGCATGTGTTGATGCAGTTCTTCTATGTTGTTGCGCATTGAGTTAGCTACAGCAGTTTGAGCTGTGCTGCAAGCCAGCTTCGAGTGCAGGACTTGCCTCCTTGGCCTGTCAGTGAGTGTGTATGGCATGCAGGATCACTGCTGTGGCGCTGCTATGCATTGGGAGGATGGGTGGATTGCAGTTGTTTTGCTGGGTTAGGCTACTGGATATGACATGGAGGGTGCGTACTTTAGCAGCGACAGGCCAACACATGCAGTGAGCATGTGGGATGCCAGGCTGGCAATGTGCCTGGCACTTGCACCAGCATGTGGGTGGGCGTGGGTTTGGATGTGGGTGGGTGCAGCGGGGGGCAGCGTATTTCTGTTTTTCTGCTTCTGCTCGCAGTGCTTGTTGAGTGCAGGGCCTATGCACAAGAGCAATCGTGTGCTGCACACTTAAGAAAGAGCTCTGTGACAAATGGCAGAGCAATGTCATAAGCCTTGTTCACAGCTGCTGTGAATGCTGACTGGTTGACTGTTTAGGGTCTACCATAGCGGGTGTTGGTTGGGGTATACATTTTAGGAGTTGCCAGGGCCTACTCCAGGCCTGCGCGATGCACATGCAAGCAATTGCTTTGCCCGCAGTGCTGTGCCAAGTCGCTGCAGCTTGCTTGAGAAAAAGGGCCCTCCAGCAACCTGCGGTGGCAGCGCTGGCCCTCTGGGCTTGCGGCTGTTGGTGCACAGCGCTAGCGTCACAGCCTTGTAGGAAGTTGAGTCACAAGTACTTCATCATCGTCAAATTCATGTTACCCATATTCACTTTTGTTCACTTGGTAAAGCCATAGCATCAATGATGGTCCTGAGTCACGACTACTGGTTGCTCCACACATGTGTAACCCGCTTAGTATGGGTTGCAGCAAATAAGTACACATCAATGGAAACTGAACCTTTTCTTCTTGAAGTTCTGTTTGGCTTTGGACTTGTCACTTAGCTACACTATCGCTCCCTAGAGTGTTAGACATCGAGTGCTCAGAGCTCAGCTCTGACCTCGTACTGGGTAAGGCCCAACCTGAGGCAGTATGTAGGTGGTTGCAACAGTATGTTTGTGCGCGGGGCAACCAAAGCTAGCAATTGAGGCGGTTCATTACCCATATCTTCAAGACGAGTAAAAGCAGGAGAAAAGCTTTGCAGCTTGAACAAAGCTTTACAAAGCTGGCCAAGCTTTAAAAAAAAAGCTGGCCAACCCACAAAACCACCTCGCAAGACAAGCAGCACGCAGATCGAAACCAGCCAAAAGTGATCTGCGATTTTTAAACGCCGCGTCAACATGCACCGACACTGCCACCTAAGCTGCTGGCGACAGGGCTGGGCCGGGCACGTTGTGTCCTGGAAATGGGCGGGAAGACAGGTAGACATGCCTGCAAGCAGACAACAATCAGCAGCAAAGCAGCGGCATGTGGTGAGGCACTGCTGTTCATGACAAGCTGAAAGTGACAGCTGGGAGCAGCTGATGACAGGACAAGCTAGAAGTGGGAAAGGGAAGGAAACACGACCAGCATAAAAAAAGCATTGATCAGTCATTGTTGCCGTCGTGATTCATGGAGGGGTGCGTTGTTGGCAGCAGAGTGCCTTCACAGTTCGGATGTTAGATGACGGGAACATCAGCCGTTTTCAATATATTGCGCACTTGTCTTTGAGAGCGGGTGCATCCCTGCACTATTGCAGTACATAGCACCATTGCATGCTGGTGGGCAGCTGCTCCACACTCCAACACAGGCTCACCTGCCTTGAATGCACAACACGGCAGACTTGGTCTTCGTTGTTGCTGGCTATGACGATGTTGCAGACACCAGGCAACTGCAGGACAGCATGCAGCAGCAAAGGTCATAGCACTTTGATGTAGGTGCAGCTGCTTATACGACAACATGCTTCGGTTGGTGATGCTTCCATGGCGCAATTGCGCTTGCAAGCTGCTGATTTAGTGGGGTGTGTCTCAACATGCCGCAGATATGCTTGATGCATACTCTGAGAAACTTTGCATGTATCTGGATGGACACAATCTGTAGGATAGTGCGCCCATATTTTGTCTGTCATGCTTTGACAGCGTGCTCATTTGGAGCACACTTTACGCTTGCTGCACACATCCACACCACGAACGGTGGGACACGTGGGCGGACACGCACGCACAGGCTGTTCACACACATGCCTCAGCTTGCTGTGCCGCCAGCAGCAACTGCTGATGGCCTGTGCTTGAGCAGGCTGCTGACGAGGCCCACCTGTTGCACCAGCTGTTGTGGTCCTGGTCGGCCTGGAACATCGCCGGCCCTGCCGAGGAGCAACGCCAGCATCCTCCACCACCTGCCAGGGGGGGGGGTGCTCCTCCTCGGGGCAGGTGACAGAGCAGCAGTGCAAAGACAGGCGTTAACAAGAGTTGGTCTTGAGACCACTGCACACTTGCTGGTGGGGCACCCTCACACACCGTTCACAGCACAACCAACGCATGTAAGGCAGGAGGTAACATCCCACAACAGGCACCCATGTACATGTACTACACTGCAGGGCTCGCTGCAGCACTTAGGTCTTGTAAGTAGCCCACAGGCTACCTCAAGGCCCGGGATACTCAGGCCGCGCAGGACCAATTGGTGCGGGGAGCTACCAACTTAGACTCCTGCACGGGGCCTGAGTAACCCGGGCCTTGAGGTAGCCTGTGCGCTACTTACAAGACCTACGTGCTGCAGCGAGCCCTGCAGTGTAGTACATGTACATGGGTGCCTGTTGTGGGATGTTACCTCCTGCCTTACATGCGTTGGTTGTGCTGTGAACGGTGTGTAAGGGTGCCCCACGGGGCGGCTGCATGACACCCCAAACAAGGGGTTATCCGTCAGCTTGGACGACCAGATGCAACAATAACCCAACGCACATGCACATGCACAGCCCACCTGACTACACAGTCCGTTGCCGGTGAAGTTGGCAGGTAGCAGGTCATGCAGATGAGCCAGCGGCACCCCCCGCACAGCGGACGCATGTCATGTTGGCCTGCAGGCAGCACCAAGAGGCAGCAGCAGCGCACACATGCAGTTGTGCAGTTGCAGAGGCAGGCATCGGTGGTGTGCAACAGTACTATGGGTCGCAAGCATTACTCCAAGGACATGCATGCGCTGATCAGCTGCGCAGCTGCGTCCTGTCACCTGAATGCGTTAAAATGCCTGTTGTTCTGGCACTGCCTGCGTGATGGCACGAACATGCGATGCTTGCAAGCTGCATGAATAACACATCGAGTGTGTTCTTTCTTCGCATGCATAAGGTGTGCTGTCAGGACGTTTTGTCAAGCCCTGTAGATTCCTGCACATACCACTCACCGTGCTGAGGGAGCCCCGTTGCTTGCAGGACACGTTGATGAGGTGCAGAGGCAGCAGCTGTTCTTGCACCTGACCTTGCAACAGCGGGCTGTCGGACAGGCCGCAAGCAGCCATCTCTCGCACCGTTGATGGTCACCACAACTTGGGAGCCTGCAAGCAGCAGCAATGCAGTGGTAGCTGGTTAGATACGGCCATTCGAGACAGGTAAAGTTTAATAGAGGACAGAGGGAAGCAGGACCAGCTCTGTCACAGCATGAATACATTTGGTGTCAACAGCCGCAGTTCAGAGAGGGTTGCATTGCTGACAACAGTTGCCCTCGATTTGCGCCATTGCTGTGACAGCAAACACATCCCTGGACTATGCGTGCTACAGCACCAATGGCTGCTGCTGTGCAGCTGCTCCACTGGCAATAAAAAACTCACCTGTCCTGTTTTTACACATCAGACTTTTTTGTTGCTGCTCAGGCTGGCTGCTGTGACACTGTAGTTGCCGGTGTGCTGACGTCCAACTGAGCACTGATCCATTCGCTGTTGCTCACGTGTTGCTATGCCGTAGGCCCTTGCAATTGGTCTACTAAAGCAGGGCGTGAAGGCCAGCAGCTGCTCCAACTCGGGAGCTCCCTCACGGGTGACAGAAAGTCCAGCTGCAAAAGGGAGTACCTCCCTCCTGCAGCGCACAACGATGAATGCCTGTTATGTTAGAAAACACAGATGAATGATTCTCTGGGGCCAACCGTGCCGCTGCCTGCTGGGAGCGGGGGCACCGCACCACTGCTGGCCTGGAACCAGGCGAGGAAGCGCTGCCACCACTCAGAATCAGCCCGGTTTTGTTTGCGCCAATGCAAAATTTCTTTACTGATGTAGCTGCTGTGGTTAGGAGTCACCCTAAGGATGGCGCACCGCACCACTGCTGGCCTGGAACCAGGCAAGGAAGCGCTGCGGCTACTCAGAATCAGCCCAAATCTGTTTGACTTAATGCAAAATTTCTTTAGGGATGCAGCTGCTGTGGTTTCGGGGCACTCTAAGAATGGCTCACCTCACCACTGCTGGCCTGGATCCAGGCGAGGGAGCGCTGCGACTGCTCAGAATGAGCCCAAATCTGTTTGAGCCAACGCAAAAAAAACTTTAGGGATGTAGGTGCTATGGTTTGGGGGCACTATAAGGCTGCGTGGTCCCGCAGCGGCAGCAGCTTGCCGGCAATACACTCTCTCTATCAACCAAATTGCTACTTCGCAATCATGTAAGTTGAAGGAAGCATTCCGCACTTATGAGGCCCCAGCAAGGACCCTGAACCCGGATCTGCCGGTAGCTGCCCGCGAGGGCCTAGGGCTTAAGCTTTGTCTTTACGGATACACAGGAGCCACTGCAACCCGTCGAGCAGAACCATCAAGAACTCGCATAGCTTTTTAAAGGTTGTGTTTTGCTTTCTGACCAAGTAATGCTTGCAAGCCGGGCCTGGTTGAAGCTCACGATCGGATGAGGTCAGGTAACTACCTTGTAAGGTCAGATGTACATGTTGGAGTCTCCTAGACTATCCCCCGACGTCGCATGTCTTACCGCGTCGTTGTCTCAATACATACGCCATTGGTTGGATGATACAAATTGGGGTAATAGGTAAATGTGGCGAAACATAAGAGCTGACTGACAGTGTGAAAGTTTGTTGCTGCAAGCAGCTAGGCATGCCATGCCATGCATACCATATTGTAGCATACCATATGGTAGCATGCCTAGGCATGATGCCTTGCAGTGCAAGATGCACTTCAGAACGCCGCTGGGACAAAGCGAACACAACAGCACAGCAAAGCAACAAACACAAACCAAACCAGCCGTCCAACCAACCTACACACACCGGGGGGTTGGGTGGGCTGCCAGTGTACTGCATGCTAGTGCCGTGTCCTCTCACACCAACACAGCAAACCAACCCCAACTCCACACAGAGCATGCTGTTTTGCGCAATTCACAACCTTACCCAAAAACCAACCCAACCCCACTACAGTACATACCTATCATATCATCGTATATTTGATCAGATATCATCTTGAGTTATTCAGTCCATTAAAGTAATGTACATGTGACTGTTTGACTTTTTTGACTGGTGCAAGCCTCATCAGGTCAAGTAACACAAAAAGCTCGTGTCAGGCTATGTTGAAAATACGTTAAATGCTCGTTCTTTTACTTGTGTAAGCCGCTCAGTGTAGCCAAAGTGCCATCTGACATGGCTCGTTGACACTGGGCTTGTTACTGTCATCCTGATACCAAGCAAGCTTGCAAGTGTGCATGTGCCACCATACTCATGTGCCATGCCACACGGGCCAGGTGATCGGCAGCAAGCCACTGACGCGAGAGGCCACGGCACTACTGATGCTGTGGCTTGAATGGGTAACATGATGATGATGAGGCCACGGCACTACCACCGATGCATGATATCATGCAGAACTTCATGAAGACATTTCATGATCAGCCGTGGTGGCGGGGGCCGCGGTGTACACATGTAGCAATGCGAGTGCTGCATTTGCTGCATTTTCCTGTAAGATGCGCGCTTTTCTACAGCCGTTTACACTGTAGCATGCATGTGAATCTGAGTCTTCCTGCTTCGATATGCATGGCCATGGCCATCATGCATGTCACATGAATGCAGATGATGACAACGACTATGCAAAGCTGCCGGACTGCAGTCTGCATGCATGCGCATTGAATGTATGCGCATGCGCAATGAAAAAAGTTTGTTGTTTCTGATGCGTGTTGAATGGTGCCGTTGGGTTGGCCTTGCAATGGATCACCTGCTGCTGTGGCAGTTCAGCCATGGTTTGGCAGCAAATGCGCAAGCAGGAACCGTACAACGCATTCATGACACAAGATCGGCGGCTCACCTTGACCGCAATAACAACAACCAGCATGTAGTGTTTGCGCAAACCGCGTCCCGGCCCTGGGGGCTTCCTGCGTTGACAGCGCATCCCAGCCTGGGATGCAGCTCTAAGCTACATCCCCAGGAGCCGCTTGAATCCGTTCAACCACGTGCCTGCTTGTTTAATGTTCAAAGTGAGCTCATCTGAACAGGTGCAGTGCGGCATGCGCGGCGCAGTGCGCCGTCAAGGACGCCCTGCTCCAAGGAGATCCATCCCACCTCCTCACTGAATAACCTCAGCGAGAAAATGCAGCGCTTGTATTTTACAGCAACATAACAGTTCATGTCGGACACACGTGCCCAGCATGATCGTGATGTAGCGCTCGGCAGGTGCTGAGATCATTGTCACATCAACCCTTGTCACCCACCAAACTTTCCATCAGCGAGGTTGTACTGCGTATGCTGGCACGTGGTATGCTCGTAATATATCATGTGACCTGAAATCAGCCCACTGCCAGGCATGCCTGCGGTATGCTCGTAGGTGTACGCCATGCCATTGCACTGCAGTGTGCCGGCATGGTACTGGATCCAGGTTACTTTTGGCGTTGGCCAGAAACCATGTGCCTGTCTGTCTGCTGGTAATGACGCTGGGACGACAAACAGGGGACCCATCAACCCAGCAGTGCTAGGCCAGTGCCGCAAGGTTGGTTGTGTTGGTCAGTTATTGGGTTCAGCAAGCAGTTGCAACCCTGGGGACCCCCTGGTGATGACATCCATCAAGGACGGCTCAGGCCAACTGGTTTAACTCAAGGCTCGTTTCAAAACCTTCTTGTGCCTGCCTTGCCCAGCCACCTCACTACTCGTGCTGTTGTCTGTCGGTGCCCGACCTGAGAGCGGCTACAGCAGCGGCATGTATGTCGAAGATTTTAATACGTTCTATCAGCAGGCACAAGAACTGGTCACACAGCAGCCGCTGCGCACTAGATATGTGATCAAGTACAAACACAAGGAAGGCAAGCTAGTGCTCAAGGTCACAGACGATGTTGTGGTGAGCCCCTCCGCGTGCAAGAGCTCTCCAAATGCAATCAGCCGGTTCTGGCTACTCGCAACAACGTCACAGCAAGCAAGCAGATGGGCAGCAACAGCAGCAGCAGCAGCAATGATGTAAGCTGCTGATCAGTCATGTGCTGCCCTGCAGTGCTTAAAGTACAAGACTGATCAGCAAGTAGATGTGAAGAAGATGGAGAAGCTAAACAGCTTATTTTTCGTGCTGATGGCACGTGGAGAGCACCCAACAGGTGTGTTGAGTTACGGCAAGCACAGCTATGGTATCATCATCAGCAGCAGCAGCAGCAGCAGTGGTTGCAGCAGTGGCATCTATCTTTGCATGCAACAGAGCGGGGATGGCAGGCCATTATTACCACCGAAGCAGTGGTGCAGTTTCTGTCGCAGTGCACCCATCAGGTGGTGGAGGATTTGGCACCTGAACATGAGCACACAGCGCTAGGGTGAAGTACAGCTGCGCAGCGCCAGCTGAACATCTGCACATGGCACAGCAGGAGCAGAGGGATGCATAACGCTGGCACGTTTCTGTTTTCATGTGTTATAGTTTTGATCATCATGTGCAGCACGCTGTCTTTGCCTGCTGCCTGTTCCCCCACCCCTGCATTCGCCTGTTCCTTGCTGCTCACACCCCATGCCAGATGAGGAGCTCATGGCCACAGCAGAGCAGATAGGCAGCCAGTCAGCAGCAGCAGCGCCCAGCAAAGGACGCGGCGGCGGTGGTGGCGGCGGCGGCAGCAGCAGCAAGAACAGACGAAAGGGATGAAGCCCGCAATGGAGCAGCAGCAGCAGCAGTGGTGAAGCTCAGCTGGCAGGTGCTCCAGCTGCGTTCGGGATTATTCTGGTGTTGTGTTTGGTGGGTTACCATGAGTGCTCCAGGCAATCTCTCAGACCAGCTGGTGCAAGATTAGCGCTGCCTGCACGAAAGGGTACCCATAATTCAGCAGATGCAGCTGTCTTCCTCAAAGCCATGCTGGCTGCCACTTGGATTAATTCACTGGTGCAGCCGCTGGACCTGGTGCTGTAAACGAAGCATCTGACCTTCATGCTTGATTGGCAGTGAACTTCTTTGTGCACTGTTTGGCAGTGTCAGTGCCTCTTGCTGAGGGCTTGCTTTGCTGGCTGCAGCACCCGCAAGTGGCAGCTGCAAATGTGGGGGGCCTGCTGCGCCACAACCCCTCATGGCATGCATATCATATATCATACATGCAGTGCTGCGTCCTGTCACATATGATGCTGATGCGTGTCATGTAATAGCACGAGTTTTCAACTGCACCATGTGGCGCGCTTGCAGCAGCGGCTGACTGCAATGCAGTCAGAATGGTGTCATTGCTCCGTGACCAGCTGGATTCATCAAAAATCATGTTGCTCAGCGCAGAGCATGCATGCTTCATCGCTGTATCATGGCTGATGGTTAGCCACTTCACAGGCCTGCTAGCATCACCTATAATACCATCCAAGATGGTGACTGGACCCACGTGTAACTAAGCTCTCTCATATGTGCTTAGTAGGCAGCACTGCTGGCAGAATTGGTTGCTTGCTGGGCATGTGGAGGCCTTGATACTGTCAACCAGACGTTGAGTGCAGCACTGTATGCCTCACACCATGCACGCCACCCACAGCATGGCATGGGTGGCTCTTTGCTGACAGCACGCAGCGGTTGCCTTGCCTGCCGAGTGGCCAACTGCTGTGGCTGCAACACTGTGGCACCAACACAGCAGGCTGCTGCCAAGTAACATGGGGCCGCAAGCGAGATTGTTGGGCTCAAGACTTAGTGGTGAATGCCTTTGATTCACTCCACACAAAGGAGCCGTCATCATAGGTAGCCTTCACGCAGAACACATACTCTGCAGCTGGCTTGAGGCCGGTCACTGTGTGGCTCAGCGCCTTGCCCTGGAAAACTTCCCGCGCAACACCTGGACGCACGAGGGCAGCAGCAGAGAGATGCCATTTGGTCAGCTAAAGCACTCAATGTGCAACAGGTTGGCCTTTGCAACGTGAGCACCTTCTGCACCGAGCACGGTGGTGAGCTGCTGCACTAATCAGGTTGCATGGCGGGCTCCCTGATGCTGGCCATGTGGGCGGCTGCCTGGCAGCTGGCCATCCCCACTGCTCACAGAGTACAGCAACGCACCGCCACAGTGTTGGGCAGGGAAGCAATTGCATGCAGCTGTTGGGTGTTCTGTTTGTGGGGCTAAGCACTGGAACGCACAGCCATCAGGTTGTTGCAATACAATCTGGTTTTGCGGTACAGGTGCGTATGAAGATGATGCTTTGATGCTGGCCAGCTTGCCTGCATGGCAGCACACTCGGAGCACCAGGAGAGCTTGAGCGGGCTGCTCCTGGTCAAGCATTGCTTTGAAGGTATGACGTTTTGCATTTACCTAGAGCCCAGGAGCCGTTAAATCCGTTCCTTCACAATACAATACAATACAGTAGTACAGGACTGAACCTGCCTCAGGCACTAGCCCAGCGAGCCGTTGTTCCGCTCATGAGGGTTTCGAGTAATTGTACCCAGTTTCTACTTCATTGTTTGGGCGATCGAAACCACCCGCACAAATCCGTCAATTCCAGTTGCTTTTATGTAGTGTCGCCTTGGCATCAGAATGAAAAAGTTACACCGCTAGACATTCACTTCCCAGACCAAAAACCACAACCCAACACCAAAACCACAACCCCCAACAGCAGCCAGGAAGATGGGTGGGCGGGCGGGTAAATCGGCTGACAGGCTGCTGCCCAGGAGGGCAGCAGCCAGGAAGAGGCCGACCATGGCGACACATTAGGACTAAGTAAGCATAGAGCCTCCTCAGAACCCTGCAGAAGCTGCACCCACCCTCCACCCTGGTGAGCCACGGCTCCTGACATAAACGCCTTATAAGGCTTATTTATGTAGTGTCGCCTTGGCATCAGAATGACAACCCAAACATCACCAAACACATGCTGCCACATCAAAACCAAATGGCAATGCATACCCAATGCTATGAGGGAGTATGCGCTAAAGCGCCCCGCTGAAACAAGACCATATGCATCAACCCATCAACCAGTGCAAGAATTGGCCACGGAGACCAGCTGTGCTGACTTCCACGCTAGGAAGCCCACAGAAAGCAAAGGCCTAAGGCCAACGAAATAGATCGTGCTCCAACGCCCACAAGTAGCTACTGCCTTATGCACCCACGAGGCCGGCCTGAAAGGTACATAGTGTGCAAGAGCCACGTCTCCAGTGCTACCGTCCCAGCCGGCACTAAGTTTCTGCTTGCACCCACTGAGTGAAGGCCACCATGCTGCAAACCAACACTGGTTTACAGCAGAGCCTTACCACGTGATGCATCAAGGCATGCTGCTGAGGGATCCTTGCCACGTAACTGCATTACCCAACACAGTCAGGGGCTTCATAAAACAAAGGGCCCCGAAGGATGTCTGATGTACGCCGGAGCACACTGCCCAACAGCCCTCAGCTGCACTGCTGCTCCAGCCCTAACGCCAGCACTCCAGCTTCACCGAAATCTTCGCGTAAAGCTCTGACGTGAGGCCTCGCGTAACTGGAGGATGACCGTAGCCAAACAGGGGAGAAGCTCCGCAAGCACCAGCACCCTCATCCGCGCGGGTGACGACGCCCAGACCTTGGTGCATGACGTAAAGGGTTTCTGATTGGCCTTGATGAAATTATCTGTGTAATCAAGCGAGTCGACCCGCAGCTCCGAACCGGGTCCGGGCCCATCCGCTGCTAACACAGACCTAGCGAGCAACCAGCCAATCTATTATTTTAAATCGGCTGACAGGCTGCTGCCCAGGAGGGCAGCAGCCAGGAAGAGGCCGACCATGGCGACACATTAGGACTAAGTAAGCATAGAGCCTCCTCAGAACCCTGCAGAAGCTGCACCCACCCTCCACCCTGGTGAGCCACGGCTCCTGACATAAACGCCTTATAAGGCTTATTTTTAGCCCAGCCACGGGCGGTTGGGCCGGGATTCGAACCTGGGTCTCCAGCATACCATGCTGGTGTTCTACCACTAAACTACCCAACCGCAGAAGTACAATTCCAAGTTGCAGAAGTACAAAATCCCTGGTTGGGAAGGTGACAGATGGTCGTCCGCCCGTGATGCATATGTGTGTTGCTGCGTTCTCCCTGCCTATCTCTTGGAAGCCACCAGCCCCACTCTAAAGTGGGTGTATGTGGAGGCAGCCGCGCCGTCGGCCTGCAGCGCGCAAGGCGGAACAGCACCAGCACCAACCACAACAGCAGCAACAACAGCAACAGCAGCAGCAGCAGCAGCAGCAGCAGCAGCAGCAGCAGCAGCAGCAGACTCTGCTGCTGCAGCAGCACAATCAATTCGACGTCCTGATGGACGACGCCACAGCCCCAGCCAGTGCCGCCACCACCTCTACCGATGTCCAGTAGGACCATCCGTGCAAGAGGAGCTGACAGGCGGTTACAGCTCCGCCTGGCAAGCCACAACATTGGCGGCTCACGTGCTGCAAACCTGGATGCATACGCCGCCCACGCAGCCAGCGAGTGGGTCGACGGGGACTATGACATCATCTGTGTGCAGGAAACGCGAGTTGACACGTTTACTGTTGCTGGGGCGATTGCTAAGGTGAACAGAGCCGCCAAAGCTCGCGCCCAGGAGTTACGGCGCTCGGAACACCTTGGTTTTGACTACAAGTTTTGCCCTAATACTGTCAACCACAGAGCAGGGGGTGTGTTGATTCTGTGGAAAGTGCAGCTTGCGACCGTGGGGAGCTTGGAGGTCCTCCCTGAAATCGCTGGTGACAGGACCAGTTCTGGTCGGCTGCTTGTTGCACGCTTCAAGTGGGGTGGGCACACCTTTCAATTGGCGTGTGTGTATGCTCCGTCTGCTGACTCTGTGGGTCGGCAGGTATTTTTTGATCAGGATGTAGCACCTGTGTGGGCCGCCCGCCCAGCTGCCAGCATCTTTGCAGGCGATTGGAATTGTGTGGAAGCTCCCGTGCTTGACAGGAGGTGGCAGGGGGGTCGTCCTGCATCTTCTGACCCTAATGGTGATGGGCCCAGCTCGCGTGCATTGCGTGCTGCGCTGCCGCACTCAGTGGATGTGTTCAGACTCCGTCATCCCACTAAGCGCTCATACACTTTTTACTCCGCGGCGAACGGGCATATGGCCAGGCTGGACCGCTTTTATGTGGGCTCTGCAATGGCCGGCAGTGTGGTTGCTTGCTGGCATGTGCCATCCTCACTCTCCGACCATCATCCTGTGGTCATGGACTTGTTGTGTGCCGTTCCCCCTCAGCCAATTGGCCCGGGTGTGAGGCGGGCGAAATTTGACTTTTGGGATAGCAGCAATCACAAATGTCAGTTCAAGCACTGGTTGCGCAGGGAACTGGAGGGCATGCCTACGGGCGATGTGGCTCTGTTGCAGTGGTGGCCGGGGTTCAAGAAGAAGGCCTTGTGGATGGCCAGAACTGTGCGCAAACGCTGGCGTACAGATACGGCACCGCGGTCCTTTGCTCTGCTGCAGCAGCAGGTAGCAGCCGCAGTGGAGCAGCTTGGCAACTTGCCTGCGGCCGCCAGTCAGCAACAGGCCGATGCTGCTGTGGCAGCAGTAGCAGCAGCCAGAGGCGCATTGAGGGACGCACAAACAGCAGCTTGGGCCAACAGCCCAGGGCGCAGCGGCAGGCTTGGCTGCATCATGGAGAGCAGCCGAGCCCACACATTACTAGTCAGCTGGCAGCAGTGCAGCGCGGGGGTCAGTCTCGCAGAGTGATTGCCCTGCGCTCTGCCGCCGGCAACTTTGTATGGGAGGGGGCAGGCCCTGCCTCAGTTGCGATTGCGCAGTGGGCAGGGGTCAGCAGGCAGCCGCAGGTGGATGCAGCAGCGCAGGCCGAAGTGCTGGCAGCAGTGCGCAGCCGCCCCCGGCAACCTGCGGATGCTGACGGCAGTCCTGATGTGACAACAGCAGAGATCAAACAGGCGCTTGCGGCATGCAAGCCAGCGTCATCCCCGGGGTTGGATGGGTTTCCAGCAGTGTTTTACAAGCATTGCCAGGACCTTCTGATTCCTGTTTTGGCCCAAATTTTCAGTGCTGTTGGTGCTTGGCCGCCACCCCCGTGGGATTCCTGGATGGGGTGATTGTGGGTATTTTCAAAGCTGGCGACACTACCTTGGCTGCTAATTACCGACCTATCACGCTGTTGAACTTGGATTACCGTTTACTTGCGCGGATCCTGGCGAATAGGCTGCAGGTGGTGTTGGGTGGTGCTATCGCCCCCACTCAGACAGCTTTCCTGAAGGGCAGACGGATCGGGCATAACATCATCACTGTCCAGCTGCTGATGCATGCCATGCCCAGCGATAGTGGTGTGGTGGCGGCCTTGTTGGATTTTGCCAAAGCATATGACACCATCGACAGGCAGTTTTTACTGGATGCTATGAGTGCAATGGGTGTGGGTGCCGGCTATTGCTCCTGGGCTAAAACATTGCTGACTGCCACACGTGCTTGTGGCTTGATCAATGGTTTCAGGTCAGAGCAGCGGGTGTTCAAAGCCGGTGTGCGACAGGGGTGCCCGTTGTCACCGCTCCTGTACCTGTTTGTTGGTGAAGCATTGCTCCGTTTTTTGGCGTCCAAGGGGGTTGGCGTCACAGTGCTCGGCCACCGCCTGTGTGCTACACAGTTTGCGGACGACACTCAGGTGTACCTGCCTTCAGTGGATGCAGTGCAGCCTTTTTTGATACACATGCAACGCATGGCTGCTGCATCCGGCCAACAACTCAACATGCAAAAGACCAAACTTCTCCTAGTTGGGCGAGCAGTGCGCATGCAGTTCCAGCAGCAGCAGCAACAGCAGCAGCAGCAGCAGCAGCAGCAGCAGCAGCAGCAGCCCGCCAGTTGCCTCGCAGCTTACTCCAACCTTGCAGGCTAATGTGCTGGGGGTGTGTGTTGGGGCATCTTCCCCTCTCAGTTGGGAGGAGAAAGTGCAGGGAGTTGAAGCAGCCTTGACAAGGTTGTCCCGCGTAAAGGCGCTGTCCATTTTTGGCAGGGGTATGGGCAGTGCATCATACGGGGTTAGCAAACTCTTGTATGCTGCGGAATTCTCAGACCTGCCTTCCGCGCAACAGTGTCAGCATCTGCAGGCCAAGGTGGCCAAGTTGGTTGACAGGGGTTGGCACCCTCGGATGTCACTAGAAAGTTCACCGGCATTCCTGCGCGACTTCTTGTTGGCAGACCAGCTGATGGTGGCTTTGGTGTGTTGCCTTGGTATGAGCATATGGTTGCTCGACATGCGTGGTGGGGGGCGTTCTTTGCTACTGCGCCTCATGATACAGACATTCCATGGGTCAACATTGGCAGAGCTTGCCTGCGCTCCAAGTGTTGTTGGTGGGGCCCTCTGGCTCTTTTTGACTGCGCAGCTGACACCCAATCACCAGCTGAGTGGGCTGGGGTGCCGCCGCCACCTTTGCGCCGCATGATCTCTGGGCTGCAAGCACTGGGGGATGTGTGTGATGTGCAACAGCAGCAGCAGCAGCAGCAGCAGCAGCAGCAACCGCAACAACAACAGCAACAACAGCAACAGCAGCCAGCGCTGCCGCTACAACAGCAGCAACCGCTGCTGCTACAACAGCAGCAACCGCTGCCGCCACGGCAGCAGCAAGCGCTGCCGCTACAGCAGCGGCATACGCTGCCGCAACAGCAGCAGCAGCAGCAGCAGCAGCAGCAGCAGCAGCAGCAGCAGCAGCAGCAGCCATTGCAGACGCAGCCGCCCCTGCCTCCAGGGCAGCCGTCCCCAGGTTTGGGTCAATTGCGCCAGCAGATGGCTGTTCTTTCCAGTGCCCCGGTTCTACAGCCTGGGCCTTGGTGTGCTCTGGCCCCTGTCTTTGCCAATTGTTTCCTGCTTGGGGGTATCCCTGGTGCTAGGCCGGGTGGTTTGCATGTGTTGCCTGTTCCGCCGGCTAGAGGTGCATTCTACTACACGGGCGGGAAGGTCAGGCCCACCGTTCGTACACTTGGGGATTTGATTAGGTCTCATCGTGTGATTGAACGTGTGGTACAAGCCAAACTGCCCCACCCTCTGATCCCATGCAACAGCAGCAATGCTGAGGGCGAGTTTGATGACCTCAACTTGTTGCTGTATAATGTGCCTCTTGCATGGACTCAAGCTGCTGAAGCGAGGCAGCAAGAGCAGGATGGCCAGCTGTTCTGCCTTCTGCTCCTGCAGTGCCATCTGAGGCAGAACAAATTGTTGAATGCATGCTGGTCTCACGGCTTGGCTAGTATTTGTTGCCTGCAGGCAAGCCCTGCTCCATCAGGCGGCTGTCCGTGAAGACAGCTCCGCATTGCAGCTGCGTAATTTGCGTGTTGAGCAGCAGGCTCGGAAACGTCAGTTTGTGGTCCTTGCACTCAATAACTCAAATTCAGCAGCGACTAGGGATGGTGTTGGTAGTGTGACCGCTGCGCAGCGTAAACTGTGGAAGTTGCGCTGGGATAACCGCATCAAAGAGGTGTTCTGGCGTGTGGTGTTGAATGGTGTACCTACTGCTGCTCGAATGCCGGGCGTGCAGCGTGCTTGCTTGTGTGGTGCGTGTATGCCTGGGTATGACCACCATTACTGGCACTGCCCTGTTGCGCAAGCGGTGGTACAGTCCATAGTGGAGAATTTGCCTACAGCATGGTGCACTCGCACGCCTGGATCCTCAGCTTTAAGTATGCAGCATATTTGGCTCATGCAACCGCCGCATGGTGGGCGGAGTGTGCTCACATGCGTGTGGCGTGTCGTGTGTTTGGCGGCCTTCAATGCTATGGATGTTGGCAGGAGGGCAGCCAACCTACAGCATGTGCTAAACAGGCAGCATTACCTTGTTGCCAGTCCAGCAGGTGGCCCTGCCCGGGCGCCACCTGCTGACCAGCAGCTTATCACTCAGTTGTTGCAGCCTGCTACTCCCTCAGCTGCGCAACTGGCTCATAATGAGGCAGTGAGGCAGCACAGAGAGCAGCAGCAGCTACAGCTTCAGCAGCGGCGACAGCAGGAGCTTGATGAGCTGGTGCAGACGAAGAAGAAGGCGGCGGTGGCTAGGTTTTGGGAGCTGCTGGTTGACTTCATAGTCATCAAGGCGGCACCCTTGACCTGGCTGGATATTGTGCCAGCTGATCACCCCTTTTTACGCGTGGTTGAAGGCCGGCTGCAGCTAGCACCAAGAAGGGACTTGGCCTCTGCGTCATAGCATGAATTGGGGTTATTTCTTGCATCCTCTGCTCTTTGATCCGTTTTGCTACATGTGGTTGCATGTCTTGTGCTGTTAGTACTCTCATGCAGCCTGTGTCAGCCAGTAGGTGTGTTGGGCAGGTGCCATTGCCAGGGGTGTGGCCTTGCCAGACACATCAGTAGGGTGGCAGGTGCCTGTGGTGCCACGGCGCTGCGGGTTATGCTGTTGCTTTGTGCGCGTTCTAGTAGCAGAGAGTTATGATCATGTTGATCATCATGTTGTACAATGTCTTCAACACCTGAAGCAGGAGCACCGAGGTGCCCAGTACCTGCTAGTTGTTGCCATGTCTGCATGTTCCAATCCTATTTCGCTGACATTGACACCTTTTGTTCCGTCCTGATGCTTTTTCTCTGCGCAGAGTTTGTGTTATTTTGGGTGAGGAAGCTGCAAATTGCTTCTCTGAGGCTTTTTGTGGTTTATTCTCGTGTCCTGCGCGCTGCAGTCCTCGAAGTGTTCCGTTTCCAACGTGCACACCCATGTAACTCTCCTCAATCAATGGCGTCCTTGGTAGCAACAGCGCTTGGACATGGTTTGTCGGTTGGATGCGCACGCTGCTAGATAGCACATGCGCCACAGTGAATGGTTGGCAGTCCTTTTACCGTTGCGAGGCTGGAGTTCGCAGGGTGTCCTTTGGCACCTCTGTTATACCTGTTTGTTGGGCAGGCGCTACTGTGCTTCTTGAAGCAGCGCGGCATTGGCATTGTTGCAGCCAGCCACAGCTTGCGGCGACGCAGTATGCTGACGATGCTGAGGTGTTTTGCTGTCGCTTGCTGATGTGCCCACGTTCCTCGGTTGCATGGATGATTTCGCTGCAGCCTCTGGTCAGCGACTGAACCCCGCAAATCACGTTTGCTGCAGGTAGGGCAGCTGCCAGAGCGGCGGCTGTAACGAGTGGGGCGGGGCAGAACTTGGGTGCCATGCCACTGGTGCAGCAAGCGAAATCTTTGGGGGTCGTGTTTGATGGGCGGGGCAACAGCAGTGTGGACTGGGAGGGCAGATTGGAGGTGGTGCGAGCCGCATGCAGAACATAGTCGCCTCTCCAAGTTGTCCGCTTTTGGCAGGGCGTTTGCGGCCAATGCTTACGCCTTGTCAACCCTTCTATATGCTGCTCAGTTTGCTGGTCAACTGCCTGCTACAGTGACGGACAATTTGACGCGGTGGACAGCAGCGCTAGTTGATGCTGGCAAGGGCCCTGATGAGGATCTGCGGCGGGCCCCTGGTATCCCAAGCGATTGTATGGCAGCCCATCCTAAGTGTGGTGGTTTTGGTTTGATGCCAATTCAGCATCATCTGTTGTCGCGTTGGGCCTGTGAGGCTCTGCCTTTCCTGCAAGGTGGCACTGCACCTTGGGTGGCTGTGGCGCGCGTTCTTTGGACGCGCTGGGCCAGTACAATGGATTGTTTTACACGCGCCACAGCTAGCAGCCCTTGGGGCATATTGTTATGTCATCGAAGTCATATTTTCCCGGTTGCCCAGGCTGATGTGGTCCTGCCCAAGCCGTTGCGGGTTTTGGCTATGGGTTTGCGCGCTTTGCCGCCGTTGCGGCATGTGGGCAGCCAGCCTTTGGATGTGGATGGTTTGTGCTGGGACGCGCCACTATGGGCTAACCCTATTTTTACGGCGGTACAAACTTGGCAGTGGTTTGACCAACAGCGTGAGGTGGTAGTGGGCTTGGAGCATGCGGTGGCGTTTGGCCTGCTGCAGCTCCCGAAGCTGCAGTCTCTGGGCCAGGCGGTGGTGTTGTTGGCAGAGCTGGACCGAGTTTGTGCTCTCCCTGGGCTCTCGGCACAGCGCTCAGCCTATGAGCGTGAGGTGTGGGGCCCTTGGTTGTGCAGTAGGCCGCAGTATGGTGACCGTCAGCTGGCCCGCCAGCATGTGCAGGCCCTGCTGACATTGGTGCCAGCTGCATGGGTTGCTGCTGCGCGGGCGCGTTTCACCGCGGCTGTTGCTGCGGGTGGCCCATTGCGCAGTTATCTTCTTTACTCCCAGATGACCTCTTGCTAGCGCGGGAGACGATGTGTGCGAGCTTGGGCTGGCGGCGACCAGGTGGCGGTGCTGATGATGTTGTGTTATTGAAGGACCTGACTGTCGCTACTGCCACGCAGCTGCAAAGCCTCCGTGCGTTAGAAGCAATTGCTCCCCGTCATGCAGCTTTTGTTGCTAGTGTTAGAGCCCTGGATGGGTTGCCGGCCGTGGCACAGTTGCCACCGGTGCGACTGGTTTTGTCACGGTGGTGGTGTGTGCGGGTGGCTAACGTGTACAAAGAGTCTGCATGGCGCCTGGCCCTGAATGCATTCCCTACTGCTCAGCGTATGCAGACTGCCACGGGATGCGCGGCGTGCTCTGCTGCTGTGCCGGGTGTGGAGCACCATTTCTGGACGTGTCCTGTTGCAGTTGCTGTGCGTGAAGAGGTTGAAGGTCAGCTAAGAGCATTCAACATGTTGCCGGCAGGTGAGAGCCTGCCGTGTCGTGCGGTGTGGCTGGCTTGCTCCCCTCATCACAATGTGCACCGACTGGTGTGGGATATGGTCTGCCTGGCATCTATACATGCGTTTGAAAAAGGCCGCAGAGCGGCCTGGGCTGTGGCAAGTGATCTTGTGGTGCCTGTGCTGGTGGAGCAGGTGGCGGTACGTGCGGCACTTGGTGCTTTTTGGGATGCGCTTGCTGACTTTGCCGCTACGGCCAGAGTGCCGCGGCGGTGCAAGAACCAGCTGTTGACCCGGCAGCCGTTTATCTCCTGGCACACTGTGTTGCGGGGTAATGGTCTGCGTGTGGTACGGCGGTGATAGCCACCATTCTGCATGTATTTATGCCCGTTTGCTCTCTGTCAAGCCTGAGACTGGTGGTCCTGCGCTGCAGGAGCTGTACGGTTTGTGGTGCGGCTGCTGCAATATGCAGTTGCATTGCCCCTGCAGCAGCTGCCAGGTACTCTGCTCCCCCCCCCCTTGTTTGCTGCCTCGGACCAAGGTATTGACCTTTACTGGCCAACTTTGTCCCGTTGAGTTCAGCCCGCCCGCTGTACTGCACAAGTATGGCCTGCTGTCACCGACACTGTTTTAGGTTAGTCATGCTGCTTGTCCCAATAGAATTCTACACTGCGTGTTGTGAGTCTGACGGTCCTGCCTGCAGAGCCACGTGTCGTGTCTCGCGCACAGAGGCTTTCTCGGGGTGGGCCTCTTTTGGGTGACAGTCTGTTTTTCCGCTGAACTTCTAGCAGCTCTCTTTGTTTTCGGGTGTTCGTTGCGACGTAGTCGCCTGTGCACACCATGTAACCCCTCTTCGGCGCGTTTTTGTTTTCGGGTGTTCGTTGCGACGTAGTCGCCTGTGCACACCATGTAACCCCTCTTCTCGGCGCGGTTTTTTTTTTTTTTTTTTGCTCGCCTTTAGTGTAGTCTAGTGCCGGGACTGCAGCAACAGCAGTTTGGTGTTGCAGTCAGGTCTTTGTGGGTGTCCGCTTACATGCCAGTCGTGTCGTGCGCTTACATGCCTGCTTGCCAATGCCATGCTGTGCCTTTGGAAAAGACCACTCAAAACGGCTGCAGCGATGGTCATATTGCTAGGCGTCAGTGAGGCTGCAGACTTACTGTTCGTCGTGGTGGTGGTGGGGATGGAGTTGGCCATGACACCCTACCTGGCCGGTATGATACGCCGGTTCAAGAGGCTTGAGTTGACAGGCCCCCACGTGTAACAAACAAAACAAAGGCACGACCTGTATCTATGTCCGTTTGCTTCGTGTCAAGCCTGAGACTGGTGGTCCTGCGCTGCAGGAGCTGTAAGGTTTGTGGTGCGGCTGCTGCAATATGCAGTTGCATTGCCCCTGCAGCAGCTGCCAGATACTCTGCTCCTTCCCCCTTGTTTGCTGCCTCGGACCAAGGTATTGACCTTTATTGGCCACCTTTGTCCCGGTGAGTTCAGCCCGCCCGCTATACTGCACAAGTATGGTCTGCTGTCACCGACACTGTTTTAGGTTAGTCCTGCTGCGTGTCCCAAAAGAATTCTACACTGCGTGTGGTGAGTCTGACGGTTCTGCCTGCAGAGCCACGTGTCGTGTCTCGCACACAGAGGCTTTCTCGGGGTGGGCCTCTTTTGGGTGACAGTCTGTTTTTCCGCTGAACTTCTAGCAGCTCTCTTTGTTCTCGGGTGTTCGTTGCGACGTAGCCGCCTGTGCACACCATGTAACCCCTCTTCTTCTTCTGGCGCGACCTGAAGCAGGAGCACCGAGGTGCCCAGTACCTGCTAGTTGTTGCCATGTCTGCATGTTCCATTCCTATTTCGCTGACGTTGACACCTTTTGTTCCGTCCTGATGCTCTTTCTCTGCGCAGATTTTGTGTTATTTTGGGTGAGGAAGCTGCAAATTGCTTCTCTGAGGCTTTTTGTGGTTTGTTCTCGTGTCCTGCGGGCTGCAGTCCTCGAAGTGTTCCGTTTCTGACGTGCACACCCATGTAACTCTCCTCAATGAAAGGCGCGACAGCTCGCGGCGCGGCGGCCGCAGAGCGGCCTGGGCTGTGGCAAGTGATCTTGTGGTGCCTGTGCTGGTGGAGCAGGTGGCGGTACGTGCGGCACTTGGTGCTTTTGGGGATGCGCTTGCTGATTTTGCCGCTACTGCCAGAGTGCCGCGGCGGTAAGAGAACCAGCTGTTGACCCGGCAGCCGTTTATCTCCTGGCACACTGTGTTGCGGGGTAATGGTCTGCGTGTGGTACGGCGGTGATAGCCACCATTCTGCATGTATTTTTGCCCGTTTGCTTTCTGTCAGGCCTGAGACTGGTGGTCCTGCGCTGCAGGAGCTGTACGGTTTGTGGTGCGGCTGCTGCAATATCCAGTTGCATTGCCCTTGCAGCAGCTGCCAGGTACTCTGCTCCTTCCCCCCTTGTCTGCTGTCTCGGACCAAGGTATTGACCTTTACTGGCCAACTTTGTCCCAGTGAGTTCAGCCCGCCCGCTATACTGCACAAGTATGGTCTGCTGTCACCGACACTGTTTTAGGTTAGTCCTGCTGCTTGTCCCAATAGAATTCTACACTGCGTGTTGTGAGTCTGACGGTTCTGCCTGCAGAGCCACGTGTCATGTCTCGCACACAGAGGCTTTCTCGGGGTGGGCCTCTTTTGGGTGACAGTCTGTTTTTCCGCTGAACTTCTAGCAGCTCTCTTTGTTTTCGCCTGTTCGTTGCGGCGTAGTCGCCTTTTCACACCATGTAACCCCTCTTCTTCGGCGCGACAGCTTGGGAACTTGCCTGCGGCCGCCAGTCAGCAACAGGCCGATGCTGCTGTGGCAGCAGTAGCAGCAGCCAGAGGCGCATTGAGGGACGCACAAACAGCAGCTTGGGCCAACAGCTCCAGGGCGCAGCGGCAGGCTTGGCTACATCATGGAGAGCAGCCGAGTCCCCACATTACTAGTCAGCTGGCAGCAGTGCAGCGGGGGGTCAGTCTCGCAGAGTGGATGCCCTGCGCTCTGCCGCCGGCAACTTTGTATGGGAGGGGGCAGGCCCTGCCTCAGTTGCGATTGCACAGTCGGCAAGGGTCAGCAGGCAGCTGCAGGTGGATGCAACAGCGCAGGCCGAAGTGCTGGCAGCAGTGTGCAGCCGCCCCCGGCAACCTGCGGATGCTGACGGCAGTCCTGATGTGACAACAGCAGAGATCAAACAGGCGCTTGCGGCATGCAAGCCATCGTCATCGCCGGGGTTGGATGGGTTGCCAGCAGTGTAATACAAGCATTGCCAGGATCTTCTTATTCCTGTTGTGGCCCAGGTTTTCAGTGCTGTTGGTGCTCTGGCCACCACCCCTGTGGGATTCTTGGATGGGGTGATTGTGGGGATCTTCGAAGCTGGCGACACTACCTTGGCTGCTGATTACCGACCTATCACGCTGTTGAACTTGGATTACCGTTTACTTGCGCAGATCCTGGCGAATAGGCTGCAGGTGGTGTTGGGTGGTGCTATCGCCCCCACTCAGACAGCTTTTTTGAAGGGCAGGCGGATCAGGCATAACATCATCACTGTCCAGCTGCTGATGCATGCCGTGCGCAGCGATAGTGGTGTGGTGGCGGCCTTGTTGGATATTGCGAAAGCATATGACACCATCGATAGGCAATTTGTACTGGATACTATGAGTGCAATGGGTGTGGGTGCCGGCTATTGCTCCTGGGCTAAAACATTGCTGACTGCCACACGTGCTTGTGGCTTGATCAGTGGATTCAGGTCAGAGCAGCGGGTGTTCAAAGCCGGTGTGCGACAGGGGTGCCCGTTGTCACCGCTTCTGTACCTGTTTGTTGGTGAAGCATTGCTCCGTTTCTCGGCGTCCAAGGGGGTTGGCGTCTCAGTGCTCGGCCACCGCCTGTGTGCCACACAGTTTGCAGACGACACTCAGGTGTACCTGCCTTCAGTGGATGCAGTGCAGCCGTTTTTGGTTCACATGCAACACATGGCTGCTGCATCCGGCCAGCACCTCAACCTCCAAAAGACAAAACTTTTTCTAGTTGGGCGAGCAGTGCGCATGCAGTTCCAGCAGCAACAGCAGCAACAGCAACAGCAACAGCAACAGCAACAGCAACAGCAACAGCAACAGCAACAGCAACAGCAACAGCAGCAGCAGCAGCAGCGGCAGCAGCAACAGCAACAGCAGCAGCAGCAGCAGCGGCAGCAGCAGCAGCCTGCGCCAATTGCCTCGCAGCTTACTCCAACCTTGCAGGTTAATGTGCTGGGGTTTGTGTTGGGGCATCTTCCCCTCTCAGTTGGGAGGAGAAAGTGCAGGGAGTGGAAGCAGCCTTGACAAGGTTGTCCCGCGTAAAGGCGCTGTCCATTTTTGGCAGGGGTATGAGCAGTGCATCATACGGGGAAGCAAACTCTTGTATGCTGTGGAGTTCTCAGACCTGCCTTCCGTGCAACAGTGTCAGCATCTTCAGGCCAAGGTGGCCAAGTTGGTTAACAGGGGGTTGGCACCCTCGGATGTCACTAAAAAGTTCACCGGCATTCCTGCGCGACTTCTTGTTGGCAGACCAGCCGATGGTGGCTTTGGTGTGTTGCCTTGGTATGAGCATATGATTGCTCGGCATGCGTGGTGGGGGGCGTTCTTTGCTACTGCGCCTCATGATACAGACATTCCATGGGTCAACATTGGCAGAGCTTGCCTGCGCTCCAAGTGTTGTTGGTGGGGCCCTCTGGCTCTTTTTGACTGCGCAGCTGACACCCAGTCACCAGCTGAGTGGGCTGGGGTGCCACCGCCACCTTTTCGCCGCATGATCTCTGGGCTGCAAGCACTGGGGGATGTGTGTGATGTGCAACAGCAGCAGCAGCAGCAGCAGCAGCAGCAGCAGCAGCAGCAGCAACCGCAACAACAACAGCAACAACAGCAACAGCAGCAACCGCTGCCGCTACAGCAGCAGCAACCGCTGCCACATCAGCAGCAGCAGCAGCAGCAGCAGCAGCAGCAGCCATTGCAGACGCAGCCGCCCCTGCCTCCAGGGCAGCAGTCCCCAGGTTTGGATCGATTGCGCCAGCAGATGGCTGACCTTTCCAGTGCCCCAGTTCTACAGCCTGGGCCTTGGTGTGCTTTGGCCCCTGTCTTTGCCAATTGTTTCCTGCTTGGGGGTATCCCTGGTGCTAGGCCGGGTGGTTTGCATGTGTTGCCTGTTCCGCCGGCTAGAGGTGCATTTTACTACACAGGCGCGAAGTTCAGGCCCACAATTCGTACACTTGGGGATTTGATTAGGTCTCATCGGGTGATTGAACGTGTGGTACAAGCCGAACTGCCCCACCCTCTGATCCCATGCAACAGCAGCAATGCTGAGGGCGAGTTTGATGACCTCAACTTGCTGCTGTATAATGTGCCTCTTGCATGGACACAAGCTGCTGCAAGCGAGGCAGCAAGAGCAGGATGGCCAGCTGTTCTGCCTTCCGCTCCTGCAGTACCATCTGAGGCAGAACAAATTGTTGAATGCATGCTGATCTCACGGCTTGGCTGGTATTTGTTGCCTGCAGGCAAGCCTTGCTCCATCAGGCGGCTGTCCGTGAAGACAGCTACCGCCTTGCAGCTGCGTGATTTGCGTGTTGAGCAGCAGGCTCGAAAACGTCAGTTTGTGGTCCTTGCACTCAATAACTCAAATTCGGCAGCGACTAGGGATGGTGTTGGTAGTGTGACCGCTGCGCAGCGTAAACTCCGAAAATTGCGATGGGATAACCCAATCAAAGAGGTGTTCTGGCGTGTGGTGTTGAATGGTGTACCTACTGCTGCTCGCATGCCGGGCGTGCAGCGTGCTTGCTTGTGTGGTGCATGTATGCCTGGGTGTGACCACCATTACTGGCACTGCCCTGTTGCGCAAGCGGTGGTGCAGTCCATAGTGGATAATTTGCCTACAGCATGGTGCACTCGCACGCCTGGATCCTCAGCTTTAAGTATGCAGCATATTTGGCTCATGCAACCGCCGCGCGGTGGGCGGAGTGTGCTCACATGCGTGTGGCGTGTCGTGTGTTTGGCGGCCTTCAATTCTATGGATGTTGGCAGGAGGGCAGCCAACCTCCAGCATGTGCTAAACAGGCAGCATGACCTTGTTGCCAGTCCAGCAGGTGGCCCTGGCCGGGCGCCACCTGCTGGCCAGCAGCTTATCACTCAGTTGTTGCAGCCTGCTACTCCCTCTGCTGCGCAACTGGCTCATACTGAGGCAGTGAGGCAGCACAAAGAGCAGCAGCGGCTACAGCTTCAGCAGCAGCGACAGCAGGAGCTTGATGAGCTGGTGCAGAAGAAGAAGAAGGCGGCGGTGGCTAGGTTTTGGGAGCTGCTAGTTGACTTCATAGTGATCAAGGCGGCACCCTTGACCTGGCTGGATATTGTGCCAGCTGATCACCCCTTTCTACGCGCGGTTGACGGCCGGCTGCAGCTAGCACCAACAAGGGACTTGGCCTCTGTGCCATAGCTTGAATTGGGGTTATTTCTTGCATCCTCTGCTCCTTTATCCGTTTTGCTACATGTGGTTGCATGTCTTGTGCTGTTAGTACTCTCATGCAGCCTGTGTCAGCCAGTAGGTGTGTTGGGCCGGTGCCATTGCCTCGGGTGTGGCCTTGCCAGACACATCAGTAGGGTGGCAGGTGCCCGTGGTGCCACGGCGCTGCTGGTTATGCTGTTACTTTGTGCGCGTCCTAGTAGCAGAGAGTTTTGATCATGTTGATCATCATGTTGTATTATGTCTTCAACACCTGAAGCAGGAGCACCGAGGTGCCCAGTATACTGTACGTACCTGCTAGTTGTTGCCATGTCTGCATGTTCCATTCCTATTTTGCTGACGTTGGCACCTTTTGTTCCGTCCTGATGCTCTTTCTCTGCGCAGAGTTTGTGTTATTTTGGGTGAGGTAGCTGCAAAATATTCTTCTCTGAGGCTTTTTGTGGTTTTTTCTCGTGTCCTGCGCGCTGCAGCCCTCGAAGTGTTCCGTTTCCGACGTGCACACCCATGTAACTCTCCTCAATCAATCAGCGCGATTTATGGTTAATTCTCATGTCCTGCGCGCTGCAGTTCTCGCACTGTTCCGTTTCCGACGTGCACACCCATGTAACTATCCGCAATCAAAAAACAAACGATTCATGCGCACCAGGTAAACCCCTCTTCACGCGATCGCGATCAAATGCTTCACAGCCGGGTGCACACACCGCGTACTCTTCTTCAGCAGTATCACATCACCTATCTTCTTGTTCTTGTTCTTCTTTCGCACCATCATCACCTTACAGATTGACCGGTGCGTCTGCCTGTCTTGCCCTAAGGGTATGTTTCCCTAAGGGTATGTTTCCCCTAAGCAGCATCCCCGTGACCGGCAAACCCCGCCTACACACATGCTAGAGTGCTGCTGCTTCTTCACATGATTTGTCATGCACTTCAGAATGCAGGCTTTCCCCGCACACCCCTTCACCAAACCAGCAGAACTCATGATATTACCTGCAGAGTCATCTGGTGCTTGTGAAGCACATGCAAGCTTGTAACAGCTTAGGTAATATAACGTGTATTTGACAACTTGAAAGCGGGGCAACTACCCCCATCCAATGAGTCCCCACCCGCATGCAATACGCAGCAGCATTCAAAACTAGCATGTGACACTCTCCCCACGAATGTCACGCGCTGAAGCTCAACACATGCATGTAACCATCAAGCACATTGACAAGCAGCAGCACTGCAACCTAGCAGGGGAACGCAGCCGGGCAAAGCGGAACCCCTGACCCCCCCTCGTGCAAGACTGCGCATCATGCATGAAAGCAATGCTGGCTTCACCCACTGAAAAATGCTATAGCTGGATACACGCTCGCGTTGGTGTAACCATAAAACCAATGGAGCCACTTCGAGGGCACCAGCCCATCAGCATGTATGTAACATCAGCCGCAGCCCTAATGGGCATGGCAAGCACAGTAGGCAGCCCTTCCCTTCCCATGCATGTACCACACGCACAGCTGCCCGCCAGTGCTGTGCAGATGGTCGACTGCTGCATCTGCAGTGGTGCCACTGCCAGCAAGGCCACACCTGCAGCTTGCAATGTGCAGCTGCAGGGGCCCAGCAGTGCTTCAACACCAGCTCTACTCGGTACAACAAGGCCACTTGCGCACCTTTCCCGCATCCCTACTGCCCCTTCAGCTTACCCAGCATCGTCCTATCTATCACTTCGCCATCCCCCAGCACAGCATCGCCGCCATCAAACGTCATCACCTCGCCGATCTTGCCTGCCTTGTCCCCAAACACCACCTTCACCCGGTCCTTCTTGTCCACCGCCACCAGCTCCACCACCGCCAGCACAACGACATCCCCACCATCCAGCGGGTAGGCCTCGAGCTCCCCGTTCGCCCGGATCTCCCCGCCGACCCCCACGCCCCCGTCCGGCAGCTTCACGAGCACGTCCCGGTAGTCCGGGCCGCGCTGCACCTGCATCGGCGGCCGCATGCCGGCATCCGGGGCGCCGGGCACCAGGCCGCCGGGCACGCCGCCCAGCCCCGGCGTGCCCGCCACGCCCCCGCCAGGCATGCCGTCGAGCCCGGGCGTGAAGGCGAGCGAGGGCGTGATGCCGGGCGTGTAGCCGGTGACCATGCCCGGCGTGGCCACGGTGCCCGGCGTGGCGCCCATGCCGGGCGTCGGCTGCGCGTAGTAGCCGTCGCCGCCGTACGCGCCCGGGCCGCCGGCCGCAGGGCTGGGCGCGGGCGCATCTGCGCCGCCGGGCGTCTGCGCAGGGGCGTAGCCTGCGCAGGAGAGCGCGCGCGCGGGGCGAGGCGAGTGCCAGTGCGGCGTGCGAAGTGTGTCGGCAGCAAGGCGTGGCGGTGTGCAGCGCGATGCAGGGACAGCGGGAGCTCACGCTGGGGTGCGAAAGACAGCTGGTTGCGGCATGCAACAACAGCAGCGACATGGGTGATAGCACAGCCTCGCTGACTGTAGCAGCTGCATGACGTGACGTGCGTCAACTGCACACGCCGTGCTAGACAACCAACATCTCATGCAGCGACACAACAAGGACATTTGTATCGGGTCCAGTGCTGTACTACTGTATTGTGTTGCATCGAAACGCAGTCGCCGCTCTGGGCACTGCATGTCACCCGTTGACCAGCGCACACCGCACCCACCTGGTGTGTAGGCTGTCACGCCGTAGGGGTCTGGGCCGCCAGGGGTTGCTGCCATGGCGCCTGGCGTGCGGGCGTTGCCTGCGTCTGCACAGCAGCGCAAGGTGCAGGGCAGCAGGCGTGCACAGGTGTGTGCTCTGATGCTTGTTGCCAGACAGGTGGGGGACCGCTACCTGGCCTCTGATTCCAATAGCCAGGAAGCATAGCAACGGCATCCACCAGTTGCCGGGGGGCACCTTCTACACACGACCAAGCAAGCAAGCCGGCAAGCGGGCAAGCAAGCAAGCACAGCAAGCGCACATGCAGGTGGCACACCCGCGCTGTGGCTGCCAGCCGCCCTACAGCCCTTTGCTTGCAGTCACACACACCACCCCATCTGCCCTTGCAGCCCGCCGCCACTCCTGCTGCCTTGGGAAGCCACTCCTGCAGCCATAAAGGGCAACTCCTGCTGCCCTAGCAGCGCCCCCTCTTGCTGGCCTACCAGCCGCCCCCCTGCACACCCTCACCTGCATACGCAGCGCCGGGCGTCTCTGCAGTGCCCGGCGTAGGCGCCGGCGCGTAACTCCCCAGCCCCCCCGGCGTAGCCACCGGCCCACCGCCCGGCCCGCCGTAGCCGCCGTAGCCGCCCGGCGTCGCTGCTGCTGGCGGCGGCGGGACCCGGCCACCTCCTGCTGCTGCTGCTGCTGCTGGCCCGCCGTAGCCGCTGCCGCCCCTGCTGCCGGGGCCTGACGTGTAGTAGTCTGGCTCTGAGCTGGGGTGGGCCGGCGTCATGCCTGGGTGCATGGGGGTCATGCTGGGGTGCATGGGCGTCATGCTGGGGTGCATCGGCGTCGCGCCGCCCATGCTGGGATGCAGCGGCGTTGCACCGCCCATGCTGGGATGCATGGGGGTCTGCCGGTAGTCGAGAGCGAACGTAGCGCAGCGGCAGCAGGGACAGCAGGAGCAGGCAAAGGGAAGCAATAGTGAGCAGCGCAGGCAACCTGTCCAAAAGTGTCTGAGCAGCTGGATGCCTACTGCACAGCAAACCATCGCAAGATGCGCTGCATGCTGCCAGCACTTGTGCGTGTTCCCAAGAAACTGCACATCACCTCATAAACACACATGTATGTACAGCTAGCTGCCAGCAGCTACCACAGTATGCGATGCTGGCGCCATCTGCATGGCCGTCAACACATGCTCTGCTGCAGATCCCTCGCAGCGGTACATACCGATGAAAGCTCCCGCCACAACCCCCGGGGTACGAACACTGCACCCTGCCCACCTGCATGGCATGCGCCGGCGTGCGCGGCGGGCCGCCAACAAAATTGGGGTTGAACCCCGCAACACCCCCCATGGGACCCCGCCCTGGCACGAAGCCCCTGCCTCCGCCTGCCATGCCCGGCTGGCCGGGCGTCCCCAGCACGTCTCCGCGCTTGATCGTCACGATCTTGTTGATGGCGTCCAGCTCCAGCTGCAGGTGCGTGGTTGTCTCCTGCTTCACGCGGCCTTTGTAGCGCGCGTATGGCCCGCTGCGCACCTGCAGCCGCGTGGAGTGGCGCGCGGGCAGCGAGTGAGCAGGGACATGCCGAGTCGGGTGTGACAGTTCGGGTGTGACACTTGTCACAGACCCCTAGTGAGCTGGCAGAGGCGTCAGCCTGCTGTGTGCTGCAGCTCCACCTGCATGGGTTTGGACTGCAGCCACGCGGTGGCGTGCGGCCGGGGGCACCTTCAGCATACGGCGCGCAACTCGCACGGCGCCGCAAGCCGCAGCACTGGCACTCCCGCGTGCGAAGTTGCAACACGCCGTCGGCCAGGGCCGGCA
The DNA here is from genome assembly GCA_014080715.1 of Scenedesmus sp. NREL 46B-D3. NCBI lineage: Eukaryota > Viridiplantae > Chlorophyta > Chlorophyceae > Sphaeropleales > Scenedesmaceae > Scenedesmus > Scenedesmus sp. NREL 46B-D3. The sequence continues at coordinate 77,945 of JACERP010000343.1, forward strand.
CGCAGGCTGCCATCGCCGACTCAGAGACACACACAGTTCGGACAATTGCTCCAGGTCACCAGGGTCATCGCCCGCAGCACATCGCGGGCACCCAGCAAGAGCTGCAAAGCCCGCTGCAGCGCAGCAACCCCCCTCGCACCTGCACCTCCTGTCCCATCAAGCCGCCGCCATGGCGCCCTCTGCCGCCGCCGCGGCCTCCCCCAAACCCGCCGCCGCCGCGCCCGCCAAACCCGCCACTGTCGCCAGCCGCCCCAAACGGGTTCGCCGGCCCAGCGCCCGGCGCATGCTGCGGCGAGGCCAGCACCCCCATGCCGGCGCCGGCTGCGGGGACCCCCATGCCGACGCCGGCTGCTGCTGCTGCTGCCGCCGCTGCGCCGTTTGCTGCTGCCGCGAGACCTGCGCTGGCACGGCTGCCGCGCAGGCGGACCTGCCGGTTGCGCACGACGAAGAAGCCGCCCTGCGTGTGCAGCTTGGGGTCCCGCAGGAACAGGATGCCTCTGCTGATGGCGTGCACGGTGCCTGCAGGCAGTGCGGTCGGCAGCCCGTGCAAGCGGCAGCGTTCAGTCCTGTAGTATTGCATTGTATTGTGTTGCATTGAATTTTTTGCAACAACGAGGACCGCGGTGACATGTGAGCGTGACATTGTCTGCGGATGCGTGTACACAGTGGTGCGTACGTGCACAATTGTGTGTGAGGAGCCACCAGCATGGCCAGGGCAGCGCATTTTGCTGGCGTGCTCTGCCGACCAACCTCAATGTACAGCAGCAGACTTGGCATGCTGCAGCACATGAGGGGCGCCCTACAAGCCTGCAGGCATGCAGCCAGTAGGTGGGCTGTGCTCCCCACACTGCCCTGTCCCAGCACAACCGGCGCACCACCTGCAGGACTGCCCCTCAAACCCAGCACTCACCTCGGGGCTGCTGCCTGCCCTGCACATCACCCACCACACACGAAAAAAGACGCCGTTCTCTCTACATGCGCCCCAGCACACAGATGGCTCGTGCACAGTCCTGCGCAGCTGCCGCTGCGCAGCGTGCGCACCTCCCTGCGGCCCCTTTGCTCCGCCGCCTGGGCGCTGCGCTCCCCGGCACCGCCTCCAGCATGCAGTAGTCGCCGATGTTGACGACCGCGCCGTGCGCGTCCACCGTGGAGGTGCGGCGCATGTCGAGCTTGCGCATGATGTCCGACTCCTGCAGCAGCCGCAGGACAGCGCAAGGTCGTGTTGGCGCCAGCTGCCTGCACAAGGCCGTGTTGGCTTCAGCTGCCTGCACAAGGCCGTTTTGGCTTCGAAGCTGCCTGCACAAGGTCGGGCTGGCTTCAGCTGCCTGCACGAGGCCGTGTTGGCTTCAACTGCTAGCACAAGAAGAAGACAGCCTAGCAACCGTTCGACCAAACAGGTGCACAGTTCCACCTGGAGCATGCGGGTCCACACGTCCAACGCCGGCCGAGGATCAGGCTCGAGCAGCAGCAGCAGGCACAAACGCCAGCAACCGCCAGCATGAACTGGAAGTCAGCAACGCACGCTCCCGTTTCACTGCACCAGCAGCCAAGCCCCTCACGGGCGTCCCACACCGCCCAATCCCTCCACCAAGTGCGCAACCACCCCATCACCCCACCAAGTGCGCACGGTCGGCTCACCTTGCACATGCGCACGTCTGGCTTGGCGATGGTGCTCTGGTTGCTCAGGATGCGCGCATAGTCCTTGTCTATGCCTACGATGACGCCGGCGGTGGTTGGCGTCCAGCTGCACCAGGTCGTGCAGGTCGTACTTGCCGCCCAGCGTGTCGATGCCTGCAGTGTGCGCGGAAGGACGAGCAGCACTGAGAGCAGTAGACGGCAGCACGTGCGAACTGCGTGCACGCCACCCCAAGCGCCCCACATGTGTGTGACGCACAGCAGAAGGTTGTACTGGCAGCACAGCCTGGCTGTGCATCAGGTGCACGCACGCGGGTGAGCATCACACACTGCCGCGAGTTCACCAATAAAACCGCAGCCGCAATGGCAGCCAGCCAGCCAGCCAGCCAACCTCATACACCCTCACGCGTCACACCTGCGACAGCCCGCGTCCTCAGATACCAGCCAGCCAGCCAGCCAGCCAGCCAGCCAGCCAGCCTGCGCACCTGTGCTGCTGTCTGCTGCGGCCTCCGTGAGGTCCGTATGAACACCTTGAGCTCGCCCTGCCGCGTGTCTGGCAGCA